>JAOTOM010004027.1:0-162500 GCA_034440615.1 Ashinkailepas kermadecensis | reverse complement strand
GTGGTGTGTGGCCTTAGGGTACTTCGGCTACCAGGATCATTATGAGCCCCTTTCTCAGTGTTTGCATTCAAACTTATCAATAGATATAGAGTCGGCGAAACAGTGTGCTAATTCACGAGGTAATTAGAAATAGGTCTCAGTTATTTCAAGTTCAGACATTCTGTCAAAATGCATGTAATTGGGAAGATATGGACACCTAACCCAACCAGCAGGGCGAAGGCATAAAGTTAAGCGTTAGCATGAATGCTAAAAATGTGAGCAATAGGAATGGCCGCATGAACACCAATTCTTTTGATCTTAGTTTGCGGATCTATCCCAATCTGGGTCGACATGGCGGCAGGTGACTACCACCCCCACGGATGGAAACCGGTTTGGAATATATCCGTAGGCGTTGGCGATTATAGAAGTTTCGTGCCCAACCTTCCCTGCCATAGAGGTTCCGTACTCATCCCTTGCTCCCATCGGAAATGTAAAGTGCGTTTTGTACCAAACAGCGATAGCAAATCACTGTGTACTACATGCATTAACAGTGATTTCCGAAGTTACCGAAATAAGTGTAGGAATGGATACGTGTGTCAGATACGGATACGTGTCCGCACTGGCGGATCCAGGGGAGGGGGGATGGACATTCCGGCCATGCCCCCCCAAGCGCTTCAAATGGGGGGCCATAGTATCTTTTGGCCCCCCCAAACCAACGAAAGTAAACTGAATTAAAATGCAGTAATCTTTGATGAGGTTAAAAATTAGCGTTCCGGGTGAGATAATCTCCAATTTTACAGGCATTTTTTAATAATTTTTTGGAAGCATAATATGGTAGCATAGTAGATTCTGACATATCGAGGGTTCTATGCTGTTGAAGTTCTGCTTACAGCAAGAGATGACGAAATCAGCAGTTTCATTATTCCTTCGTCAGATAGGTTCATGAAGTTTGTTTAGCCAGTAACGGGCAAGTGGACCCAGTGAGCCAGATTTCGAAAGCGGAATTTGAACAGGATGTTTGTGCGAGTGACCAGTTGAGCTCAGTTGAGCAGCATGTTTCGTATGTTGGTGTTGGGGTTGCTAAGATGAACAGACAGGCTACATTGACTGATTTTTTCAAGAAGAATAGCAACAGGAGGTATGTATTTACACTGGCGGATCCAGGGAGGGGCCATTCCGGCCATGGCCCCCCCGAAGCGCTTAGAAGGGGGGCCATGGTGTCTTTTGGCCCCCCCGAAACCAACAGAAGTCAACTAAATTAAAATGCAGTAACCTTTGCCGAGGTCAAAAAGTAGCGTCTCGATGAAAGAATCTCCAATTGTAAATAAATAAATACAAATTGTTTGGAAGCCAGTGTGGTAGCATAGTAGATTCTAACACACATCGAGGGTTCCATGCTCTAAGTTCTGCTTACAGCAAGAGTTTACAAAATCGGATCCGCCAGTGTGTACACGTGCATGAACGTTGACGTGGTACAAGACGTTGAACGAGAACGTGAACGTTTTGGTAAGCAAGAACACAAATCCGGTAACATAAAACGGTGGAGGTAGGCTGGGGCCCCTACACAGGAAACTATGTTGTCAATTATTATTTTTTTCTTCAGATGGGCCCCTTTGCCAAATAGTGGTCGAAATCCGGTGCTTTTAACCAAAAATAGCGGGAGAAGGGGCACCCTCCAAATCCGTTCGACTCCTCCCCTGATGTAATTCCTAGGTACACCACCGGGGGAGGGGGAGGGGAGGGGCTGACGCCGAAAACCGAAAGTTGGCCCCCCCCCCCAAACCGGTGGGCTAGATCCGCCAGTGCGTGTCCGTCAGTTGTGACACCTGATAGATAAAACTAGGCAGTGCAGGTCTCCCTCTTTAGTGATATTGACACATACCTGCCTTAGAACCGGCAGGTACACCCGAGGACATAATCATCCCGAGGACACAATTAGCGTGCTACGTGTTGAGTTCGGACGCTGTAGACTCAACTCAAGTCGCAACTCAAGTCCATCCCACACATGAGAGGGTGTGGGATGGACGGAGTGAGATGATAAGACTTTGAGACGTTCCGTATAGTTCAAATATTAAAGGAGATGAATACATGGTGGTGTGATGAATACATGGTATGAGATGGTGTGTGGTGTCACTTGGTCGGTAAACAATGAAAAAAAAAACTATTTTCACAATGAAAAATAAAATTCACAATCATACTGGGCTGTGTAACCCTACTAGCCGACGTACACTCCTAGTATGTCATTGCCATGTAGTTCGCTGTCCAATTGTATGCAAATTGCGTCATGTCTTATTGTGTTGGTCCGATGGTGTCCTGACGTGGTGTGTTCTTTGCCGCGTAGTGCAGCTCCGACCAGATTCCTCAGTCCCGTCAATGCAGCAACAGCACTCCAACGAAGCGCTTATGGAACTCATGCGTGCCCAGCAGCGGTGCATCTGAGAAGGGGCGACAGCCATCCCCAGCTCCTCGATAGCGTCGGGGAGAAGGAGGGCGGGGGACGCTGGGTGTCAGATGGCGGCAGGACGCACCCCTCCCCTCCCATGATTGTTATCACCTGTCGTAGCGCGTTACCTTCAGTCTGTTTCAACTCATCGGCGAGGACAGATTCAGAAGGCAAGACAAATATTCTGTGAAAAATACAATTTCAGTCCCATAGGGCAACTTTTTTTTCCACCTCTATAACTTCCCCAAAAGTATTTGGTATTGAATGCAGAAGGCCTCCAGTAGCAGCTAACGAATCTATCAAAATTATCAAAATTAAGTTGTGCGGCTGACTAGTCTGCTTTTTGTTCTCGGTAACGTCACGCCCAGTCGAGAGAAGCATCAACTGACCGCAGGAACTTATCTGGGCACTTTAAGCTGAGCTAGACCACGCTAACCCTCGCAGTGCGAGGGTGGGGCTGGGGGTTGGAGGCTGGCACTCTCCCTGCAGTTTCCTGAGATGACTCCTTTGAATGATGACTCCTTGAAATTTGGCATTCCTTTCAAAAATTTAGCAGTGCACGGTGTGTAAAAATGGACCTCCAATCTGGTAACGTGTTCCGGAGCGTCAACGTCAGATCACGACCTGAACTTACTGCGGCTGAAATATGCATATGGGAGCATTTGTCATAAGCAAACCACTAAAGATACAGTAAAAATGATATATGAGTGCCTAGACAAATGATCTTAGAAAAACAAAAGTACAACATTAATCTCAGTTTAGGCCACTGTGTGAAATGGAGAGTTGGCACGAAAAGGCTTTGCGCATAACTTGGTGCCTAATTAGTTTTTAGGAAAACCGAACATATGCAATGGTAAATTTTGTCCGCTAATGGTATTCCACGTCTTAAATCAATATCGGGTCCGGTCACAGATATGGTCTGAAATGTCCCGAGGATATATGCATCCCAGGGGGTGCATTTAACCCCTATGTGGGTTAAAATGTAGATTATTTTAAGTAAAAGATTGGACACCGCGAGTTAATTTTCTGATGCGATTGGCGTCTTCAAATTAGATGATAAAAGTTAGATTAAAATATATGTCTTGAAATTTTCACAAGTTATGAACCTGGTTTTTTAAATTCTTCAAGGAAGTGAAGAACATTTAATTTTGCTCTGGTAACACTCACTACCCATCCTCGAGCACCATCTGTTCGAAATTGACAGCCTTAACTGTTCATCACATAGTTCCAAGTACTTGACCTTGACGGGATCTGTGGCCTTGGCCTTTGTGCGTGTCAGTGTACTACCAATAATTATTTTGCACATCATTGATATTGAAGCACGAAATCACCTTGCTTCACGATCAGATTACGAAAACACGGCGAAGTCCTGGTGATTTGCTGCACCTCTACATTGGCCTGTTTGTCTTTATCTGGAACTTGGAAGGTCATCGAAAAGAATCCTACAGAAATGACCTACGTAGCCCCGAAAGTTACAAGATGGGGCTACATAATGCCGTTTACCGCATCTCTCTATCCTGACAAGAACAGGATAGGTTAGTAGCAGGTGGGGGGGGGGCAAATTGATCTCACCGCACTGCGAGGGGTATGAAATTCTGCCGCAATGCGAAGACTATCTTTTAGGTGCAGGCTGAAAGTGAAGATATTCAAAGCACCCCTGGCACGGTGATGTGGGCTGCCTGAACCACGCCCCAAATTAACGCGATACTGTTATGCAATGAACAAACGTGGACAAATATACTCCTCATCAGATCTGTGTGGGTGGCTGGTTATGTGACGACGCATCTGTGCAATTGGTTGCAATCGCTGCAATAGCCGTGGGCATCTGGCTCAGTTCCCACTGAACGATGCAGCTCATCTTCAAAGAGCGGACCATACCCGGGAGGACAGTCTGTCGGTTTTTGGCAAACTTCGACAAGCTGTCAAATTATAGTGTGTATATTGGAGGAAATGTGTTGGTTGGAGGGAGTAGTTCACAGTCACGTAGGCATAAAATATTTCCATTCGGTTGGGAAAGCGAGACATGTTGGCTGCATTGGGTGAGGACATATATTATACCCCAAATCAGTGAGGACATTCATTCCACCCAAAATGGATGCCACATAATTGCTTGACCAACTTTTTCAAGGCAATGGAAGGGGCATGGTGGCATCCCATCTGAATCCGCTGGTGTGTGAGTCTGCGTTTGTGTGTGTAGTTGGGATTTTGGGCGAATCAGCTGCTTCGGCGATATTGCGCTCATGTGAATCCGCTAGTGACCGTGCCTGTGCAAGAGTGCTTAGTTCAGCCCTTTGTTCCATTACATTCACGAAATACCTCCCGTGCCTGTACAGCCGCCATTGCTTCATAAAAAATCGGCCATCGTAATCGGTAGACATAACGTATCGCACAGCTGGTGGTAAGCAGCCCGGCTCGTCCGGCAGCAGTGCGGTGGTCGCCGTCACACAGCTGGTAAGCAGCCCGGCTCGTCCGGCAGCAGTGCGGTGGTCGCCGTCACACAGCTGGTAAGCAGCCCGGCTCGTCCGGCAGCAGTGCGGTGGTCGCCGTCACACAGCTGGTAAGCAGCCCGGCTCGTCCGGCAGTAGTGCGGTGGTCGCCGTCACACAGCTGGTAAGCAGCCCGGCTCGTCCGGCAGTAGTGCGGTGATCGCCGTCACACAGCTGGTAAGCAGCCCGGCTCGTCCGGCAGCAGTGCGGTGGTCGCCGTCACACAGCTGGTAAGCAGCCCGGCTCGTCCAGCAGTAGTGCGGTGGTCGCCGTCACACAGCTGGTAAGCAGCCCGGCTCGTCCAGCAGTAGTGCGGTGGTCGCCGTCACACAGCTGGTAAGCAGCCCGGCTCGTCCGGCAGCAGTGCGGTGGTCGCCGTCACACAGCTGGTAAGCAGCCCGGCTCGTCCAGCAGTAGTGCGGTGGTCGTCGTCACACAGCTGGTAAGCAGCCCGGCTCGTCCGGCAGCAGTGCGGTGGTCGCCGTCACAAACAATGCCTCCAGTCCCGTCCATGAAAGGCTGCCTTCCAAATCGACGGCCGCCGACAACAGACAGCCGATCTGTTAGTAAAACAGTTCGGGCAGGGGTTCAGCTGCGCGATGAGCTTAACACTGCACCGCGGCAGGATGGAGCCTAAACACAGCGCTGCCTGCCAGCAACACTGCCGCCGCACGTCTCTGATGTCCGAGCTGCGCCCCACCAGCCGTGGCGACGGACGGAGTGCGGTGCGGCCGTCTGCCTGATGGTGTTATCCAGCACACTATCACCGCTGCCGTCTAGAACCTTCATATTACAGTGATTCCTAGCACAGTATCATTACTGCCAGCCATCTCTTCACCTGACAGTGGTTTTCACCACAGTATCACTGATTTGCTTCAGTCCTTCATCCGGCAGTGCTGACTTGCTCAGTTGCTCACATGGCAGATGGTATTGCCAACACGATCTCTGCGGAATTGTCGGCGGAGCTGTAGAGTTGGTGTAGAGAAAGTTTCTATATGTAGCTGGACTTTTTGCACTTTGTGCCGAAAGGTTCAGAAAACCAATTTTTTTAGAAAACTACAGTTGGATTGAGTACGTTTCCAATGCATAATCCGATCCAGGATCGGCAACCCGCGCAATATGTATATGATGCATTGTGATTGACTATGAGGTCAGAAGTGGGCTATATGTAATGACCTCCAGTGTTACCCAGACTCATCGGTGGAGGAGTTTGAAAACTATTGGTGGGGCCCAATACAGGATGGCAGTTTTTACAACGAAACATATTTTTACTGGCTTTTGCCAGTGGTGAGACGCGGGAGTTGAGATCACACACGCTCTTCTCAGAGCACGACCGACGCCCGCAGTCAGCAAGCCAGCAGAGCAGCACGAATGACCAAGGTTTGAGCAGAAGACACACCTGTAGCAGCAGAAGTGAAGACACGAAGACCTCCAGGAACCCTAGAGAAGCACTACTGCGACTCTAGAAGGAAAACCTCCCACACCAAATCCCCCACTTCTCTCTGTCTCCCAACTAACCTTTAACCCCCGGAGGAAACCTAACGGTATCGAGCCCACGGTCTTGGGCCATTGCTGCCGGGGCAGGGACCAGAGGGCGAAAGCTCGGTCCAGGATGCAACGAATCCGGTTAGTTCTTCAGTCAGGAGGGACACTTGCGGGGGGACGGGACCGACCCTTACTCACCGTGGCGTCCGTCGCCAGCACCACACAAGGCACCTACCTAGTATGTACGTACACAGAGACAGGGCACAACATCACACAGGAGTCTCCTTTCACTCTCGAGAGGACACTCCGACACATTCTTAACTCAACACACTTCAAAGTCAACATGCACACCATACACATCATCGTCCAAACACAGAGCAGCGCTGACACACACACTACTAAACACAACCAACTTCAACCACCAGCTATGCTCCTTCACGTTTCACCGCACTCTGAACACCAGCCGGGGATACATTTGGGCTCCAGAGCTGGATAACTTACAGCTTGACAGCATCGCCGTACTGTTCGACGCTTCAGCCCTCCTGGACGCCATAGTCCCAATCAGCCAAATTAGACGGGAGGCACGTTCGACTCACAAACTTCTAGTACTGACTTTCGACTCACAACACCTGCCATCATACCGTTCACGGTACGCCTCTACGTGCCTTTGCCACTACGGTGCCGGTTCTGTTTGCGTTACGGACATGGCGAACGCGCATGTGCGTCGCCAACCCCAAGATGCAGTCAGTGCGCCGGTCACCACACGGCATCCGACTGCGACTCCTCCGAAAGGAGGTGTGCAGGCTGTGATGGGCCGCACCTCGCCACCGACCCCGACTGCCCTAAGTGGGCATACGAGAGGGAGGTGTGCCGGTATGCGGCAACACATCGGGTGCCACACGCAACAGCACGACAGCACCTACGCCACACCACCACCGACACTCACACAGCCACAACCGCACCTTCCCACACCGCACCTACCGCCGGGTGAAGCTACGCAGCGACGCTCTCCACACATAAACCCACACCCCTCAAACACCAGCTCCCACCCGCCCTACCATCCCACCAGCAGCCGGCTCCCGGAGCCCGGCACACCTCCCTCCTCAACACTCCGCCGACCATCGCCTCAACCGCCCCACCGATCCCCGACTACCCCGGCCCACCGCCCCTCGACCTCACCGATCACCACTCATTCCCAGGCCACCCCACCCGGGACCTGGCCTCCTCTCACATCCACTCCACTTCAGGCCTGGACCTTATCCAGATCACCTTCACCCTCGACCCGGCCTCTTCCCATGCCCATGCCCACCACTATCCCACCTCAGGCACGGCCTCCCGTATCCACCCCGCACCATCCCTCATCCAACATCCATCAGATCCAGACCCGGTCTCAATCCCATCCCCCACCGGTACCCACCCATCCCCCACGGGACCTGGCCATACCCCTTCGCGTCACCGCCTCCAACCGGACAGGGCACTTCTCGCCACCTTGAAGCCTTCCCTCCACTGCCTCCTCCAGGGCCTCGGCCCCTGCCACACCCATCCGGCCGGCCCAAACCAAGGCCTAGAACCAAGGCCACCACAACATCCACCCACACCACCCGCAAGTCCACGGCCACCAACTCCTGCCAAACCGAATGCCCCACCACCTCCTGCACACCCACCCAAACCCGCTCCAAAACCTCATCTGAGGCCAGCACTCAGACTGAACCTATCACTCCTTCAAAGCCCGTCGAACCCACAACTCAAGACCAACGAATCCCGTCCGAGGCCACCGCGCCTCCCAAGCGCAAATGCCGCCGCCACTCCACCCAATCACATCCCAGGGCCCGTGCGACCAGGTCCAGGCTACCACCCCTGTTTGGGTCACCTCCCAACCCTCTCTCAGTTCACCGGTTCAACCTTTCTCCCCAACTCGACACCGACACCACCCCAGTATAGGAACACCAACAGTCGCTAAACGTGATCAGCAATGGGACTTTTTCTGCAGTGGAACACCGGTGGCCTTCCAGGCAAGTTCATAGAATTCAAATCGGAATTCTTGCAACAAAAACCACTACTAGCTGCGCTCCAAGAACCTCACTTTCGATATTCTGATTGAACTTGGAACAAAATCCCAGATTACACTTGGCACGTCGACAACATAAACAGCCCACATAGGAAATGGACCGCAGCCATACTCATTGCAAACAGCATACCTCATCGTCGAGTAACGTTAAATACCCATCTGAATTGCGTAGCAGTCAGCCTCAAAATTGTCCATTGCCAAACCACAGTCATCTCACTATACATTTCACCGTCAGCTGCAACCCCCACACCACAGGAGCTGAGCGAGTTGCTGCTTCAGGCTCCTCCGCCAGTTCTCATTATGGGAGACTTTAATGCTAAACACCCTTCCTGGGGAAGCGACCAGACGGACACTAGAGGGCGCGAAATTCACCGGTTTATTTCGGACCACAACTTAGTACTTCTTAATACCGGGGCCACCACCCACTACAACCCGACCTAATGAGGATCGGACAGTTGCATTGACTTAACGTGCTGCTCCTGACGACTAAGCTCACCATTTGACTTGTCAGTTTCAGACGTTCCCGAACTGAGCGACCACTACCTTCACAATTAGACTCAGCACGGACACTATCCACCACACTAAGCTATTTAGACCATCTTGGAACTTGAAAAGAGCGGACTGGGCTAAATTCGAGGATCAGGTGGACCTCAACCTAGCAATTTCAGAGACCAGCAAAATCGAGACAATCCTAAGGGTCATCAGCTCAGCATCACGAGACTCAGTTCCAAAAAGTAACAAACCTAGGAAAAAGGCATCTACGCCATGGTGGACCCCGGACTGTCAAAGGGCAATCGCCGCGCGGCGCCGTTCCTACAAACAATTCAAAAGACGCGTGTGCGAAGCACACCTATCAGCATACAGACAGTCTCAAAAACACTGCCGGTGCACAATTCGAACAGCACGCCAAAACTGTTGACAGTCTTTTGCCTCTCAATTCAATAGGTTCGCCCCTATCGGCAGAATCTGGGACCTGATGAAGCGTTTCAACCTGAAACGCCCACCACCAGGCCCCAGCTGTCGGTGAAAGGACAGTACATCACTGACCCACAACAAGTAGTAGACCACTTTAAACTACACTACGCCAGCGTATCTGGCAACAGCAACTACGACACCACTATGGTAAGCGCTCTAGACGCCTTTTCCTCCAAAGCAAATTTTAGCTATAGCAATAGATAAATCTACAATCAGTCGTTTACTATGCACGAATTACACCTTGCCCTCAGCAAGTGTGGAAACACGTCGGTTGGGCCGGACAACATCCATTATCAGTTTTTAACGTTTTTTTAAACGTCTTAGCAAAAATCCCCTAACATACCTACCAGCAGCCATACATAAACTGTAGCAAAGCAACACCTTTCCCGCCTCCTGGCGGGAGAGCGTAGTCATTCCATTGCCAAAGCGACACAAAGATCACTCCACCCCAAAATATTATAGACCCATCTCACTTACTAGCTGTGCTAGCAAGTTGGTCGAGTGCATGGTCAACCCATGATTGAGGCAATTTCTGGAACACAACGACCTGCTCGACGAATTTCAGTGCGGCTTCCAGCGTCAAAAATCAACTACAGACAATCTCATTAGATTAGTGCATGACATAAAAAGTGGTCTACGCATCACACGCACAACAATAGCTGCCTACTTAGACATCACTGCCGCATTCGACCGAATACACAAGTCCGCACTGACACACAAACTCCACAAGATAGTCCTACGCGGACAGATGGCACACTTCATTCTCAACTTCCTCAGAGACAGGACCCTTAAGGTACCATGCGGCAGTGTCACATCAAACAACACAACTCAGGAGCAGGGCCTGGCGCAGGAGAGCGTGCTCTCACCGAGCCTCTTCATCATCATGATCAACGACATACTTGCTGACCACACGGACACTTCACTTCAATACTCACTTTTCGCGGACGACATAGCCATTTGGACAACATCACACTGCTCCCGTAAAGCTGAAAAACCATTCAAGCAAGACTAGACCACATTACAAAGTGGTGCAAAACTTGGGGCTTCACCCTGTCCGCAGAAAAATCGGCCACCGTCACATATAGTCGTCTCCGCCCCACACCCAAAACTCTACTTAAAACCGATGGCAAAGCCATCGAACAGGTGAAAAGCATCAAGTTTTAGGAGTGCATTTAGACGAAAAACTCAGCTTCAACACCCACATCACCTCCATCTCGAAGCGATGCGCGAAGCGCGTCAACATACTCAGTGCACTTGCAGGTACAGACTGGGGCGGAGACAGGAAAACACCACTGCGACTCTACACATCAATCATACGACCCATCCTAGAATACAACAGCATTATTTTTGTAACCACTTCAAAAAGCCAGAGCCAAAAGTTAGAAATCATCCAAGACAGCTGCATCAGAGCAGCCACAGGTGCCCTCAGCACCGCACCGATAGCCAGTCTTCTAGTGGGCTCAAACACGCCCCCACTCCACTTCAGGACACAACAGCTGTGCCGCTACCACATCAAAATCAAATCCATTGAAGATCATCCGGCACAGCTCTGCTTTATGCCTGACAGATGCGACAAGAGCCGATTTGAGCGCAAACTTCCACCATATAGCATTCAAATTGCCACTGCTCTCTCAGATCTTAACCTCACAATTCCAGCCACTGCAGCTCGACCGCCCAATAGGCCATTCTGGACTCACAGTCAACCAAAGGTCGAGTACTTGCTCTTGAAGAAGAAATCCGCTATCACATCGGCGGAAAATTTTACATCTTCCACAAGTTCGCCGACGACAACAATCACAAAACACTCGTATCCACGGATGGGTCGAAACACGAGGCTAAGGTATGCATCGGCATCACTGAACCAGGTCTCAGACTTTCCAAGCGTCTACCGGATAACTTCTCCATCTACATACTCCGCTGAAGAACTGGCCATTCAGGCTGCTATCTCAATTCTCATGAGGCATAAAGCTTGAAACGTAGTAATTTGTTCAAACTCAAAATACATCCTTCAGTCAATTAGCAACACTCACGACTGTCCACATCACGTCATTGATAGAATCCAACAAATCGTGGCCCATACATGAACACACATGAACTTTTCCTCCCCTGGATTCCGGCCCACGCCAACATCCTAGGTAACGAAGAGGCAAACCGGCTCGCAAGAAAGCCTTAGCATCAAACACTTACCCTAGCGTGGAATATTCGGTAGACGACTGCAAAGCACTCCTACAACGCCACATTCGCCAACATCAACAGAACACATGAACACAACACAATACAACTCAGCACAACACAAATCCAACCACACCCACACAATCAAACGAACGATAGGCACATGGAACACATCAAATCAATCTCACCGACAAAAAGAGGTCATCCTCACTAGACTTAGAACTGGTTCCACAAAACTAACAGCCTCAATTAGAAGGTGACCACTATACAACACCGCACTGCGGCACCTGCAGCACCATGTTAGCATAGGCCACATACTGCTAGACTGCAGTAGCTTTTGCTCTTAAAGACAACCACTTGAGGTATTCTGCCAAAGAAAGGGTATCACCCTATCACTTCCATCGCTTCTCGGTGACATGCACCCAGAACTCCTTCAATTGCTATTCGAATAGCTGTATGCCACACAACTAGCAGGAGCGCTCTAGGCACCACACCACCAACACTCACATCAACTCGCAATGCATGACCGCGAAATACTCTTAGAAAGCACGTAAATAGCCATCCCCGCATGGCGTCGGACGTACATGAGCCGATTTGCTTCCCAATTAGAAATAAATGGCTACCCAGCGGTGCCGCCGGAAGTAGATAAGCCGACTTGCTTTAGGAAAACATAAAAACTAAAACTAAAACTAAAATTAGCATAACGTAAAACGACTACCCAGAGGGGCCATCGGACGTAGATGAGCCGATTTGCCTTGCAACTCATAACGTAAACGGCTACACAGAGGTACAGCGGACGTAGAAGATCCGAATTGCAAGACACCGTACTAACCAAACTGACAACCCTGAATGGCATGCTTAGACTAACCCGCTACTAACAACTAACACGCGACGGCCGCCGTGATAGGCGGTGTGGATAATTACCTCCTTGTTTGCACGGTAAAGATCCCTCGGCGCTCTTCGATAAGAGTAGGCTAAAGCCGGCACCCTGGCAAAATCAACTTCTCGCCACTCTCTAAACACCCCCACCCCCACCTAAACTATAAATTATTTTGTGGAAGAGTAAAGTAAAATTAAAACCACTTAGACATCAGGGAGATATCCCCAACCCACCCTTCGCCTTCAGCACCAAAATATCACACTAACTATAACGTAAAATTCCCTTAACGTAGATGTCCACTTGCCTGCACCTCGATTGGAAACACCCACTTTTATAGACAGACATTTTCTTTTTCCTAAATCTTTAGCGGAGGCAAAGTGCCATCTGCTAGAGATTGCTACGTTAAAGAAAGAATTACGTTAATCCGGCTTATGTGACATCCGGTTATATCAATTAGTCAAGAAAGGAGAGACGCCGTCAAACAAGAAACATGGCGTAGAGACGATACACGCATGGCATACACGCAGTGGCGCACCGGAGGGGGGGGGGGCCCCCATGAGACCAAAGTGCCCTTTTGACCGAAAAGTGCCCTCTTGGCCGGAATGTCCCAAATTTAGCCAAAAAATCACCTGGCTTATCATAAAGCAGGTGATTTTCGGGCTAAATTTGGGACATTCCGGCCAAAAAATCATTTTTTCTAGTAAAACAAATTGCTTGCCACCCCCCCCCCCCCGTCAACAAACCTTCCAGTGTGCCCCGGGCCGCAAAGTGCCCTTTTGGAGCCGGTCAAGTGCCCTTTTGAAGCCGGCCAAGTGCCCTTTTCGGTCCGGCCCCCCCCATGGAAAAATCCTGGGTGCGCGCCTGCATACACGTACATGTTCAGACATACATACAGACACTCATGACAATGGAAGGACATTTGGAGGGTGGACAGCTTCACAGCCTACGGAGAGGCTCCACTGCCCACCTGCATGGCGAAGCGGAGGCCTGTCACCCAGAGCGAGTCGTGGGATTCAGGCCCGAACTTGTATGTGTAGGTGTATGTTTCAAGTTAAAGCTTGGAAACCCCTAAAAAGGGGAAAACCAAGCTGCTTGGAAAACCCGTAGGTAAAAAACCAAGCGCAATTTAAAAGGAAATCCGTCCGTATTAGCCAAATTGGATCGGATCCTGTCTACCTAGTGTGAGATAACCTATATGCATGTGTTTTGCGACGACGGAGAGGAAGAGATGTGGAGCAGAGTCATACAGCCAGTACGGAGTGTGGCGCGTGTCTTATAACTTTTATCAGACTAGCTTGGAACAGGAAAATGCGACGGAGGCTTTATATCAGTTCGGAGAGCTTGGTGTCCTGTAGGAAGCGGAAGAGTAACTCGAGGAGTGCCGGGCGGTCATTCCCGAGGAGAGCTCGTAGCGAAAGTTGTGAGTGGATCTTGGCGACATACTGCATGATATAGCGACGGTGAGGAGCATATGCTGGACAGTCAAGTAAAATATGGGTGACAGTAAGGCGTACGTGACATGTGTTACAAAGTGGAAGGCGGTGAGGTCTATGAAAAATATAATTGTGTGTCAATTTGGTCTGTCCCAGGCGAAGTCTGGCGAGTACCACCTCATTCAGACGCGTGTGCTGGTTGGAGGAAGGCCAGCTGGAGAGTGTGGGCTTGATGGTGTGTAGGTGTGTGGTGTTGTGTGACCAGCAGGCCTGGATATACTTTTTAAATAGATTATTTGTGAGGGATAAAAGATCTCCGGGGGACACCGGGGCTCCATTGTTATCGGGGAGGTCGATCGCCGCGCGGGCGAGACCGTCAACCCGTTCATTTCCCGGGATACCCCTATGTCCAGGGATCCAGAGCAGGGTAAGTGGGAGGTGTGCGTGGTTGGCATTGTACAGGTGTCGGATGGCGTGGAGCGTGGGGTGTGTGGTGTTGTGTATTGCGGCGAGGGCGTCCACGGAGGATCGTGAGTCGGTGCATATTGTAGTAGGGGTAGTGATGTGTTGCGCAGTGATGTGTTGTAGGCAAGTGAGTATGGCGACTAGTTCTGCTGTGTATACCGAATGGTGAAGTGTTAATTTGGTTTGACCAGTGTCGGGCCCACCGCACCAGGCGGCTCCCGTACCATTGCTGGTACGTGAGCCGTCCGTGTAGAAGAAAGTGTGTTGTGGGTGGGCATCTTGATATTGAAAAAAAAACTTAATTTGAACTTCGATGGGGATGAGCAGGATTTTATTTTGCCGAAAGAGATACTCGAGTTTGGGGTGTTTCATGTGCCAAAATGGGAGAAGGGGGGGATCCGGTCAGGGGTAACCTCCGGAAATTTCAGTGTGGATGTGAGAACCTGCTTCAAGTGAATGGCAATGCTGTATTTATTTTGTCTTTGGAACGCCGAACCGAGGGTTTAGTACATGCCACATTGGAGGGGTGATTTAGCTGTGTTGTTGTCCTGAAGTGGTATCTGACGAGTTGTAGTGTTCTGCGTTGTTGTAGGCTAGGGAGGTTGGTCTCACCACGGAGGCTAGTGATAGGTGTGGTACAGTGTGCTCAGGTGATGAGGCATAGTGCGTGGTTTTGTGTGCATTCCAGTGACTTGGTGAGTGTTGGGGATATATTATCGAAGATAAACGCATTGTATTCCAGGATTGAACGAATCAGTGCAATGTACATTTTGGTAAGAGTCGTCCTGTCTGCACCCCAGTCGCGACCGCAGATGCAGCGCAGGAGATTGAGCCGAACAGCGCAGCGCTGTTTAATATAGGTGATGTGGGGGCTAAAATAAAGTCCTTTGTCGAGTATAATTCCGAGATATTTGAAAGAGGTTTGGAGGGGGATAATTTGATCGCGAAAGCGGAGCGGTTTGCTAGGCGGGATGTGTCTGGGAAGCCGGGAAAAGAGCATAGTGACCGATTTGGTGGGGGAGATCTGTAGGCCCCAGAGGGAGCACCATGAATCAATGTGATTCATAGCGAGCTGTACGAAGTGATTAGCCCAATCTGCCGATGGGTGTGTACACCAAATAGCCAAATCGTCGGCATAGAGATAATATTTTAGAAGGGGAGAAATTTGGGGAAGTTGTTCTAAGACGTCGTTGATCATAATAAGGAAGAGGGTTGGAGATAGGATGCTGCCTTGCGGGACACCTTGGTCAAGAGTGTGGGACCGGGAATGAATGTTGCCGCAGCGGACGACGAAGGAGCGATTTTCTAGAAAGTTGGTCATGCAGGTGGCCATTCTGCCCTTGATACCAATTCGGTGTAATTTAATTCGAAGGGCAGAACTATGTACTTTGTTAAACGCGGAAGTAAGGTCTAAAAAAAGGGCGATGGTTTCGGATTTTTTCCCGAAACCACGCTGGATTGAGTCTACAATTTCGATCAGGTTGTCGGTGGTGCTTCGCTTTGTTCGGAAGCCGCTCTGAAAGGGGGATATAATTTTATTGTTTTCGAGATAGACTCTGACTCGTCCATTAACCATGCGCTCAAACATTTTGCAAGCACAACTAGTGAGAGAGATAGGACGATAGCTAGAGGGGAGATGTCGAGGTTTAGAAGGCTTAGGTATAGGATAATGATACTAGTAGACCAAGAAGGTGCAAAAGTGCCGTCATTCCATAGTTGATTTAGCGCCGAGAGGAGGTTATCTTTACCCGAGTCAGAGATATTTTGAAAGAAGAGATATGTTAGGTGATCAGGTCCAGGTGCCCTACTGGATACCTTGGAGAAGGATAATTTTAATTCATAGGGGGTAAAGGATGCGTTGTAGGGTTCAGTGTTGTCTGAGTCGAAGTGGCAAGTAGCAAGGGTGTCGCGAAGAAATACGGTGGTGTGCTGTGAGTATTGAGTGTTGGAAGATATGTCAGAGTAATAGGTGGCGAAGTGTTCCGCGACAGCTGTGGGCTCGGCTATGCGCTGCTGGTTAATCGTCAGTTGTGGGAATGCGCGGTGTGGGGCTCTGCCATTCGAAAAGGAGCGAAGTTGGGTCCAGATTTGGGAGATGGGGGTGTAACGGTTGAAGGTGTTCGAGTAGAGTTGTCAGCTGTGTTTTTTGGCCGAAAGGATAGTTTGCTGACAACGTAGTTTTGCCTCGCGGGCTTCTACCATGTTTTGGAAGGTGAGGTTTTTCCGAAATTTTCGCTCAGCCCGCCGCCGTGAGGCGACGGCTCGTTTGCACTCGTCGTTCCACCACGGCACGGATTTACGGTCGGGTGGGCGACGAGTTTTGGGTACGTGCTTTTCTGCCGCGAGTAGTATGGTATTGAGCAATGCCGAAATTGGGGGATGAGACTGGGGTGGGATAAGATTATCAATTTCCTGGGAGAAAGATGGCCATTTCGCTTTGCGAACATTCCAGTTGGACATGAAAAAACGGTCTCTAGGCTGGGCTGAGCGTTCGAGGGTGACGTGGATGGGAAAGTGATCACTAAAAAGGGGGTCGGGTTGAACGTGCCAGGAGAAGAGGGGTGAGATGGAAGCTGAGGCTAGGGAGAGGTCAATGGCTGACGGGCGGAACGGGGCGATGTCTGTGTTGTGTGTGGGTGTTTGGTCGTTTAAAAAGACCATGTTGTGGGTGTTGAGGAGTGTTTCAATGTGGCGTCCGCGCTGGGATGTGTTGTGACAACCCCATGCCTGGTGGTGGGCGTTGAGATCACCCAGCACCAGACAGGGGTGTGGGAGAAGACCGAAGAGATTGGATACAGACGCTAGAGATAGTGTATGCGTAGGAGGAAGATAGAGGGAGAGTACAGTAAGTTCTAGTTGTGCAATTTGAACGGATACTGCAATAAAATTTAGGTCATTGGGGATGGAGATAGGGCGATGGAGAAGGGTGTTCGAGACGAATAAGGCGACCCCGCCGCCGCGGGATGTAGTGTTTCTGTTTTGGGAATAAAGAGTATAACCGAAGATGTTAAAATTATAGGGGTCATTGTCGCGCCATCTAGTGTCCTGAACGGCGGCAATCAATGGTTTATTTCTGATTATATATTCCTTGAATTCTGCCCAATGGGATATGAGGGACCTCGTATTCCATTGGAGAAAGAATTCAGTGGTGGGTGTCTGCATTAGTGTGTTGTGTGGTGATCACGCCCTCGCAGGCGTGTGTGAGGCGGTGAAGGCGAGGCGGAATCGTCCGTTAGACGGGGGCCTTTGCCCTGCAAGCCCGGCTCTGGTGGCCGAACCGCTGGCAGAAGGTGCAGCGAGCCGGGGGTGGGGTCCATGGGCGCAGCGACACCCGGAGGTAGCCCGCCATGATGAAGGGGGGTGGGGTCAGTGTCCTGAAACCAAGTTTCAGGACAGGGCCAGTTCTGGGTCGTCGGCCGAGGCGTGTCACCTCGCACACCCCTTGCGAAGTCAGCTCCGGGAGGAGCTCTCCTTCCGAGAGCTCCGCGAGCTCAGGGGCGTATGCGGTGCAGAATGTCATGTTCAGTCTGTCCACCACTTCAGCTACACTTTCCGCTCCCATAAACTTCTGCAAGTTCAGAAGCGCTCGGGCTTGGGAGCTGTCCTTAACTCGGACCAGGAGGGATCCGGAGCGGAGCACTTTCGCGGACAGCACTCCGCCGGTCCATTGATCCAACTCCCTAGTGATCGCAAAGGAAGAGGAGCGGGCCCACGATCCCTCGGTCCTTGTGATGAGCACAAAGGACTCACCCTCAGGGGGGTACTGGGAGGGGGGCAGGCGTGCTCCCGGGCGGGGACAGCGACCTTCGTCCCCCCCGAGAGGGCGGGGGGTCCCCGGGCATACTGGGGCCGGGGTGATGTCCTTAGCGTGAACGGGGATGGGTGTGTGTAAGGGTGCCCTTATGGGGTGCAGGCAAGAAAGGCACCCTGAAGGGATGCTGCAAGGAAAGATGTGAAGAGAGCTGGCGTGTAAAAGGGGAAGAAAGACAGAGTTTTGGAGGGCTGGGAAAATCGGTCAGAGGCGGGGGCAGTCACGCTCAGAGAACGCTAGCCCGATCCATTGAAACAGAAAGTTACCTATGACCGATTCTAACCTATGGGGAGGGATGGGAAACAAACAGTCGAGGCTGGCCGCCGGTACAACTCGGTTTCCCGACGGTGCCCGAGAGCACCGCTAGGCCGAGAGAGAGTGGGAGGGAGCTGCGACGGCTAGTCCGACGAGAACCGACTAGTGGCGTCGGCCGGCTAATCCGGCTGACAACCGACCAGTGGCGGGGGCGGAGCTTCCCGTAAATGTCCTGGAAAGGACACCTACGAGACAGTTGGAAAGGGCGGGTGGGGACTTGAACGGCGGACAGCTTCTTTGGCTCAATCTCTGGGTGTGGAAACCAGGTCTTGTCAAGCCTTGACCTAGACAGACATGTAACATACTCGCTTTAAAGGCAGCGCAAATGACCATTATGCTCCGGCACGCCTGAAAAATCCCCCCCCCCCCCTCCACTGGTGAATACCAACATGTCAAACACTTTTTACCAGTGTTTACCGGTAAGGGTCCTACAAGTACTTTGCGTAATCCTTTTTTTTCTCAGATATATAAGATATACTGTCTGTATGTCTAGTAGTGTGTCACATATCACACAATGTGCATAACACATCGAAATAGGGAAAATGTGAGCTAAAAATGTCTCAGGAAGTGTAAACATGGCACCGATATTTGCCTGTTTTTACCAGTTTTTTTCCCGGTTTGTACCTGTAAAAACTGGTTTCCATACAAGGAACTACTTTTTCCCGATAAAACCCCCAACTTTGGTCCAATCGTGAAGGCAACGAGTGCTGCCAATTTGGTTAATGGGACCCGCCTCATAGGGTCCCATCTTAAGGGAGCAAGTTCGTGGTGCCAAGGAAAATATAGTGGGGCGCAGGCTCCGAGAGAAGTATATAGAGAACTATGGGAAACTCCACCAATTCTCTGACTTACGTATGAAGCGCACACAGATGTCGTAGTTTTTAACACTGAGCGTTAAATTCCAAATCAGAACGAAGTAGAAAGCCTGGCCTTCATGATGGCGTCATGACCAATGACCTACGATGACTTCGAAGGCTTCTTTACGGTACAATGCGAAAAATTAATGGCAAGACTATTAAAAGGTCAAAACCGTGCACAATTTTGTGTTTGATGTTCCTGTGGAAAATAACGGGGAACATTAAAGGGGATAGAGGCGTTAAAAAGTATACTTAAAATAAGCAATGCATTCTCCAAAACAACTGAATCTCGCCATGAATATGATTTGGGTGAGAGCAGTCATCATCAGCTAAATTTCGGCTCTAAAGTATTTAGTCTTCCACCGGAAAACGTTCGGGATCGCCGAGCAGTTCTACATACTGAACAGGTGGTCCAATCATTGCTCTGCATAAAACTAAGAATCAACCATCCTGTTCACAATCATAAATACATATGTGGTCCTTTGTACAGCCTGGCTAGGTTTGGGGTTACGTTACCTCGGAAAATAGAGGGGGAAAAAACAAACAAACTACGTACCCCGGTCCTATGGTAATTTCCTGCACGGTGGTACTCATTATTGCATTGTAACTACGTTCACCCCATTTGCCCCGTGATTACATGTTGCGCCATAGTTGCACCTGCGCCATGCGGAGGGATCAAGAAACACTTCGTGGCGAAAGATGGGGAAAATCGTTGTCACCAATAGTTGAAAGCTACATATACAACAACTGCGCAATGTTCGTCTCTAATGGAAAAGGTAGTAGTGATCAGTGGTGCAGCCAGGATTTTCACTAGGGGGAGGAGGGTGGCGACCGACAAAAAATGTCATGAAACAATGAGGTGTGCATGGTGAAAATCTCAGAATTTCTCGTTTCATTTAGTGTATTTTTGGTTCTAAGGGGAACCCAGCCGCCCGGGCCCCCTTGGGTGCGACTCTGGTGGTCATGGGCGGAAAAGCCACTGCTCAAAACCAATGCCAAGTACATGATAATGTAAGACAGGATTTTACCTTGGACCCGAATAGCACTGCTCATTTTCTCACCTCTTCCCCCGTCTCACATTTCGAGAAAATCATTTTTTTAAAAGTTAGATTATTCAGCAATTAGAACCAGTTTATTCCTTTGAATGGTCGCGTCACACGGCGCAAGGATCAATGGGGGTGGGGGGGGGGGGGGGGGGGGGGGGTTTGTCATCGTTTTGCCCTAATTTTGATTTCGTCTCAACGCCAGCATGGGCTCGGTTCAATCTAGAGCCCGTATTTCGTCAGATGGTTAGTGCCTAGCCATAGACCGTCCAGTGCCTCTCACGCCTCAGTCCACTCACCGCAACCAGTCAGGTCAAACTAACACACGACGAACGCTGCCCGAAGCCGTAGAGACTGTCCTGCCCCCCCAGGGATGAGAGATCAGCGAACTAAATAAGTCAGGAGTTCGGCAATATCTACCTTTTCGATGACAAATGGGATGGTTACATTCTCATGCACTTCATTCTGCCGACGACTGCGGCTCGTCCAGCGATGCGTGGTCGGCCGAAGGAAATCTCCCAGGGTCGACCGCAGGAAATCTACTAGGGTAGCGGTCGAGCGACGGAGAGGCCCTGGCCTAGCTCCAGACCATCGAGTTCAGTAGAGTGGTGAGGTGGTTCGGCAGCTGCTCGCCTGCCGCTCTGCGTTCGGCCCGCTCCGCCACAACCCTCCTGCTGTGTAGTCGGCTGTCACGGCTGGCCCTGTCACTGGCTCATATCTCCGAGCAGCCTATCGATGCGACGGGACCACTCCTGAGGCGACTGAGAACGTCTGAGAGCGACTGAGAGCGGGCGGCCAAATCAGCGCCGGCCACACAATGCGCCGCCACTGCTACCGATCACTTCCTGGTGACTCTGGCCGGTGTGTCTGGTGGGGGTGGGGATTGTCCCCAGCCACACAATGCGCCGCCACTGCCACCGGTCACTTCCTGGTGACTGGCCCGTGTGTCTGGGGTGGGGGATGTCTCCGGCCACACAATGCGCCGTCACTGCCACCGATCACTTCCTGGTGACTATGGCCGGTGTGTCTGGTGGGGATGTCACCAGCCACAATGCGCCGCCACTGCCACCGATCACTTCCTGGTGACTGTGGCCGGTGTGTCTGGTGGGGGGGATGTCGTCGGCCACACAATGTCCAGCGTCAAGTATCTTGCAACTATAGATGAGCATGCAAGATGGCAAATCAGTCAAATCCCCTAACCGAACACGCTTGACTGGCTTTAAAAAGATAGTAACCGAAACGATGATCAATGATCATATTGGCTGCATTACTTCGAACTAGCGATAATTTGTTTGCCCCTCCCCAAGCGCCAAACGGCGGCCGCCATGCCGGGTCGAGCGCGCTCGGCGTCCGAACCGCGCGCAGCGCTCAGGACCAGTGGGACCTTTTGGTACCTATCCATATCTCGAAAACGGCTGGAGAAAACTTCCTAATTTTTTCTCTCACAACTTTGTACTTGTTCGAATAGGAGACTGTTCATCAAAAATAATTAAAATTGCTCGGCGAATTATGTATCCGGTCCTTAACGGGTTAAGCCCAATCCAACCGGTTTTAGCCGCTTCTTGGCCAAGACTAGCTCAACCCGCTTGTTGTCAGCCATGGTTCGATATATTGACTCACCTGCGAAGAAGCACTCCACACGCATCCCCGCTACCCCGTTCTTCCTGCGCGCAGCTGCCATCCGAGCAATTGGAACCGACGCTGCCCTCGCGTGTCAGCCGACTGGGAGCGTCGCGAGCCCGTCCACATGGCGGCTGGCTATTGCCGAGCTGGCGCCGCTCCAGCGTGGTGCCGGGCCGGGGCTGCCTCAGACAGTGGCTCACCAGACGACCGACTGCGGTCCAGCTGCACACGGCACCACCAGGCGGGCACCAGCCAACGTGCGACGGCCCCGCAGCACATGTGACACGGTGACCTTCGAGGACGCGTGTGTCGGTTCGGGCACCGCATGTCTCGGGGCGGTCGGAAGCCATCTGTAGCTGGGGAAGAGCACGTGCTGCTGCGCAGCTCGCAACACGGGCGGAGCTTCACTCAATGGAAAAATTACAAGTTAGTGGAGCCACTCAACAGTATATATATATATATATATATATATATATATATATATATATATATATATATATATATATATATATATATATATATATATATATATATATATATATATATATACATCGTCCGGAAGGGAGAGATGGAGGCGGTGATCGGAGTGCACTGTTAAGTTTTCTTGAACCACTCAACATCGCATGAACATCCCTAGAAAGGAGGAACCGTAAAGAATGCAACTGGGCTAACTGCAACCGTAAAGGATGCTGTTGGGCAGTGGCGCAGCGGGGATTTTCATAAAGGACGGGCCAGACCAGAAAAACGTGATGTAACAGGCTAAACTTCTGGCGCGCGAAGGGGCCCGAAAATTTTGCGTGGTGAAAATCACAAACTTTCTCGCTTCGTGTAGTGTATTATAGGTGCTAAGAGGGGGGGGGGACGGAACCCCGACCCTTCTTCAAACCTGATGAATATAGCTCAATACGTATTAACGTATTATGGTACCCAGGCAACCCACATGTTTCTTCTTCGTTCGTCGTGTGCTATATGTTATGCCACACACACTAACGCACTCATTCTCTCTCTCTCTCCCTCCCCCTCTCTCTCTCTTTGGTCTCTCAGGTCTCTCATGTTTGAAATGTCTTGGATTTGTCATGAAACTACGTCCAGGTTTTCAAAGGCCATTTGACCTGGGACGGATCAAAATGAGCGATGTTACAAAATCTTAGTCCCGCTATTCGAAGTAGGTGAGTCGTATAGCAGTACCACACCCAGATCATGCTGTCGTTTCATCAAGATGACCAACATGCTATCTCGAAATTTGAATAAATGTTAAGGTTACTGACCGGAGGTATGGTCAACTTCCGTCGCCGTGACGATCCCGTAGAGGATTACGCACGGGCCGCACTAGGAGCCGGCCGGAAGCCTAGGAGTGGACAACCGCCCCCGTTCCCTTGGCCATATCATTGTGTCGCAACACCAAATTTTGCTAACCAGGAGGCCACTGATGATGTCACAGGTCAGGTCAAGCACAGTATGCTGGAGTCTCAGGTGGACCGTAGATATATGCCCGAAGTTACCAAATGCAATGACGATGCTTTTACTAAATGGTATTGAATGCCCCAAAAGCTTAACTGGGAACATTATGAACACAAGGTTACGCTGGATCACGTGAGGAAATGTGAGGGAAAATTAGGTCATGTCCTGTGCATGGAGCGTGATGCACTATTATGGTGTAGAATTACATCTACAGTAAGAAAATGCAGCTTCAATACTTATACACACACACACACAAACATATATATATATATCATTGTTGGGCGATAAATTCACATTTCAATTCCTATATGACTGATTGATTCCATCGAATTAGGAGTTCCCCAGTATGGCCGTGGTCTATTGACATGACCTACAATAACCCAGATACTTTGAACAGATGTGTAACTGCAGCGCAAATGAACTCAACACCATCACCGACCATCCATGGATGGCATAGTTTTTACATTATAAGAATCCCGTGATCGTCCAGGCTCGCCGTGGCATTCGAATTTTAACACGACATATCTGAGTAAGCAGAGTATGCCACGTTTTACATCTCTAGCTTTAATGGTTCCATTGTACCGGTGGAAAACAAAAATGGAGGATTGACCCCCGTCATTCGCGGGTTAACACGTGCGCTGGAGCGGGGGTGGGAGTCCGCTCCTGTCTTCGGTTCTTTGCAGGTATCTCCAAAACCAAGAAACTTACCGAGGTGATTCTTCGTTTTCCTTCAGATGTGGACACAGCTTGACGCCTACAAAAATGGTTAGATATTTTGCAGGTTTTTGACGTGTAAAGTCAAACGCACCGGGCGAAATGGTGTGTGAAAAATAACGGTGAGGCATGATAAGCGTATCCAAGCAACATCCAAGCAAAACTAATGCCTCAACTATATAAACTATATTGGTCATGACTAGCTATACTATATTCCCCACCAAACGTGCCCATCAGTTATGCCAATGACGCCAAAACGTACGAGAAATGGCAGTGTACGATAATTAGACTCATTTTACCCCGAACGCATTTGACGTCGGATCACGAAAATTTGGACACAAAAGTGTTCCATACAGTTTTCAGTCACCCTGCAGAATTACCGTTCCAAGCATACATATCTAAGATCATATTCTGAGTGGTTTCTGCTTTTATCCCACACCTATCCTTATTGAACATTTTGCAAACATCTCAGACTGATGCTGGATTTAGCTTGCGCGCTGCCTGTCTGCAGCACTTCTCAGAAATCATGTGGCTCTGGAGGTTCATCATATTGGTGCTTCCGCTTGCCAGTAAGTTCTTCTGTGCGTTATTGCTCTTTCACACAGCTACTGATCAGCTATGGAGATGAATGGAACATTCCAACTATCACAAAATGTATCACAGTTTGTGATATTGCAAATTCCTAAGTTTTATAGCTGCGTGCAACGTGTCCGCGAACTTTTATTTTATTTCGGACGACCCATGGTGATTGCATTCCCACTGAGCAAGTACAAAATCATGCCGTTTTATCAGCAGTTGCATAATAATAGGCCATTGGGTAGTCCACTGAGCCCACATTTGCACCTTCGAATTATAAGCAGAAATGCAGACGTCCCAACGGTGTTCATTTGTGTTGCTCGTCCGTTCAATCTCCGAAACTTCTGGATGGTCACAATCCGTAATTTGTAGTATGCAGACATATTTACATTTCGCCCCCTCCATATCATGTTTTGCTTTCACTTCACTCATTCACTGATCTGCTGGAGAACTCATTCAGTTGGTATTCTACTCTTGTGCAGAAGACAACATTTTTTTAGAGCGCAATTGCGATGAATGAAGCGTTATGTTTCGTACAGCACATGACCAAAACCGTAATGCCGGAACTGAAAGCCGCTCGTGTAACCAGTGACGACCTCCGGGGACGAATACAAGCTGTTTGAAACTTGCTGACTCCTATATATTGCAAGCGCCTGACGAATTCTGTTCCCAGACGAATGCAAAAGGTAGTCGACAACGATGGCGGATGGTCACGACATTAGGCCGCAGGAGCAGCCATTCATTGTTCCAGTGTTGGAAGTATTGCTCTGCGTGCTGTGTGTGTGTCTTCGTCTATGTCTTTGTCAACGAAACAGGTCTGCAAAGGCGTAATGCTCCCTCATGGTATCTTATGTAGTGTTCGAGATACAAGATCATTTGACGTTGCTCAGCATATGGCACCATTGCTTTTACTGCGCACTGAACCTGATAAATGCAAACATTACTTGAAGGTCTGAAAATAACGCATGAAAGGTCCGAGGTAACAGCATGTCATCTATTAAGCTTTGCTGTTTTTGGGAACTGCAAAAAAATGTGGGGTAAATCCGGATTGTTTTGAAAGATGTGGGCACAACTTAGGAACATCTTGCCTTCATCACCGCCCCGGCCACACCAACCATGAGAACGATTATCCACCCATGGCCTCAGGAGTCTCTTGGTATTCCGATCTATTAATTATCACACTCCATTGTTCAGGAAATAATTTTATGGTTGACGTCACTACACGTAGAGGGTAAGACAGCTGTTATGTGCCGGATTCCGAGGCACGTCGGTATATTAGGAAATGAGGCCGCTCACGCGGCTGCAAAGCGGGCGGCACAGAAAACACGTACGCGCTATTTGCCTGCTCCTGCTCGATATATATATATATATATATATACCCCGTCATCAAGGATTACGTTTTTAGTGAGTGGCAGGCATTTTGGAGACGTGGCTGGGGAAAGCAAGATGTGGATAGTCAAACCTAGCATCGGCCAGTGGTCCTCGTGCTCGCGTAGAATTAGGCGAGAAGAGGTGGCACTGTGCCCCTTACGTATTGGCCACACGTACGCAACGCACAGCTATATTTTCTGTGGTGATGATGCACCCATGTGCCCCAGATGCCACAGACGCCTTTCAGTGAGTCGCATCCTGACCTCATGGCCTCAGCTTTCGGGCATGTATCATTACTTTGGACGATCGCAACCGCTCTCACTTCGTGACGTTCTGGGGGATGAATCGTTCGCGATCAATAATGGTCAACTGTTCCAATTTCTTTCGAACGCAAACTTACGTGCGATCTACTCCCTTGTCTAATCAGTCATACGAGCGCACGTTTGCATAGGACAGCATGGACACAGCTTAAATAGGTTCGTTATTGGCGCTCTATAACCAATGCAGCTTATGCGCCAAAAAATCCCAATGACTAACCAACCGACTCAAGAATTCCTCCATTATTTCTCCTTCGAGTGCAACAAACACCTAGGTGCGTTTCTAAAATTCAATTTAATGAAAACCACCTTGGAAGTTCTCCCAAATTTACATTATTATTATTTAGGTCCAGCCGAAAACCGATCTGGTCTCTGACCGTTCAACCTGCCACCAGATGGCAGGGCAAAAATTTAAAGATGGCGGCTACATTCGAGATAAACAATACGCGTACCGTATTGCGTGATACTGTCTGAGCTTGCTTTAGAGGAACACAGATGGATCCTAATGTACCAAAAGTATCAATTGTGCAAATATCAGAGTATATCGGCGATAAAAAGCGTTGTGCCATTGAGGGGAAGCCGTACTAGATGCAGGACACATTATTTCTTGTGGTACGATTGGGAAAGAACCGGGCAAGGTTACGGTGCAGGCACTCTGCATAAAATCCAGCCACCTACGCGAGAAACCCCATGAGCTACATGCTGTGGTGGAGTGTGGGATATTCAATGACAAATTATGTACAAATTACAAATTATATTAATTAAGTATACGAATTATGATGGTGGATACCAGTGTTGTGTGACCACTAGCAGGCCAATCAAAATATTACTGTTGCATAGCATTACTTTTTTTGGTTGGTGTTGTGCTAGCAATACCAAAAGTTCATGAGCTTCCAGCCCCATCATCATGGGTTAGGTTATGGATGTACTTTTCAAGTTCATCACAGGTGTTCTCCTGTAGAGCAGCTCCAGCATTGGGCTGGCTGATCAAAACCTACCTTCCAGACAGACAGTTTCTGATAATGTACTAGACTGAGTTGGGTGTCCAACCCAGTTATATTGAATTTTTTCTTCAACTACACAATACAAATTTGAATGATTTTCCACTCCCTTGTTCTTGTGCTGCATATTTTGTATAGATACTTCCTAATCACAACACTGTTGTCATTAAAAAAACATGCAGCCAAGTTCATGTGCATTCACACTGGTGGTGTATTTTGAAAATTATATTGATGTTTACCCTGTGTTTTGAACTGAATTTCACCCTTATGTGGATCTACACTGCTAAGTTTCCACTGGGAACTTAGGCAGACAAGTATGAGAATCTGGATGATATATCAGTGATGCAGCATCCAGGGACTTGTGCAAATTTCAGTGTAATGAAGCATCAGTCAGCAGTGTGCAAATATACTGGTGCTGGTGCACATCATCAAGGCGTCTGTCATGCTTTTCATTCGGGCAGACACCCAAGCCTCAGAGACATTTTAGAACACTGACATAAAGAGGCCTTGACAAGGCATATCAGCACCAATGCATATTTGTAAGCTGATGCAGACAATGCATTAGGAGGCAGATCTACGAATTGTATTATGGCAGGGGGCACTTTTTGAGGAGAGGATTCATGTATCCAGAGGCAGCACCTTTTCTACCTTTCAGGGATTCTCTCAGCAGAGAAACACTTTGAGTGGGGGTGGGTCCACCCAAGCATCCTGAGGGGCAGCCCTTTTCACTCAGAGAGACCGTATGTCTGGTGTGGCTGTGGCACACATGGTCCAAGGATCCACCACTATAATGCATATTTGTGCACTGATGAGTACCAAGGAGCACCAATGTTCATTAATGGCTGATGCCTTGGTGTGCACCAATTTTCTGTTCTGGTCATCCTTCACATCCCGAAGTTACTTCCTCGTTTCTTTCTGCTAAATTCACTTGCATGCCTTTCCAATCTGACCTGTTGTTGAAAAACCAGTGCACAGCAGTAATTGTTGTTCAGCACGTTTGTGAGTAATACAATACATAAAGCATATGTAGGGTCTATAATTGTTTGAAATTTCGGTAAACCACATCCGTTATCTGATGGTCTTCTTCTGGATATAAAGATCAGCATGTGATTCCCCAAAGAAATGGAAGAAGTTTCTAGGGAAGCTTCAACAAGTCCAGTCCATATATTTGTTCTCCAATTTGTGCTCAGGGGCTTCTTCTATATAAATACCAAATAACTTCTAACACATCCCTTATGTGCACATGATTTACATACCAACAATGCCTCAAGGTTGTTTAATTTTAGCTTCTGCATTACATGCTAAATTGTACATGTAGATAGGCAATTTATAATTATGTGTATGAGAGCAATATGGTTGAATTACATGCTGGGAACACCAATAATTATATGAGGCCTTCACCCATACATACATACCAGAAAGGATATAATCATTCTTCTTGAAGTGCTTGCTGCATACCTTCATGTGCCTTGATGCTTTCTTGCCCATTTTAGAATGTTGTGCCACTTTTTCGAGAGTAATTTATCTCTCGGGAAGCGATTGAAGCTGACTTCAGGTTCCCTCCTGTGTAATGATTTGCATTGTGGAACACAGCAATACGCGTTGGACTTGCTCACCATATCCACTTGATCCATTATGTTCACAACTTTGCAAGAACCCTCACACTCTGAAACTTCAAGGACCTGAAATAGTATGCGTAACCTCAGTGCTAGCCATTTCCATGTATGCCACTCTGACTTGTTTGCATTCTTGTTTCTAAATTGTTTCTGGTAGCGCGCCAGATTTGTCACACTTTTATCTGCCAACAGTAGTTCAACGTGTCTGCCAACAGGTGGCAACCCTTTCGCCTTGAACGGTCAATAGCTTCTCATGGCAAGACATTTTCTGCACAACTTCGCTTCAAAACTGCACCCATTACTTCCCTTTCTCCACCGACACCACCGTGGCAGACGGCGAGTGACACATTTTTAAGACATAAAGACATAAAAGATCAGTGCAACTATGAGCTACAAGGGCCCTTCTTGGTTGCACTTTTGGACACTGAACCACTTGCCCACGAAATCTGTATATCAGCCCTCCCTGGAATACAGAAAAACAAGCCCCCCTATTCTTATAATGATTGTCTATGCCGTTTTTAAAGACGTTGCTGTCTTGTCTTCAGTGTGTTGCTACTGACAATGGTTCCTGGCAGCTGGTTCCAGTGTTCTAATTGCATCATTTCTGATAAATTCAAGCATTTCCCTGAGATATCCCTGTTCCTGACCATGAACAAATTTAAAAACCTCGATGAGATCTCCTCTCAGCCTTCTATATCTAAGTGAAAACATATTTAACTTCTTCAATCTTCAATCTTTAAATTTAAATCTTATTATCACCGTAAAAGTATAGCTTTGTCCGGAATATGCAACACAAAACAAAAAAATCACTAGTTTCCGCCTTATCATCGCTACGTTTCTTTTTGCCGATTTGTTTTTGTGTCGGGTTGCAGGGGAACAATAGCCAACTTTTTTTTCGGATCTTTCAGACATTAATCCTATAGTGATGACCGGAAGAAAAAATGCCCGAAATCGGTCCTACCCCCGCCCCCCATCCCACGTTGATTTTGGGCCGCTGTTTCGATCAATGCTTTGATATTTAATGGCATGTGCCGCAACATCGAGCAAGTAAGTAAAATATTTATTTAAAACAACTAGAATTCGGATGTTTCTACATCAGAACTTTCGGAAGTACCAGTACTGTGCTGTGGAAGTACTGTGCACCGACGGACGGTGCGTCCGACCCAGTACCCACGTAGGTATAGCTGTAGCTGGGATCTTGGGTTTACCGCCAGACCACCCTTTGCCGGCACTGACATCGGTACTAATGCTATGAGGGCGGACCCAGGAATTTTCATAGGGCACCGGTCTGGAAAAAAACGAATCCGTTCGGCGGGTTGAGGGGTACCTCCTAACCCCACCGCTGTACCCGCCCTTGTAGCGCTACACATCTAGACGTAATTCAGATCGCACGTCATCTTTTCTATAGGTCTGACGAGACCATGCGAGTCCCTTTAAAAGCAGCGACTGCAAAACGGAAACGTAAGCAATGTATTTGGCAATATATATCTCCCAGACATCCCCTGGTTACGAACGCATAATAAACAATAAAAGTCGATGGTCACAGCACCCCACGATATCACAGTAAAACAGGCATAATCAGCCAACAATATGGCATCAGCATTGTTTGTGCGAATAACGGATACTCTTCTGCGGAATGTCCTTGCCTAATGCGGGTTACCGTACCAGATGCACCTACAAAGGTAGCTGTTCGCACCACCAGACCTTGTGATCGTGATCGGCACAATAACGCGTTCACGCGCGGCAGATGGATTAGCAATAACGCGTGCACACGCGGTAGATGAATTAGCAATAACGCGTGCACACGCGGTAGATGGTTTAGCAATAACGCATCCACGTGCGGCAGATGGATTAGCAATAACGCGTGCACACGCGGTAGATGAATCAGCAATAACGCGTGCACACGCGGTAGATGAATCAGCAATAACGCGTGCCACGCGGTAGATGGATTAGCCATAACGCGTGCGTGCGCGGCAGGTGGATTAGTGCTGGTTGGGCGGTCTATGCCAGCGACAGATCGGCACTGTAGCCGCAGCAACACGGCCGCGGTGGGCCGCCAGGATACATCACGAGGAACGGCTCAACAACCACTGGCGGATCAAAGGGGAGCAGTGCGTCCATGGTCCCCATGTGCCGTGAAAACGTGAGAGGGGGAAGGGGGAACAGTTGTCTGCCGACCTTGGGGCGGGATGGGTATTCTCACTGAATACATCCAACATGTCTTCGGGAAAAACAATGACTACATTAGATCGCGTAGCAGCCCCTCCCCTACCCCACTCAACAGCTATTGTTTTCAAATACGCTAGGAAATATCGACGATGTTATCCAATACGGAAAATATTAGGCAGCTTGTCGAAACTGACTACAGACCGACGGTCCGTAGTACTTGCCCTCACTCCTCCCCCGTTTACAGGTCGGCTGGATCCGCCAGTACTGACTTGCGTCGCCATACTGACACGGCGGCGATTCAAGGTCACGTTTATCCGTTCGATGTTTGCCGCGTAACACACATTCGCAGAACTTCTAAAATTGGGAAACTATCGCAAATCACTTGAATAAAGATCCAATTTGCTGCATACGCCGCTCCGCAGTCGGCTATAATCAGATACGGCGGCGACAAATATGTTTCAGCGCATGTAGACAATCGGACAACGGACGATACATACACGTGATGAAAACCTCACCCCAACCACAGTATCTTGTACGTTCTCGCGATGAGTGAAATAAGCACTGCGAAAGGCTCATACTGCCACAGCCAATGTTTACACTGAGCAATGTTGCATGGATGGCAAGACAAATCAATACGCTTGATATCTATTGATCAGGATATTATCGCCATTAAGCAAATCGAGAGAAACCAACAAATTTGTTGAGATATTAAAATGCAACAGACCGTCGAGTCGCCGTCAACGTTGGCAACGCTAGAAACCTTCAAACCAGCGCCGACGTCACTGATACTGAACTAAGCATACGTTGCAACGACTTCAATGTTCCCAAAACTCGGTGAACCCGAATGTTTCGTAAAATTGTCCACCTGAAGATCGCCAAGCTAACCTGGATCTTTTTTCGTTTCATTACTTGAATAATATGATGTGTACTCATGAGTAAACAGCCTCTGGCCGGGACTCCAGACTCCAGAGATGCCTCATCGCCAGGCTACCCACAATCTGAACTGGATTGTGACTGGCTCAAATGAGGCGCGGCATCTCTAGAGACCTGACTTGTGCAACATATCGGCAGCGGTCACGTGACGCCGGCACCCACCAACGTCAATGGAGCACGTTGCCGCCGTCGATTGTGGCAGCTGGTGTTGCATTGGAATAAGCTTCTGTATCTCATGAGACACCGGTGCACTGTTCTTCAGCTGGTGTGACACTGGTGCCAGCGCCTGCATTTGGGGCGGTGTCAGTGGCAGTTGCCACAGCTGGGGTGACAAAGCTTCCCGCCAACTCTGCACCGACAGCCGGCCGACGTGTCGCCCTGGCCACGTGGGCCCCAGCGAGCCTTGCCCGTCACCCAGCAGATCTCCGTGCGGCACGCCGAGCACACCAGCCAATCGCAGCCGGATTTCTTCATGATGATGACAGCGCACACGGGACAGTGGATCGCCTGACGCTTGGCCAGCATCTCTTCAATGTGGCGCTGCGTTTTGCGGGCCTCTTCGTTGTGGCGTGAGTCCTCGGCGACCTTCCGCTGGTACGCGCGGCAGCTGATGTACTCGTGGATGGCGCGACACGTGATGCAGTTGACCTTGATGCAGACCGGGCAGCAGAAAGCGTTGACGGTGTCCTCCAGCTCGCACCAGCCGGCGCACCCTGCGCTCTGGCAGTGGAACGAGCCGGCCGTGCTGCTCTCGGCCTGATTGAGCGAGCGCGCCAGGTGGCGCTCGTACACGTCGGCGCTGACCAGTGCACGGATCTCGCGCTCCGTCAGCGTGTTCTGGCAGCTGTACTCGTCGCTGGCGAACGGACAGCCGACAGAGGGGACTTCGCAGTGACGGACCAGCTCTGCCAGACACAGTCGACAGAAGCTGTGCAGACAGCCGTGCAGGGTCACCCCGACGTTCGGCTCGACGTCGCAGAAGCAGATCGGACATTCGATCACGCCCACGTTGGGCGCCAGTTCCTTCTCAGCAGCCGCCTCCAATTCACTCAGCATCGGCTCGTGCGCCCTACCAGACTGGAGTGAGCGCGCCAAGTAGCGGGAGTAGACGCTCGGGCCGACCAGCACGCGCACCTCCTCCTGCAACAGGTGACCCTGACACAAATAGTCGGAGCTGGTGCACGGGCAGGGTATCGGCTCAGTACAGCTGTCGTCCACCACATCTGTCAGACATGCCCGGCAGAACGCGTGGAGACAGTCCTTCAGCACGACGCCCGCTCCTGGCGCGACGATGCAGAAGCACATGGGGCACTCGAAGCGGACCTGATTGGACACGAGGTCGCACATAACTGTCTCGGTCAGGCTGGGCCACAGCTCGCCTGTGGCCACGTCCAAGCCAGCGAGACGCAACGATAATGAGGCGCGACGGTCGAGCACCTCCTGGCTAGACAGCGCACGGATCTCCATGTCAGAAAGCCTGCTCTGACAAGTGCCACCGCCGGCGAACGGGCAATTAACCTCCAGCCGATCGCAGAACTTTATCAGGCTAACCAGACAATCCTTGCAAAACGGATGCAAACAGGCTCTCAGAACGACACCGCTGCCCACAGGTACCTGTGAAAAACAGATTGCGCACTCGAAGGCATGAGCGTTGGGCACCAGTTCCGGTCCGAGCAGGTTCTGCTGTACGAAGTTCTCGGCTCGATCCCGCAACGGCGACACTAGAGAAGTTCGTGACTCCATTCCAGATTCTGCGTCGCTTAATGAAGAGCCGGCCGATTCTCCTACATCGCCGGCCACCTGGCAAGATTGGAGTAGCAGCTTGTCAGTAACTGGGAATGATTCAGCCGCCAGAGACTGGGAAATTCTTCGTGTCTCGGCGACGTCCTCCTGAACTGCCGTTGAGAGACGACCGGGTGGAGGGGGCTTGATGTGCACTACAACCGGCAAAGACTCACAATTTTGCCACGAATTCCTCGACCTAGCCTGAGACGTCAGTGTCAGGACACTTTCGGTGTTAATGAAAGCATTCCCCTGTTCGACGACGCCATATCTGACCAATTCCTCTGGATCAGCCTGAAGGTGTGGAGCCGGTGTGGGGCCTGCTTCGTCGTCACTGATGACAATAATGTCTTCTCGATTTTCATTCATAACTATGCTGGGAGAACAAGCTGGATCTTCGCCCCTTGCCAGAGCCATGTTTGCCCCCGAGAAGAAGCCGCGAGGACTGTTCAAGGCCTTGCTTTCACAATAGCTTGTCCGATGCAACCTTTGGCACCAAAAATCATGCGCATTCCTGGAAAAGGATCAGAGCGTTAGACAAAATATATTGATATCCAGTAGTACTTAGACATATTTCCGCATCCACAAAAAAACGGAACAAAAACGCGTTCCCAGGGATAGACTGAACACTGGCCCAGGACACAAAGGAAACTCAGGAGTAAATAGAGGTGTAGGAGTTTTTTTTTTTTTTTTGGTCGGGATCTGTATTCAAGCAGTTCCTTTCGATGAAAACACTCACCACTCGCAAAGAGCAACTTTAAAACATAATTATTTCGGAGTGGTGTGCCGTATTCCGAACACTTGGTTGGTTGGTTATTGGTTTTTACGACACGTCGACCGTTGTGTCATGTAGCATCGCCAATCTCTCACGCCGATTGGTCGCGGGCGAAGAGTAGCGACAGGTTAGACCCGAACCCGAAACACAAAATGTTCACGAAGTATTCCGAAACACGAAGTATTCGAACACGAAAATGTGGTTGTGCTGGATTACAAACAATAGGTGTATTGTTTCCCCGAACACTAATGAATCGAATATATCTCCTATAGAAATGCTATATTTCACGACGAAGGTTAATTTTTAGGTTTCTGGTGAATTTTCGTATCAAAATCCTTGACGCACTTGTTAATGAACGGCTCTATATGGCCGGACAGGGTCGGATATAGAAAGTGTATTAGACGACCGTGTTTATTAGATTTTGTATTATTTTTTTTTAAAGAAGGTGCACGTGATCTGATCGCATGGTGAGGATGATGGTTTAACACGCGTACTGGACGGGGGGGGGGGCGAAATCCGCCCACCCCTCCGGTTTTTCGTAAATAACTCCCGATTTTACTGATCGATATACGCCATTTTGTGCGTACCTGCTTAGGAATGTCCGGCGCGTCGCTTAAAGCAAGAAAGATGAAAATTTGCCAAAAATTTCGAGTTAGAGTCCGTTAAAGTCAAAACATTTCGTCACGGCAAACCACAAAAATCGGCGCTGATGCGCTCCCTGTATATCGGCAAAAGGGAAGTGTTCTTGGCAACACCGGCGACTTGTTTGATGTATATTGTTATGCTATATAGTTTCAAGGTCCTATTAGGTCACCGAGATCAAGTCAGGTCAAGTTCACGGCAGATCAATGGAACCGAACTTGGTCAACTGGAATGTTGTCATAAGTGCAAGTGACTGTCATGCGATTGATGTCGCTTTGCACGTTATTCCCTACACATCCTGAAAACTACTGTTTATGCCATTGTGTACCTAAGCGTTTCCATACTTCATTTATGTACTTTACCCCCTTCTTCGTGAAGGCGATTGCGCCGAGCCGCCCGACGGAGCAGTCGGGCGGGCGGCCCGGTTCCGGTAACTGGAAGAGCAACTGACCTGATAAGGTGCTGCTACATAGGTGACACAGGGGACGAGTGGTCTAGGGGTAAGATTCTCGTCTCACAATCGAAAGGTTGTGGGTTCAAGTCTCACCTGTCGCTACTCTGCGCCCGCGACCAATCGGCGTGAGAGATTGGCGACGCTATATGACTCAACGGTCGACGTGTCGTAAAAACAAATAACCGGCACATGCCTCACACACGATGTCTGCGACGGCTTCTTCATCAGCACCATCGTCGTCCAGCACGTAGGCATAGTATCCTTCACATACGGGAATGCGCACTAGATGTGAACAGTTGTTGGACACGTGTCACATTCAATCGAAGTCCTGCCCAGTGAACATGCCGATAGCGGCCCACTGTCAGCTGGGGGGGGGGATGGAAATGTTCGCTCATGCCGAGATGCAGCCGACACGTAACCGACGTGGGACTGACGTCGGGAAGATATCGGTCTCCTGTTGGGACGATAGCGGCTCGCTGACAACGGCTCGACGTCAGCTGGTCGCTATTGATTTGCCGATCTCAACCCGACATATGTTGAAATTCCCGGTCAGTTTGCCGGTGTCGGGCTGAGAGCGGCCGGATGTCGGCATGTCGCTTACGAGATGCCGAGTTCGCCCCGACACATGCCAACGGCGGGCCGACATCGGCATGTATGCGGGGTGTCCACCCCGATGTCGTGTTCTTGGTGCCAGCTGGCTGAACATATGATGCAAATCCAATATACGTATCTGCTGAGTGTTGTGCGTGCCGATGTGCGCCGGGAAGTAGGCGGGAACGGTGCTGCACCAGCACTCAGCAGCCGTCTGACGCTCGACCGACTGGGCCAGCGGGGACACCGCTGCTACTCGACCACGCCTTCGGTACGGCTGGCGGCCGCGACCCGCTGGCGTTCCTCCTGCTCTCCCCACCGCTCATGATCATGGCACCAGACGGGAGCCGAGATACAGTCTGGAAGGTATTCTGTTCTCTCCTTCCCACTCAGCGTACACTGCTTTGCTGGCACGAACAAGTGTTATGCAAAGGCCCCCTCCCTCCATTTTCCCCACTGTTCGAGCCTGCAGGATGCTGAGGATAGCGGATTAATGACATGGTCGTGAACCGTCTCGTAACTAGTGGCGTCAGGCGTCGCCGGCTGGTCGCCAGCCTTAGTTCGAGCTCAGTTTGCTGGAAGCAACGAGCTGCAGCACCTCCCCCTCTCCCTTATGGAAAGGTGGTGCCCCTTCTGCCAGGAAAGCACCTTCAGGGAGGCCAGGGCGCATCCTCCCCACCCTATGCTCAACATATATGCTAGCCACAAACGCATCTCTCAGATAAAATGCGCCCCTTTGGGACGAACAGTGCCCCTTCAGTATGCTCCAGTGTACCCCTCCTCCATTGAAGGATTTTTTATTTCGCCGAAGCCACCCACCATTTCGAGGAAATGTGTCCCTTCCCCAATTATAATCACTGGATCTGCCCCTGCCAAGTGCACCCTTGCGGGCATAAAATGCAAATTAAGCGAGTGTCCGGAATTCAGCACACTTGTTTTAGCAGGCGAACAGACACGTGCCGTATTCCGAACACCGCTGTTCGGTTCGGGGAACTCATGGAAATTCGCTTGTATTGTTTGCTGAACAATTCTTACCCGATAAAGATGGTGTTTAATACATTTCAGTCAATTAAAACATGGTTGCACACATCACAAGACTGTTTGCACACATCCAGTCACAAGACTGGAGCTGTTGTGATGCAAGTTATTAGTAGCCGCAAAAAATACCGATGTAATTGCAAACAAATATCGGAGGTTACTTCCTTACGGTTTTCTTAAGCCGACTGCTCTCGGAAGTACGAAAATGGCGCCCGCGGACTTCGCTAGCTCCGTACACGAAGAATCGTTAGAATTATGCGATCGGACCTTCGTATTTCGGTAGAGAAAGGTTATTGTGTACGAATATCGCCATCTTTCTGTTATTTACGCGCTGAACGTGATGCAGGAGACGTACAAAGGTGTGTCCGGGAAACGGAATGTGTTCGGATACACCCCCCCCCAGCTTCCCCTATATACCTTGCCTTTGCTCACCATTGTGGATTGTGATACTCAAACATCTTAGCAGCAAAATTCGAGGTAAAGGGATTAATCATGATTTGATATGTTATACAGCACGATTTGTTCATATTACCTATCGACAAATCGTTTTGTAGTATCATAGTATGGTACCTATTGGGTAATATTATGCTCTGAGGAGGCATTCACAATATGTTTTATACTCATTTTACCACGAAGCAAACGGGCAAACTGCACAAGTCAAAAGGAGTTAGTTTCGGTTATGTTCAGCTTTCAAGTTGGACAAAAATATTATTTCTATTCAAATCCAGCAATTTTATCTTTGGTTGGTTATTGGTTTTACGACACGTCGACCGGTGAGTCATATAGCGTCGCCAATCTCTCACGCCGATTGGTCGCGGGCGAAGAGTAGCGACAGGCGAGACTCGAACCCACAATCTTTCGATTGCGAACGAGCATCTTACCCCTAGACCACTCGTCCCCGCTCAATTTTATCTTTAGAAATGCCAGACTAGGCTAGGTTAGGCTTTTTAACTTGACAAATGCTGAGACAAAAATGTGTATATTACTTCTTTAGAAAGTATTTCTTTCTCGCATGGGAGGTTCTGGTGGGTTAGTTATGTTACCCTTTCCCTTTTTAACATTAGTTTATATGCTACTCTACCAAACTCAAAGCACCTGTTTGGTGTTATTTGCTTGCTACTGAAAAGCAAGCGTTTGCAGAGGAAATGAATCACACATCATATTAACCATGTTCATACACATTGCATTTCAAAAAGAAAGTTCACGAATTCAAAAATCACCTTGAAGCACAAATTTACCACCTATTGCTATTGTTTCATTTATATGCCTACTTCGGTAGATAGATATCCCTAGGTGGTCCCCAAATGAACCAAACACATTTATAATGCAAGCATAGAATACAACAAATATGCCACAGCAGTGGTGTTCAGCTGCAAAACATTTTTAACCCAACTTGTGTCAGGAGCATGTATCTCATACATTCTTTATTTCAGAGCTATTTAAAATGAACTGATTGAAGAGGCATGTGGTATGTGATGAATATGGTCCGTCACCCATGTTTTGTGTCACAAGCTACACTGGTCTTTAGAGTACACTGGGAGCATCCATTGCATAGATGGGAATCAGTGCTGCCATTAAAAATTGTATGGGTAAATTGTAGTTTTGGTCATTGGTGTTAATTTGCATGCTATTGAGGGGGTATGCTTGCTGGTTACTGGTATGCATCCATGCTTTTTGTTCGCATACATGTATCAGGGGCAAATAGAGAAATTGTCATGGGAGGAGCATGCGTCCAGAGGGGCACCACTTTGAAAGTCCCTGGATGGGTGCCTTTGATCCAAGGGGTGCCTCTGGCTGAACAATTTGAGTGGGTGCACTCATGCCTTCTGGCCTTTTTGTCTCAGAGGGGAAACCTCTGGCTGAAAAATTTGGCATTCCAGGATCCTCAATTGTTGGTAGAAATACACCTTTTCATCTAAGGGGGTGTATTTTCATTTGGGAGGCATCTAGCTGAAACATTCAGTATTATTGCAGTTTAAGGCAATTTTTGATTCTTGAATTTTTTTAAGTACCATGCTTATGCACATGATTAAGACTATGCAACCATTTACTTTCTTTGCAAGTTCTTACTTTTCAGTTGGCAAGGAACTAGTCCATCATAACGTTCACTGGGTATTATTGTGCTTTAAGGTGGTTACAAGAGTCATACAGTCATTGATTGATTTATTATTTGGGCTTAAGGGCGCGCCGACTACTCGGTCATTTGGCGCCCATAGTCATACAGTCATAAAGTCATAAAGTGTTAGGGCTTAATAAGAGACACAGGGGCCCATCTGGGTTAAGCCTATCTAGAAAAGGTACTATAAATGTACATACGCTCACCCCAATTAATCCCTTATCTCAAGTTCCTAGGGAGCTATAAATCTCAGCCTATCTAGCACCATTCACTTGCTATTGCATAACACGCTCAACAATTACAAACTCCTCCAATCATACCCATTGTGCTACCATAGCCAATCTCATCAGTATCACATCCCGAAGGAAGGTGCTGAATGCACTGCTAGGTACACCCTATATAAAGCATTTAGACTTAATAAGGGACCCAAGGGCCCATCCAGTTAAGTCTGTAAATGGAAGATACCATAAGCCTGGTAAAAAGACACACCCCAACCATCCCACATCCTGAAGAAACCAGTCCACCAATATCCCACACACCTATCAATGCCTATCTACCCTAGCTATCCAGCCCTATTCCCCTGATCCCTCTTAACACGTGTGGATTGAATACCTTATCAATAATTTTCGGGGACATATCAGAACCTCTAATACTCGAAACCGATAATGCTTCAGAAACTATAATACTCAAAACCTATAGTGCTTCAGAGCCTCTAAATCGTCGTCTTGGGGAAATTTTCCATACCTATAATACTCAAAACCTATAATGTCTCAAACCATATAATGCTTGGAACATATAGTTGTTCAGAATATATAATATCCAAATCCTATAATGCTTCAAAGCCTCTAATACTAGGTCCTGTGGGATGTTTCAGAACATATTATGCTCGAAACCCTATAATGCTTCGAAACCTATAATGCTTCGAAACCTGTAATGCTCAATTCATATAATGCTTCGTTTCAACTAATATTCAGAAAGTATAACTCTAGAAGCATCTAATGCTTCAAAACCACAAATGGTCAAAGCCTATAATGCACAGAATCTATAATGATGAGAGCCTACAATGCTCAAAACCTATAATATCAGCCGACGACTGCATGCCATAATCAACCGTACGGTTCACTCCACGTCTCCACCGTAGTAAACCAATGGGAGACACCGCGCGAAAGCTTCCAGGTGCATCCGCCAGAGCGGCGACACATGTGAGTGTTGGATATGAATTGCTCGCCGCATCGGCCGCTTTCATGCGGGCCGTTTCATGCCGGCTTGTGAAGAGCGGGAGATGGAGTGGATGCTCCCTGAATTGAATTACTTGTCGGTGATCTCTAAGCTGAGTCACTAGTTTTACGGATAGGTAATGTCAGTGTCTAGGCAGGACACACCAGGGGCGGATCCAGTTTTATAGGGACAGGGCTCGATTACTCCGCCTTGACCGCGGCCGGGCTGAAGGAGAGGAGACCGCGCGCTCGTGGTGCTCCCTTGCATGGAATAGGTATGCTTACGCTTAAGACCAATGGCGTACCTATAATTTGTGTCGAGGGGGTGGGGCAGATGTATTTGGAGGATGCCCACGTTTGTCCAGAAATACTCATGCTACGTTTCAGTGACATAATCAGGCAGTGGTACAGCCAGGAGTTTCTTAAGGGGGTTTTGACGAAAAAAATATGAAACAGAGACAGCTTTCAAAAATAACAAAATACATAAAACAACACCCCTGTTCAGGGGTGCTGTTTCATGTGTCAGAGTCCCTGTGGAATGCCTATGCCGCTGGAAAGAGCAATCTCAGCTGGAATGAACCCATAACAGCTGAGGAATAAACAGGGTACCTGAGGGTCAGAGAGGGCTGAGACGATCTTTGGATTTGAAAGTGCTTTGACGGAAGAACAAGACCCATAAGAGCTAAAGTGAACTAGTGAGGCTACATCTCAGATCTGCAATGCCCCCGAGATGAGAGCACGGGATGACCCAGGAGGACGCCTGCATTCTCAAAGCACTAAACTGCCTAGAAAGACTCCTTTCATCTCGGTCTAGGAGCATATATAGCCAATAATGTCCCGCATATTACGAAGAACGGTGTCCGAATGGCCCAAGAGGGCGCCTACATTCTCAAGCCACACAGCTGTTCGGAATAGCACCTGTATTGGCGAGATAGGCGCCTGACCTCACGGACGGGCACCTTTGTCTTCCAGCCAGGGGCGGTCCGAGGCACCAAAATGATGTGAGGAAAAAAATCGCGACTGTACCCTCCCTCCCCAGAACAAAATGTCCTCGGATTCTCTTCGCTTTATTTCTTTGGTTCCGAAAATTCACAGCTGTTTCTCTTCGGGGGTGCATCTGGCAGAAAATTTTGAGGTAAGGATGCACTTGAGCCTTCCCGGAGGGGAGTCTTTTCCTGGCCGGAGGGGCACCACCTTCCATGAGGGGTACATGCCTCCAGATCCCTCTGTATCTGCCCCTGCCTGGGCTTCCCAAAACAGCGCTGGCTTCCTTGGTTCTTTCTTGATGACGTGTAATTCTTCCTTATATGATAGATAAGAAAACTATGTTTCAAGGATTTATCAGTGAGATTTCATATTTTTGATGATGGTCGATATCGGATGTTGTAGATAACAGATATTATACATATATATATATATATATATATATGTTCTTGAAAACAATGCATCGTTCCAAGGAAAAATTATTTCCGCTAACATAATTATAATACAGTTCTGTTTGGTCGTTTTCTCCATTGAAACTCCATTTGACTAGGTGGGACTTTTCGCTCCACTAGGTGGGATTTCACGCACTAGGTGGGACGAATCCCACCTACTTAACATGTTAGAGGAGGCCCTGGTAGGATGCACATAAGAAATGTTGGTGTCCAATTGTCCACGAAACTTGGCACGTTCCCATGGTCAAGTAATTTAATGTGTACTGTCATGCTGATTCACCAGAGAACGATATCAGACTGGTGGAAGAGAAGCCAATGTCGTACCTACACCATACGGCCTATGTACCAGATCAAGGAAGGCTCACACCGTACCTCAATAACGGAAATCCATGTCTCACCTGACCAGTGATAAATTATTTAATATAACGAAGAATGGCTCTTAGATGCTCCTGGGTTTTAGACATTGTGTGTAATAAAATATATATACACGACCTTCAATATACCAGGAGGTGCTGAGTTGACATCAAAAGTAACGATAAGGGTTGTACTTTATTGCTCAACTTTTCGGCCAGGGGCCATCGTCAGGAGTGAAGTCGTTTCGTCAGGGCCTCCTGACGATGGCCCCTGGCCGAAACGTTGAGCAATAAAGTACAACCCTTATCGTTACTTTTGATGTCAACTCAGCACCTCCTGGTATATTGCAGGTCATGTATATATATTGTATTACACACAGTGATAAATTATTCGCGAAATAAGGTGAAATATACCACTTACTGAAAACTGAATCGACATGCTTCCCAAAGAAGTTTCAACATCGTGCTTTTGATGCGTGTTTATGAAGTCTTAATTCCTTGTTTCTAACTGTATCCCGTTTACAAGTATCATCTTATGCTAACCATAACGGATCTGGGATCGTGATAACGAACATCCCATAGCGCAATTCGAGGTAAAGGGATTATCTGTGATGTGTTATGTTGTACAGTACCAGCTTGTAACATAGGTGTTTGAATCGTTATCGTTGATATCAGTGTCCCCAAATTAGATACCTCTCAAAACACGCAAAGCGAGAATAGTGACATGTACGCAATTGTCTGAAAACTGTGTTTGCAAGACTTAACACATTTTAATAACGTTACTTCAATAGCGATTTCGCCAGCCTGCTGTACTCGTTTCGACATCTCACGCCTAACAATAAATCATTATTTTAACACTACACCTGACCAACGGAGCTCCATGAAAACGGACAAACCTGACAAACGGAAGTCCAGGCCGTGCCTGACCAACAGACTCCCATTTCGCTTCCCATAGCAGAAGTGGTGGCACAGCACGAACAGCACGAACAGAAGTCGCGGAACTCCATGTCCAGGTACGGATCACGTGTTGCTATCTAGTCAAATGTGAGTCTGCTTCTGGGCAAGTTTTGCAGCGTTATTACAGCGTTGCGGTACGAAATTGAAGATAAATGTGTGCAATGAAATATACGTTGAATGTAACAGGGGGATCGGGGGGCACTGGGGCTTGGACGAAAACGAAAACAAAAATGCGAGGCGACCGGATAAATCAGCTTCACTTTTGACCTTCGAAATGATTTATATTTATCAACGTTCTGATAGAGCGAAAAAAAGATACATCGAATACCTCCCATTTTTTTGCAACTTGAAGGCATAGCGACCAAACGCGAGGCCATCGAAGAAGTCAAACGAATATTTGACCTTGAGGTTTCACCTTGATTTGTCCTGGTTTGATGGACCCTCACTAGTTCACTTTAGCTCTTAGGGGTCTTGTTCTTCCGTCAAGGGCACTTTCAAATCCAAAGATCATCCCAGCCCTCTCTGACCCTCAGGTACCCTGTTTATTCCTCAGCTGCTAGGGGCCATTCCAGCTAAGATTGCTCTTTCCAGCTGGCATAGGCATTCCACAGGGACTCGGACACATGAAACAGAACCCCTGAACAGGGGTGTTGTTTTATTTTGCTATTTTTGAAAGCGTTTCTGTTTCATGACATTTTTTCGTCAAACCCCTTAAAAACTCCTGGCTGCGCCACTGCCTGATTATGTCACTGAAACGTAGCATGAGTATTTCTAGACAAACGTGGGCATCCTCAAAATTCATCTGCCCCCTCCCTCGACACAAATTATAGGTACGCCATTGGTCTTCAGCGTAAGCATACCTATTCCATGCAAGGGAGCACCACGAGCGCGCGGTCTCCTCTCCTTCAGCCCGGCCGCGTTCAAGCGGAGTAATCGGCCCCTGCCCGTATAAAACTGGATCCGCCGCTGGTGCGGTCTGCCTAGACACTGAAATTACCTATTCGTAAAACCAGTGACTCAGCTTAGAAATCACCGACAAGTAATTCAATTCAGGGAGCATCCACCCCAATCTCCCGCTCTTCACGAGCCAAATGCATGAACACGGCCAATGCGACGAGCAATCCATGTCCTACACTCACATGTGTCACCGCTCTGGCGCATGCACCTGGAAGCTTTCGCGCGGTGTCTCCCATTGGTAGTATACGGTGGAGACGTGGAGTGAACCGTACGGTTGATTATGGCATGCAGTTGTCAGCTTATATTATAGGTTTTGAGCATTATGGGCTCTGAGCATTATAGATTCTGTGCATTATAGGCTTTGAGCATTAGTGGTTTTGAAGCATTAGATGCTTCGAGAGTTATACTTCCTGAATATTCGTTGAAACGAAGCATTATAGGAATTGAGCATTATAGGTTTCGAAGCATTATAGGTTTTGAGCATTATATGTTTTGAAACATCTCACAGGACATAGTATTAGAGGGTTTGAAGCATTATAGCATATGGATATTAGATATTTTGAACAATTATACGTTACAAGCATTATATGGTTTGAGACATTATAGGTTTCGAGTATTATAGGTATCGAAAATTCCCCCAAGACAACGATTTAGAGGCTCTGAAGCATTATAGGTTTTGAGTATTATAAATTCCGAAGCATTATCGGTTTCGAGTATTAGAGGTTCTGATATGTCCCCGAAAATTATTGATAAGGTATTCAATCCACATGTGTTAAGAGGGATCAGGGGAATAGGGCTGGATAGCTAGGGTAGATAGGCATTGATAGGTGACTGGGATATTGGTGGACTGGTTTCTTCAGGATGTTGGATGGTTGGGGTGTGTCTTTTTACCAGGCTTATGGTATCTTCCATTTACAGACTTAACTGGATGGGCCCTTGGGTCCCTTATTAAGTCTAAATGCTTTATATAGGGTGTACCTAGCAGTGCATTCAGCATTATCGGTTTTGGGCATTATAGGTTCTGATATAGACCACAATTTTTCAACTGCATCCATGCCTTAAAGGGGTCTGTGCCGTGCACACTTACTTAACATAAATATATCCCTGGGTTCTTTTACGACGCTTTCAACCGCTAGGTTATATAGCGTCGCGAACCTCTCACGCCGATTGGTGGCGGGTGGACTCGGTAAATGCCGTCGGTTGTGAGATTCGAACACACAATCTTGCGATCCAGAGTCCGAAGCTCAACCAACTGAGCTACCGCAGCCCCCAACATAAATATAACCCCTTCCATCACAAATTAGAACCCAAAAACAATATTTTCCTGTCTAAAAAAATTGTCCACCCTACTTTTAAATGCATTCAATGAGGAACTCCCCACAACATCAGCAGGCAGCCCATTCCACTTATCAACAACCCTTTGACTGAAGACCTGTTGTCGCTTAACTGTCCTACACCTCAACTTGTCTAACCTGAATTGATGACCCCTATGTGATACTCTGAACTGAAGAGTGCCATTCAAATTGACCTGATCTAGTCCTTTAACAATTTTGTACATTTCAATCATGCCCCCCCTTAATCTCCTATACTTGAGTGAGTACATATCTAATCCCACAAGCCATTCTCCATATTCTAAAGAAATTTTAAGAAAGAGAACAAATTGATTAGGTGTGGTTATGTTAGGTTAGTTTAGGTATTTAAGTTGGGAAATTTTTGGGAAAATCAATTAAAAAATGTAACATAAAATGTCAGAAATTTGTATTCTTCAAAAGCCGGTTGTTAGGTTAGGTTAGACTTTATTTATTGGGCAAATTGTAACACCATAAATAGTTTGAAGTTATTTATTTTTTTGTGGAATTACTTTCCTCCCAAGAGAGGTTCACCTAGGTTAGGTTAGGTAATGCTTCATTTTTATTACATTTTGAAAAAGTTACTTTTTAGGTGGTGTGCAAAGAACATGCAAAACTTCATCGGAGATCATCAAGGAAATAAACACCTCCTCAGTCGGCATGTTCTACATCACATATTCATCCTGCACTATGTTGAAGATTGGTGCAGTTGGTTAGGGTGTCCTCTTTCTATACAGATGATCGTGGGTTCGAATCTCGGTGCTGACACACTTTTAACCTGATCACACAGTTGTTGGCGGTCAGGGCTGTTGGTTAATGTTGCACTTTATATTACTTTACACTATCATTTGAGTTGCTTGATGTAATAATATTTGCCCATGAAAGTATGGAGGGGAAATACTGAATTAAAGCCTACTAGTGCAATGAATGTCCAATTGGGCCATCTGGAATTGTCATTGTGTAACTTTGTCTCTGGAAGGGTGCTTCTGGCTGAAAAATTTGAGGGGGCATTCAGGTGCACTGAAGGTCAGCCTTCTTTCAATGCACAACTCTGGCCAAAAACATGAGGGGACACTGGGGACACATGCCCCCAGAGCCCATTGTTTTCGCCCGTCCCAGAACCAATTGAAAGGGATTCTGATGAACTGGAGCCACTGAGATGGTTCCATGATAGCTTCATGCTGCCCTGTGGTAAGACCTCTCACTTTCTGCAGGCATTCAACTTTTGGTATTTTCTAACCAAAGTGGTCCTACACCCACCTCAAAGGGAGGGTTTGTGACCTGATGAAACATTGCATCCATGTCCAGTTCAAGTTGTTTATTTCAACAGCTGGTTCTGTACACACCACACTCCATTACATTTTGAGTGCAAGCAACACTACCATAGGAAGTGCAGAAAACACTACTGTAGGAAGTGCAGAAGATCCCCGGTCAACATACCTTTCACATAACGTTCACCGGGGAGGGGGGTTCAGCCACCAAGATCTGAAACTAGAAGCACACAATTTGGAGGAATTACAGCTGCAGTGAACTCACTGCAGTATACATTTCATGACCCCAGGTCAATGTTTTCATGTTCAAATGTGGTCACAATCGGCCTCCACTCCACCCCAGCTGGCACCGTCCATACATACAGAAAGCATGCACGTTCCACTGCCGAATGGGAGGTAGAGACCATTCATATGTACTCTCGCTATGTACGCTGGTACAGACTGCATGATGTCATTACATCTGGTAGTACGGACCCATAGTGAGATTGTTATGGCCAACGTACTTTTTATCATATGCTACCAAACTCAAGCCTATTTTTTGGTGTTATTTTGCTCACAAACTGAAAAGTAAGCATTTGCATAGAAAATGAGTGACCTATCAGCTTAGTAACATTCATAAACACTAAAACATAATCTTACCATTCAGGGTGACAACATAGCCAATAGCTTATTATTATTATCCATAGGTAGGTTGGTAGATTGCTTGAACACATACCCTCAGACGTCTCTTGCATCATGTTCAGTGTTTAAATAACAAAAAGATGGCAGTATTTGTAAACAATGGACCATTATCTGTAAATTTGTCATAAAAGGCGTTTTGGGAATTTTCGGATTTTTTGGGGAACACGACGTTTATGAACGTGATTTGGAAGATGGAATCATTCGTTTTCTCCGTAAATGCTTACGTCTCGGTTAATCTTAGCAATAATATCTATAATGTGCCATATATGCCACACCGCTGTTGTTTGTTGCATAATTTATCCATTCCTCACCTGGCGCTTCTCAGACGTGATTAAAGGGACATTCAACACTTCACAGTTGAATCAACACTTTTTCACGTTGAAAATGCTTAATTTCTGCCTCTGCCACATAGATGACACACCACTACTATTCCACCACAATGCCAAAAAAACTACACAGCACGGCTAACAGCCGGCTTCTGCTCGGTCTAGTCTTGCCTCACGACTTCCAACAAATAGTATGATAATTCATAATTAAATAAGAAAATCTAACCTAACATAACATAATACAATCTACTCTTATTTAAACTAATATAAACTCATATATTTTAATTTAAAAACACAAGCGTAATGTTTATCGTGACGGACCGCGAAGTGATATTTAAGAGTTGGCTTCTGCTCGGTCTCGTCATCTTTCCTCATGACTTCCAACAAGCAGTATGATAATTAATAATTAAATAGGAAAACCTAACCTAACCTAACATAATACAATCTACTCTTATCTAAACTAATATAAACTCATATTATAATTTAAAAACACAAGCATAATATTTATTGTGACATCATCCGTACATCACGGCCGCAAGCCGTGCTCTGCTTAGTTTTTTTGGCGTTCTGGTGAAATAGTAGTGGTGTGTCATCTATGTGGCAAAAAGGAGGAAATGAAGCATTTTCGATATGAAAAAGTGTTGAATCAACTGCGTGAAGTGTTGAATGTCCTTTGAATCACGTCTGAGAAGTACCAGGTGAGGGATGGATAAATTATGCAACAAACAACAGCGGTGTGGCATATATGGCGCATTATAGATATTATCGCTAAGATTAACTGAGATGTACGCATTTACTGAGAAAACGAAAAGATCACATCTTCCGAATCACGTTAATAAACATGGTATTCCGAGGAAAAAAATCCTAAAATTCCAAAAACACCCTTTAAGACAAAAATACCCCATTATCTACCAAAATATGAAGCACTGATTGCATAGTTCTACCAATTATTTGTGTACAGAGCTAGCAAAGTCTGCAGGTGCTATTTACAGGCTTCAGAGAGCAATCAGCTTAAAAACATATGTAAGTGACCTCCAATATTTTTTGGCAATTGGACTGGTATTTTTTTTAGTGGTTACTAATAACTTGTACCACAACAGCTATAATGAAGTAATCTTGCACAACCACATATTCATGTTTGGAATGCAGCACACCGCTACAAAATAATTATTTTAAAGTTGCTCTTTGCAAGTGGTTAGAGGATTTTCATTGAAAGGAACTATTTGAATATGGATAGCTTGTTCATTGTTGTGTTCGGTAAACACAGTGCAATTACTGGTTCGGCCGTACAGAAGTAGCAGTAGAGCTATTTGTTGCATGATGTCTTAGGTGTTCGGAAAACCCCTCATAATATCCACTGTGCTAACATAGATTCCTATCAATGTAGGTTACATATACTCCTATCTATGTAACCAATAGCTTATTATACATACCTGGTGTTTCACAGACCTGATAAAGAAGAAATTCAACCCTTTTCGCAATCGATTCAACACTATTTAATGGAGCCGGATGTGGAAGGCCCTAGGCTTTCGGCTGAACCTCAGCATTCATTTCCTAAACGCAGACTACAAGTTATACAAGGTATATATCAAGATACCTTTACTAGAAGGTAGATCGAAGTTTTCCTTCAAGCCCGTATGACGTCATCCGAAGGTTTTTTAATATGGTATCAATATGGTTGCAGGATACTTTTTTCAAATCATACGCAATGGTTACTTTTATTTTGCTTCCTCTACAAGCAAGTATATTTTTCTTCCGCTGACTGAGTTATTAATATTGTCCTGTTCTTTCCATTGAACATTTGTTACAACACATATTTTTATCATGCATTGGCAAGGTTGGATTTGTGCATTGTAATCTTGCATGTTGAGAGGAATATTTTGTAGTCATCCAGTATGGATAATATTTTTTTAAAACCTTATGCATCGTAACTCAATCTGCACCCCCTCTCGGTGAATTTTGAGCACTTTTACTTGATCACAGCAGCTCATTGTCAAACTTAGGAGGTAACTTAGGAGATTCAACCTCCAGATGAGAAAACAAGAAACAATTTTCTGAAGAGGGTAGTGTTCTGGATTCCAAAAATCCACGACCAGCGTATTTTTCAAAACATGTACATATCTACCTACATTGACATACAACAGTCATTGAAAACATAGCTTTTTCTAGGTCAGCTAGACTAAGGGCATGGTGCATTATTCCTTGATTAATTTTGCATGGATTATTGACGATACATGTATAATTGAATGTTTATGTACAATGCAATCATGCTATGAATGCCTTCCTGAAACTTTCCACGAGTTGCAGTCTGATTTCCTGTAGTATGAATTCAGCATCTAGATATTATGTTTGAATGTAACACATCTCTGTTTCAGGTGTCATGCCTTACTGTACAGTACCAGAGCATAGAGGTAGCACTGGGCAGGCAACATTAATAAAGAAGAAATCTGGTTACACCATTCTTATCAGGATTCTGCCTTAGCAAAATCTCTTAGCATACAATAAAACACGTCTAAGTTCTTAAATGTTGGGGAACCAAGAGTATACTCCAAGCATTTCAAAGAAATTGATCAGAGAAGAATCCTAAAGAAAGATCTGCTCAACCCTGCCTCTTTGCAGCGAAGCAAATGTCTCCTACCATCAGCTATTCCTACCATAATATTCCCACCAGCCAAAACCCTGGGTAATCCTGAATTTTTAATTATTATTATTGATGTTTACATCATTTACAAGATTACTTTGTTGTGTTTTCCCTGCTTCATTTGCATGTTGACAATGTTTTTCCTCCACCAAAGAAAAAGATGGATAGGCCTGGTTAGGCTAATCCTTTTATGTCAAGATTTTGATGCTTTTCTCTGAGAAAATAGATTAGGCTAGCTAATTTTATGCTAGGTTACCTTGCAATTTCTAAAGCTTTAAATAAGTAGTTATTGTATATGAACCAATTTAAAGCCCTCATTTTTGTTATTATTTTGCTTTTCAACGAATTTGTGTGCTTGTTGATAAAAAATATGTTCTTTGTACACCGAAATAACAATCACGATAAGACCCTCATGTCAAGCATTTACCACTAAGTTGTAGCTACTGTAGGGCGGCGAGGTCGGGGGCGGGGTCGGTGTGGGGGGGGGAGAGGGGGAGAGTCGGAAAGGGGGGGGTATGTAGGGGTGGTAGCGAGGGAGGGGGGGGGGATCATTGGTTTGGTCGCCTTGTCTTCGTTGGGGATAAGGGGGAGGGGCTGGTAAGTGGGGAGGGATTGGCTATTAGGGATTGGTGAGGGTGTTGGTTTCTATGGGTCTTGCAGGTAAGGTCTTGAGTGGTGTCTGAGTAGCAGTCGTCTTAGTTTGGAGTAGTCTTGGAGTCTTGTGTGGTCGTCTTGGAGTCTTGTGTGGTGTATTGTTATTGGGTCTGTGTTATTGGGTCTTGCTCCACTGCGGTGCGCCCTTGACGTCGAAGCGACCTTGTGACAGGTGTTTCCGCGCGGCCGCCGGCCGGCGGCCACGCTCGCTACGCTCACGGGCGCCGGGCGGCTCCCCTGGCCCGCGCCGATCCCGCTTCCGGCGTGCCGCCGGCCTCTAACCGGGGCGGCCCACAGCGAGCGGTGTGCCTCGAGTCCACGGTGTAGTTTGTGCAGTCATCATATGTGTCTTCGTATAGTTATCTTGTCGGCGCCCCGTAACTCGTTATCCTAACACAAATTTATATAGCGAGGTCCAATCTTCTCACTTCACCACTTCCATTCGTGAGGGAACCTGGCTTCGTCGTGGCGCCAGGGATAGAGGAGCCGCATGGTTCGAGAGGCCTAGGAGGGGGGGGGGTCATAAGAGTAATGGACGGACATTGGAGTTGGAAATGCGTCCGTCACCGGCCCTCGTCCAGCTTCGGGGCCCTCTTTAAGTGTTAAAGTCTCCGCTTGTTTCCCTCCATGTCATCCACCTGCATGCTCCCACGGGTCACCGGACTGGCAAATTGAGGGCCTAGGTAATTATCCTGGGTCAAATTTTGGCAACGAGGGTTTCTGACAGCTAGGTGCGTACGCAGAGTTCCAACAGCTCCCACTGGTCCTTAACTACCCATAACTACGTCATGCATGCTCCAACGTAATCCATTCATTTCCATCTTCCATTACGAACATTCGCTCTCTATTAAAAGTGTTGGCCCCGATAATTTCCCTTCCAGTGGTGCATGCGCATTCAGCGAGTCTTACTTCCTCAGACCGTTGCTTAGGGCTTTCTAGCCCAAAGTTAAACGTAAATTACCCGTGCTTAGGCCCACAACTGTGACCGGCTGACGGGACACTGTTGGTTGGGAATGATACTATTTACTTTACTGCCTTCAAGGCTCGTTGACACTGGGCTGCGACATTCCGTTAGTTTCTGATGGTCTTATGCGGGGCTTGAGGAATAATGGCCGACATACCTACAATTAAAGGAGTCATACGCCTTGTCAGGATTGCATGCTCCAACTTGCGATTTGGCGGGCACCCCACAGGTGGTCCTGGGCCACAAATCGGTCGGGATGGCCACCTTATCGTCTTTCTAACCTATCCTGCCCGGGGTCATGGTCGGGAGACCCTCAAATCCCCTGCCTGTCCTATCCTTGGGGGCTTACGGAACGCCAAACTTCATCTCCCCTGCCTGTGCCGTAATCGAGAGGCCCAGACCTGCTGGAATAGCTGAGACAGGGAAGGAATACCGACCTGGCCGTTTTTGGCTGTTACCTAACTGTGCGCACAGATTCATCCCGACCCAAAATTGGGTGCCGCTGCCTGCGAGCTTACCCATTGGACCCCGTTGGATCTGACCACCCTCGGTATGCCCTTCCGCGCTCTGGGATCACCAGGCCGGAGGGGTTTTGCGGCCTAGAATTTCTCAAGTGAACCCGCTGCCTTGTGAATTATCCAGTCTTTTCGGCACGCTTTCCCAGGGGTTCAACCAACAGTGTTTCGTCATTTCCGTCTTCAATCATCCCTCCTCCGTCTCCTCCGAAGAGAAGAGGGCGGAGGCTCACGTTTTGGGCCCATGGAAGTTATCGCCCGTGGAAGGACGGCTTGCAGGCCGTCTCCTCGCTAATTGCGTAATTTGTCTCACGTTTTTTCGTCACAGACGGTAGTCAGGTTCGTCCTGCCCTGTCTCGCCGGCTAGTTTTACATTAAGCAATGGACGAACCCGGAGTTAGTGCACTATCTAATTCTTACTCGCAATTAGTGTATTTGACGACGTAACGGTCAGCGCTTCTGAACGTTCCTTAACGGCATCAACTTGGGGCTCGGGATCTAAAAATTGATGTCAGGCAATCAGCATCCAAGCGAAAAATCTAATTCAGATCTCGGAGCATGGGGTGTCGTAACTGTCTTACCGAGAGTGGGGATGAGAGAGAGAGAGGGAGAGAGAGAGAGCGAATGAGAGAGAGAGAGAAAGAGAGAGAGAGAGAGAGAGAGAGAGAGAGAGAGAGAGAGAGAGAGAGAGAGAGAGAGAGAGAGAGAGAGAGAGAGAGAGAGAGAGAGAGAGAGAGAGAGAGAGAGAGAGGGAGAGAGAGAGAAGGGGAGAGAGAGAGAGAGAGAGATCTATATATATAAATGACAGGTAGGCAGAGGGGCAGAGAGGCAGAGGCCGGTATTATGCGCACTTTGGCCGTTCGTACAGTTTTATCCGTAGAGTGACGTGGGGCCCAACAGATCTCCATAGTACTTTATATCCCTCGGAAAGAATGGAGGGGTTAATTAACACGGCCCGGGCCGGATCTGTGTTCCTTTAGTATCCTTTCGAGACCAGGTGGGTCTCTTGTTCCCAACTCTCCCTTGGACGGGAATGAGGATATACTCATAGTAACATGCGTTTGTTTTTCTCAGGTTATATATATTTCACAGGTGTAGTCAATGAACAGAGAAGAAAGAAACCTTACCTATCCTACCACCTTGCAATCTAGGAAACCTTACCTACCACCTTACAATCTCCCCACCCTCTTTTCGTACGCACGTACATACACATTTATTCATTTGGTGGCATTCTCGCTCCGGGGCCGAACCTGTACGGTTCGCTCACACACTTTCACTCGCATCCACTTACGCCCAGCTGGCTCTAACTGTGCCCCGCCCATTTCTCTGATCTCATTTGCTGGGGAAAATTATCGCCTCCCTCCACTGACCGGGGCCATGCCGATTTAACTTCACCAGTGACGGGCGGGTCAGGTCACCGACATTGATGAATGGTACATCGCCAAGGGTTCACTCACATGCCAGGAGAATCTGTGTCGTCCGCACACGAGTGAAGGCTCAAGCACTGCACTTTCACTATCAGCTTCCTGGCGGTCCCGTCGAATGTTCTTTTGCTGAGGGTCCTCCGTTGAATGTCCTCCGTTGAATGTCCTCCCGACTGCCTGTCAGAGCGGTATTTATACCACTCCCGATGGGTGTGCCCGGTGTCATGGCCCCATTTGAATTGGCTTGTTTGTCCCGTCACGGTCTAGGTGGCTTCTCGCAGCTTTGTTTCGGTTGGGCTGTGACGAGTGGTCTGGCAGGCTGGTCCGGCCCGCGACCGTACAAGCGCAGTATTGAAGAAAAAATGTAAGCCGTCTTACTATATATATATATATATATATATCTCTCTCTCTCTCTCTCTCTCTCCTCTCTCTCTCTCTCTCCCTCTCTCTCTCTCTCTCTCTCTCTCTCTCTCTCTCTCTCTCTCTCTCTCTCTCTCTCTCTCTCTCTCTCTCTCTCTCTCTCTCTCTCTCCCTCTCTCTCTCTCATCCCCACTCTCGGTAAGACAGTTACGACACCCCATGCTCCGAGATCTGAATTAGATTTTTCGCTTGGATGCTGATTGCCTGACATCAATTTGTAGATCCCAAGCCCCAAGTTGATGCCGTTAAGGAACGTTCAGAAGCGCTGACCGTTACGTCGTCAAATACACTAATTGCGAGTAAGAATTAGATAGTGCACTAACTCCGGGTTCGTCCATTGCTTAATGTAAAACTAGCCGGCGAGACAGGGCAGGACGAACCTGACTACCGTCTGTGACGAAAAAAACGTGAGACAAATTACGCAATTAGCGAGGAGACGGCCTGCAAGCGCCCTTCCACGGGCGATAACTTCCATGGGCCCAAAACGTGAGCCTCCGCCCTCTTCTCTTCGGAGGAGACGGAGGAGGGATGATTGAAGACGGAAATGACGAAACACTGTTGGTTGAACCCCTGGGAAAGCGTGCCGAAAAGACTGGATAATTCACAAGGCAGCGGGTTCACTTGAGAAATTCTAGGCCGCAAAAACCCTCCGGCCTGGTGATCCCAGAGCGCGGAAGGGCATCCCGAGGGTGGTCAGATCCAACGGGGTCCAATGGGTAAGCTCGCAGGCAGCGGCACCCAATTTTGGGTCGGGATGAATCTGTGCGCACAGTTAGGTAGCAGCCAAAAACGACCAGGTCGGTATTCCTTCCCTGTCTCAGCTATTCCAGCAGGTCTGGGCCTCTCGATTACGGCACAGGCAGGGGAGATGAAGTTTGGCGTTCCGTAAGCCCCCAAGGATAGGACAGGCAGGGGATTTGAGGGTCTCCCGACCATGACCCCGGGTAGGATAGGTTAGAAAGACGATAAGGTGGCCATCCCGACCGATTTGTGGCCCAGGACCACCTGTGGGGTGCCCGCCAAATCGCAAGTTGGAGCATGCAATCCTGGCAAGGCGTATGACTCCTTTAATTGTAGGTATGTCGGCCATTATTCCTCAAGCCCCGCATAAGACCATCAGAAACTAACGGAATGTCGCAGCCCAGTGTCACCGAGCCTTGAAGGCAGTAAAGTAAATAGTATCATTCCCAACCAACAGTGTCGCGTCAGCCGGTCACAGTTGTGGGCCTAAGCACGGGTAATTTACGTTTAACTTTGGGCTAGAAAGCCCTAAGCAACGGTCTGAGGAAGTAAGACTCGCTGAATGCGCATGCACCACTGGAAGGGAAATTATCGGGCCAACACTTTTAATAGAGAGCGAATGTTCGTAATGGAAGATGGAAATGAATGGATTACGTGGGAGCATGCATGACGTAGTTATGGGTAGTTAAGGACCAGTGGGAGCTGTTGGAACTCTGCGTACGCACCTAGCTGTCAGAAACCCTCGTTGCCAAAATTTGACCCAGGATAATTACCTAGGCCCTCAATTTGCCAGTCCGGTGACCCGTGGGAGCATGCAGGTGGATGACATGGAGGGAAACAAGCGGGGACTTTAACACTTAAAGAGGGCCCCGAAGCTGGACGAGGGCCGGTGACGGACGCATTTCCAACTCCAATGTCCATCCATTACTCTTATGCCCCCCCCCCCTCCTAGGCCTCTCCAACCATGCGGCTCCTCTATCCCTGGCGCCACGACCAAGCCAGGTTCACTCACGAATGGAAGTGGTGAAGTGAGAAGACTTGCCCTCGCTATATAAATTTGTGTTAGGATAACGAGTTACGGGGCGCCGACAAGATAACTATACGAAGACACATATGATGACTGCACAAACTACACCGTGGACTCGAGGCACACCGCTCGCTGTGGGCCGCCCCGGTTAGGGGCCGGCGGCACGCCGGAAGCGGGATCGGCGCGGGCCAGGGGAGCCGCCCGGCGCCCGTGAGCGTAGCGAGCGTGGCCGCCGGCCGGCGGCCGCGCGGAAACACCTGTCACAAGGTCTCTTCGACGTCAAGGGCGCACCGCAGTGGAGCAAGACCCAATAACACAGACCCAATAACAATACACCACACAAGACTCCAAGACGACCACACAAGACTCCAAGACTACTCCAAACTAAGACGACTGCTACTCAAGCACCACTCAAGACCTTACCTGCAAGACCCATAGAAACACCCTCACCAATCCCTAATAGCCAATCCCTCCCCACCTACCAACCCCTCCCCCTTATCCCCAACGAAGACAAGGCGACAGAGAGAGAGGGAGAGAGAGAGAAGGGGAGAGTGAGAGAGAGAGAGAGAGAGAGAGAGAGAGAGGGGGGGGGGAGAGAGAGAGAGGGGGAGAGAGGGAAAGAAAAAGAGGAGAGAAGGGAAGGGGGGGAAGGGGGGGGGGGGGGAGAGAGAGAGAGAGGAGAAAAAAGAAAGAAAGGAGAGAGAGAGAGAGAGAGAGAGAGAGAGAGAGAGAGAGAGAGAGAGAGAGAGAGAGAGAGAGAGAGAGAGAGAGAGAGAGAGAGAGAGAGAGAGAGAGAGAGAGAGAGAGAGAGAGAGAGATATATATATATATATATATATATAAATGACAGGTAGGCAGAGGGGCAGAGAGGCAGAGGCCGGTATTATGCGCACTTTGGCCGTTCGTACAGTTTTATCCGTAGAGTGACGTGGGGCCCAACAGATCTCCATAGTACTTTATATCCCTCGGAAAGAATGGAGGGGTTAATTAACACGGCCCGGGCCGGATCTGTGTTCCTTTAGTATCCTTTCGAGACCAGGTGGGTCTCTTGTTCCCAACTCTCCCTTGGATGGGAATGAGGATATACTCATAGTAACATGCGTTTGTTTTTTCTCAGGTTATATATATTTCACAGGTGTAGTCAATGAACAGAGAAGAAAGAAACCTTACCTATCCTACCACCTTGCAATCTAGGAAACCTTACCTACCACCTTACAATCTCCCCACCCTCTTTTCGTACGCACGTACATACACATTTATTCATTTGGTGGCATTCTCGCTCCGGGGCCGAACCTGTACGGTTCGCTCACACACTTTCACTCGCATCCACTTACGCCCAGCTGGCTCTAACTGTGCCCCGCCCATTTCTCTGATCTCATTTGCTGGGGAAAATTATCGCCTCCCTCCACTGACCGGGGCCATGCCGATTTAGCTTCACCAGTGACGGGCGGGTCAGGTCACGGACATTGATGAATGGTACATCGCCAAGGGTTCACTCACATGCCAGGAGAATCTGTGTCGTCCGCACACTAGTGAAGGCTCAAGCACTGCACTTTCACTATCAGCTTCCTGGCGGTCCCGTCGAATGTTCGTTTGCTGAGGGTCCTCCGTTGAATGTCCTCCGTTGAATGTCCTCCCGACTGCCTGTCAGAGCGGTATTTATACCACTCCCGATGGGTGTGCCCGGTGTCATGGCCCCATTTGAATTGGCTTGTTTGTCCCGTCACGGTCTAGGTGGTTTCTCGCAGCTTTGTTTCGGTTGGGCTGTGACGAGTGGTCTGGCAGGCTGGTCCGGCCCGCGACCGTACAAGCGCAGTATTGAAGAAAAAATGTAAGCCGTCTTACATTTCAGACTTCCCTCGAAGATCACGTCCTCGTGATCCTGGGATAGGTTTCACAAGTTACACATTTCACTTATGTCCTTCCTTCCACCTTTCCCCGATTGGTCCGGCAAAGATCTCTTTATCCGGTAAGACGTATGCCCAAGAGGTTTCCGAAATGGTGAACAGGTGAAGCGAGGGTCGGGACAGGCGACGGGTGCAGGACATATCTGTGGCCGGAATGTCCTGGCGAAAAGCGCTGTATAAACAACCCTTTCGCGTTTGGGTTATTAAAGGAGTGAAGGTTCCGCAGACGGTTCCTTCGCTATACTTGCGGCAGCTGGCTATCTCTTCTCTGTCCACCTCGAAGTGGAGTCGTTGGTCGTCCGATATAGCCAGGTATTTCTGTTTTAGTTCAGTTATCAGGTCAAACGAAGTGTTCTGAAGATGGGTCGGAATCGGGACTGCCTTGTATAATTGAAAGGTTGAGTAGGGAAGGTGATGGAGTGGGATGTCAACGTGGATTTCCCATCCGTTCTTTAGAGGTACTGCTTTGACGTCTAATAGATGATAGAGATCCGCTGCCGTGGTTTTGGACGAGCCAACCGTGCTCCAGCTATTCGGAAGGCGGGTCTTGATTTCTGCGAGCGTCGTCTGCAATACTGTTGGTGGAATAATGGTTGGAGTTAAGGTCCCTTGCTGGGTATGTGTCATGGCCTGCATAACTCTCTGGGCTTCGTCCTTGAAGGCGGTGACTGCGGCCCCGGCGATGCGAACGGCTGAGGCCACGGCGTTACTCAGGTCCACCTCCCGGCGGATATTTATATGGGCTCTCCGGTTAGCGACGCGGTCTTTCAGAACCGCGTCGGCCAGGCGCTTCGTTTCTTCGGCCAGGCGATGGAGGTTATGGCGTTCGGCCCCGGCTTCCTCGGTCAGGGCTGTCATCACGGTGGCTTGTAATTCCGCCACGTGGTGCAGCTGCCCCGCAGCTGTGCGGATTCCCTTGAGTTCCTTGTGGAGTTGTTGGGTGTCTCGCTGGGTGGCCGTGCCAAACAGCCAGCTGAGCCCTTCGCCCACGAAGTTGACTAGTCCCCGCGCTCTTCGTCCTGCTTTCCTTTCATGCTGGAGCTTCCGGAGGTTGCTAATAGCCCCGTCTAGATCATGCTTCATCCATCTCTGTTCCCACGTCCCACAGCTTCTTCAAAGCACCTATAAATTTCTTCTGACGGTTCGTTGCCTCCGATGTGTTATTTGTCCCATTTTCCCGGCTCTCATTTTGCCCAACATATCGTCCAATGCTATACCGATACCCTCCATGTTCTTTCGTATAATCCTAGCCTGGTGCCTGAGGTGGGTGTCCTTCAACTGAACGGCAAGCGTCCACGTTCCCGTGGCCAACACTAGCGCACCTCTTGGCTGAAAGATGATTCCCGCGGAGAGATCCGGGTCTCCGTCTCTGCTTCGCGAACAGTCGACTCGTTCTCGGGTGCAGGCGAGGGCCAGCACGATGAGCCACCTTGCAGATCCCCTGAAACAGGTAGATCAGGTTGGTTCCTTGGTGGTGTAGTTAACGTTCCTTTGGAGGGAGAGAAGGGTCCTTGAGATTTTGTTTCGTTTGTTCGTTTTTGACAATAGGCTGCGTTAGCAGGGACGGAATTTGCCGTCGCGACGGGGTGAAGTAACATTTCTCGAGCATATCTTCCCCCCTTCAGGGAAGATACCTCTGGGGCGGTTTGTGGGTTCTTCCGGATCTTCGCGGTGGAGGTGGGCTAAGCCTATTCTCCGGTGCCTGTGGCCGTACTGCTGGGGTAGCTTGTGCTGGTATCCTCAGGCGTGGAGTGGCACCGGGAAATTCCAGGGCGGGTAGTTGTCGGAGCCTCACAATTTGTGGCCTTCGTTCCTGTGATGGCTGTTCCCTCCTGACCCGTCTAGGGTTGCTCTCTTCGTCGTCGATTGAGGAGCTATCAGTGATGAAATCGTTCATGTCTTTGCGGAAGGGCTGATACCAGGTCCGTTCCTTGGCCATCCACTCTTCCAGATGCTCCCTGGGATGGACCTTAGGTGAGGGGACTTGTTCCGGGAGTTTGGTGATAGTAGCATCCTCTGGCCATGATAGAGTAGGGATTGCTAGCTTCAGTCGATTGACGTGGACTCGCTTAGCCTTCTCAGGATGACTTGGGTGCTTCACCAGGTAGTTGAGTGGCCCGGTTTGTTTGACGATGCGGTATCCTGGCTGCCATGGCCTGTGGAGTTTGCGCGTCTGACCCGTTTGCAGTCGTTCGTCCAACATGAGGACCTCGTCTCCTACTTTCAGTTCCCGCGATTTGCTCCGGCGGTCGTGGTACCTTTTCTGGTCTGTGTGGGCTTGTGCAAGCCGCTGGCGCACTGCGGTGAACGCCGTACGCAAGCGTATGATTGCGTCAGGTTTTGTTTATTCCACCTCGTTGGCCGGATCTGGGTAGTCCTGACGATGTTCTTTCAGCATGATGTCTAATGGTGCTCTGCATGGTCGTAGGAACATCAAGAAGAACGGACTTTCGTGAATCGCGGCTTGGTGGGTGGCTCGATAGGCGTGCATGACATAGGGGAGGTAGACGTCCCAGTCTCTTTGGTGTTCTGCTACGAAGGCTCGTAGCATGGATGCCAGCGTCCGGTTGAACCTCTCGCAGAGTCCGTCAAACTGAGAATGGTAGGGCGTAGTGTACAATTAATTGATCTGAAGCAGGCGGTACAGCTCTTGCACCAGATGAGACCGGAAGTTGCTCACATTGTCGGAGATGAGCCTCTCTGGGAGAACATATTCCAGGAATTTGTCCATCAAGACTTGAGCAGTGGTGATGGCGGTTTGGTTTCGCGTGGCTACTGCTAGTACATACCGGGTTAGATAGTCAGTGATGACGATGACGTATTTCTTTCCACTTTTTGTTTCCGGTAGCGGACCTAAGACATCCACGGCTACTGTGTGCCACGCCCCAAGGGGTTCGGGCATGCTTCCCAGCGGTGCTTGTGCCTTGCGGCCTTTGTCCTTGGTTTGGCACACTTTGCACCCTTGAACGTAGCGGTGACATGTGGCGTACATGTGCCGGAAGAAGAATTTGTCTCTCAGGTTGTCCAGCGTTTTCTTAGTTTTAAGGTGCCCTGCATGTGCGTCCCTCACGGCGGCCGGTACTAATGACTGGGGGAGCACCGATCTTTGTACCTCTTCTCCTGTCACGTCACACGTCAATTCCTCCAGAACACCATCGGATGCGATCTGAAAGGAGTGGTGACGTGACCACGGTCTCTCCCTCACACCGGTGGTTAAAGTCTCTGATAGGTATTGGCAATCCGAATCGGCCAACTGTAGCTCTCGGAGCCTGCTTCTTCGGTCCCATAGTGGTCGGCTGGGATCCGTTTTCTTGGTCGTCTCCATTGTGTCCCCCGTCGGCTGCTTGAGGGCTTCCCTTGGCCAGGGGTAAAAAACCCACAAAGTCACAAAGTCCACTTTGGAGAAGATATGGAGGAAGCCCACGAAAATGGAGAATTCAATGCGCGAGAGCATAGCTGATACGAGACAACTTCAAAGTAGAACTGGCAACGCCTCAGTCCTTATTTGTCCGTCATAAAGCTTTTTATAACGCGTCAGTTCCATTCGGATTACGTGTTAGCAAAAGTGGCAGCTCAACCAGTCCCATCACTACTCGCATGCACAAAGTGAGTTATCCACCGTGGAGAAGTGTTCTCCAAAAGGGAAACTCAGAAACTAAAGATAATCGATGTTAGAATGTGTTTTGCTGGTTGTTGAAAAAATAAATCATAAGTAAAACAATTGTTTTTTTTAACTTTTGCAAAAAAAAGAAGAAGACATGGGCGATTTTTTCTTATAGGGCGACTCTTCTCCACTATTTAAGAATCGACCTTCGTACAATTTCATGAAATGAATGCAAGGCTCACAGTTATGCGAATTTCCGAAAAAAAACTCGAGATCTGGAGGTACTGGCTTGGCAGCGCCTATTTTCTTACTATGGCTCTTTTTAACACGCTTATGGCGATCCGTTCGATAAATTAAGGCCTCTGACGTGAAAGAGCATCGCATTCAGAGTCGGATCAAATGCATTTTTCAACTTATTTGCGGTTTCTAATGCCCTTTTAATCTTTAACCTTGTTCGAATGGCGATGGTGACGTAAATACTTGCAAATGCCAGGTCACTTCGCCAAGGGTATATCTATTTCTGCTAGGCGCCGTTCCGTTTTGTTTCCGTTTATAGTGTGTCGGGTGCGATATTTGGGTGCATTTGGGGTTTGCGTTTGTTAAGCTAGTTACCACGGTTCTTACTGATATTGTTTTTTACATGAAGCCATCCAGGGGTGTTTCGATTTATGAAAATGATTCGGGGGGGGCCGAGGCAGGGGCGTCGATTTGTATTCTTTTTTTTTGGGGGGCATGGCCTCCCCAATGTCCTCCCAGTTCTTCAGCTGATAACATGTCAGACAATGCCAGTGGCATGTGAGGTGAGAAGAACTCCTAAATTCGGAAACTATAGATGCATGGAGAGCAAAATCCAACAACAAAATAGCTGGGTGGGGGCCCCTGACATAGAACATGATGCACAGTTTTATACCCATTCCCCTGTTGTATGTCTGCACATAGGTACCTAACTCGTTAGAAACAATCAACTCCCACAATGCTGTCTCAGACAAGGCCCCCTTCCGGCTCAGATAGGGCCCCATATGGCTCAGACCGGACCCCCTACTGGCTCAGACCGGGCCCACACCTGATCCAGACCGGGCCCCACTTGGCTGAAACCGGGCCCCCCTTTGAGTGCGGACCCTTCCAAAATTTCTAGGGAGGGGGTCAACTGACCCCTTTGAACCCCCCCCTGCCTGTGTCACTGTCTCAAACTGCGATTGGTTACCTGCACGCTTCTGTAAGTTTGTTTGTTTGACCTAGCTGTGAGATGGGAAATATATATTTTAAAAAACACCATTCATCAAAGAGCATTGTTTTATTTCACTGAAAGTAACAAGTGAAAGTAACATTTCCCTGTTCTTAAAGCGTGTTCTGAATGCGGTTTTAGAAGTCGTTACGATCAAGCCTCCTGTGGTGCTTGTGCAAGACCCACTTCCTACAAAGTCGGTGTTTTTATGTTTTCAGTTGTAAGCAGCAAGCACCACAGCAATGCCAATTCTCCCGAAGATCATGAATGTATCATATATGCTTGGACATATCGAAAGGAAATCCACGGCGAATGGGTAGTCCTCGCAATGACCCGCTGACATATGGCATTGCGAAAATTCGGTGATATTTTCCGAGTGCAAATTTTTAGCGGGCATCGTTTTTTGTGTGGTAAATTGTTGAAATGGACAACTTTTGGTCCTGGAATTCGGTCGTGTGAACCGATGCAAAAGAGTTTGGGTTGCTTATTGGCCTTTTGGGCAACATATTTGAAATGGAGAAATATCGGATACTGATGTTGTTACTTTGGAGAAGGTTCTGCATATTTTTTACCCCTGCCCTTGGCGTCCTTGCCCTTTGCTCTTGATCCGGTCCATGGTTAGGACTAGTCCTTGTTTGACTTCCGTGGGCCGAGCTTTCTATGCTCTGCATCCGTGTCTTCTCTCCCCGAGCGCTATCCATATCTTCCACCAGGATAGCCACCTCCCAATGCTTGTTCTGGTGCTCCTCCACTTCTTCTTCCTCTGGTGGTCCTTCTTCGTGGAGCCTGGAGAGGAAGTCGGCGTTCCGATGTTGAATGCCTGGCCTATGCTGGATGTCCAAATCGTATTCCAGCAGGGCTTGGCGCCATCGTTGCAAGCGGGGTGCCATGTTTTTGGCGGTCATGAGCCACTTCAGAGCCCAGTGGTCCGTGAGCACCCGCGTTTTTCGGCCTATCAGATAGTCCCGGAAGTGTCTGACGGCCCATACAAGGGCGAAGCATTCAGACTCGCACGCTGAGTACTTCCTTTCTAGTGGTCCAGTTTTCTTTGAGGCATAGGCGATCACTCTTTCCTTTGCATCGCCGTGTTGCTGCCCCAGGACAGCCCCCATCCCCGTGGAGCTCCCGTCGGTCATTAGGATGAAGGGCTTCATGAAATCCGGAAGAGCTAGCACAGGTTCGTTAGTAAGAGCTTCCTTCAGACTTTCGTACGCTTTTTGTTGCTCTTCGCCCCAGGTGAAGGGCATCTTCTTCTTGGTCAGTTCTGTTAGTGGCTGTGCGCGTCTACTAAAATCTGGAACGAATGATCGATAGTATGAGGCCATGCCCAGTAGAGATCGAACGGCTTTGACTGTCTTGGGTGGTTGGACGTTCAGGAGAGCCTGGACGTTCCCCGGGTCGGGACGGATTTCTCCTGGCGAAATCAGATGCCCTAGATACTTCACCTTCTCCTTCGCGAAGACGCACTTCGAGGGTTTTAGCTTGATGCCAGCTTCTCGGAGTCGTCGGAAGATGAGCCCCAAATGCGTCAGGTGATCATCCAGTGTCTTGGAGAAACAGATGATGTCGTCGATGAAGACATGACAAAAGCGCCCTGTGTATCCCGATAGGATGTGGGACATCAGCCTTTGATACGTTGCCGGTGCGTTTTTTAGGCCGAATGGCACTTTGATGAACTGGAAGAGTCCTAGGAAGCATCTGAAAGCAGTTTTGTGCCGATCCGGCTCCGCCATTTTCACTTGCCAGTAGCCTTGCTGACAGTCCAAGCAGCTGAAGATTCGACCCTCCCCCATGGTGTCGAAGATTTCGTTCCGGGTTAACGGGTTAAGAGGGTAGTGGTCTGCTCTGGTGATGTCATTAATACCGCGGTAATCGATACAGAAGCGGATTTCTCCATTCTTTTTGGGGACTAGCACCACTCCGGCGGCGTATTCCGAGGTCGATGGCTCAATCACCCCCTTTTTGAGCATGTCTCTGACTTCTTGCTCGATGATCTCTTTATGGGAGTGAGCTGATCGGTAGGCTGGCCTCCTCACGGGCTTGTCCGTGGTCAGGTCGATCCGGTGTTCTAGTAGGTCACATGTGCCGAGACTACCATCCCATGAAAAGCAGTCTTCGTGGTCCTGAATAAGTTGAAGAATGCTGGCCCGTTGCTTTTTTGTTAGTTTTCCGGTGTCTATTTCACTGTCCCACCCTGGTTGACCTGGGGCGATGCTGGTGATCTTGATTGGTTATGCAGGTGATGTTTCGCAACATCTCTGAATGGGAACAACTTTTGACTGCCGGCCGATGGACCCTTGATTTTCGAGGATTTGGCCGTGTATCTGGGGTTCTACTGTTGACTTGTGATGTTCTGCAGCGACTGAAACTGCCTCAATGTTCGCTGATAGGGTCCTCGCGAGTTCCATTGGGATTTCGGTTCGACCGCCTACTGTTATTTTGTGTTGTTTCCCATGGATGGTTATGTCTTGGCTCCTGATGAAGTCGAAACCGATGATTGCATCATACGTCAGCTCCGGGCAAACGTAGGTCCAATGACTCAGGGAGTGATCCCCGAGGGTGAACCTGAGTAGCGCCTGGTGGGTCGCATCCAGCTCGTGTCCGGTAGCCGATCGCAGGCGAGCTGGAGGAGGCCTTGTAGTGAGGTGCTGGGTTTTGAGCGTAGTAGATCGAACCAGGGTAACCATTGACCCGGTGTCCACCAGTACTATGCTGGTTTGTCCGTTAATTTTCATATTCACTACGCAGGCATCTATGCCTTGCCGATCCCGGTGTGGCCCATCAGTTCCTTCTTGTACGGGTTCTTCATGAGTGGCCAAAACCTTTCCCATAAACATTCGTGATCCAAGGGCTTGGTGGATTGGGGTCGGTTGGTTATCCACTTGTGAATTGGTTTCATTTACTCGCTGCAGTGGGCTTGAACTCTGGACTGCGTTTTGAAGGGGATTTCTGGGCTTTTGGGTCGGCTGTTCCCCTATTACAGCCGACGCTTCTCGTTTCCCGAGGGTCGGGCCTGGGTTGGCCACGGACACATCCTGCGCATGTGTCCAGTGCGGTGGCAGTTAAAGCACTGTTTTCTTTCGAAATCTGCTTGCTCCTATGTGTTGCGCCACTGTCCCCAGGGACCTGTGGACGGGTCGGTATCGTTTCTTCCCACCTGAGTTCTAGGCCAGCTGGTCCTCCCCTTTGGAGCTTTGAAACTCCAGTTCGGGTGCCGTGGTAAGGGCAGGGGCTCGTTGTACTGATCTTCCTGGTCACTGCTCCGGCTGTTGATACTCCTGTGGTGCCTTGAACGCGATCCCACATTTCCTCCTGAGTGTGGACGGGCTCGCTGATGACATCTCTCGTCCTCTTCGCTGCTGTCTTCAGCTTCGTCCTCGTACCTTACCTTCCTTGACGGTGGTTTGCCCTTGCGGGTGTCCTGGAGCGGCTTAGCTTCCCCTTTTTGCGCGTCGCCTTTCTTTGTCTGGTCTCTCAGGTCCAGTGCTGCCACAATGTGTTCTACTAATCCACGATGACGGACGTCCCCGGTCCCTTGTTGGTAACAGCTCAATACTTCTTCCTCCTTAAGGGCTGATTCCAGGCCTTCTTCTTCGGCGGCTACTTCGATTGCTTCATCGAATGAGCGGCACTTCTTTCTCCAAACCATTTGCCGAAGGCTACTTCGGAGACCCCGGGTGAAATTGGTTCGACGGAGATAATCTAACATTGCTTTCTTGGCTTCTTCATTAATACCTTGTCCGGTTTCCTCTCGCTCTTCGCCAGCTGTTCCGACTTGACGTTCAGTTTTTGAGGTGGATAGGGGACTCTCCCCTAGGGCCAACAAGGAGAGTTTTCTCACTGTTTGGGCCCATTCCTGTACAGTTTTGGCGCCCTGGGTGCCCGTGTTCAACAAATACTGGTGCCATTGTTTCCTTCCCGTCGCTTGGTATCGCTGTCTTAGTGAGTGGCAGATGTCCTTCCAGGTTTTTATTTTTTCTTCTGCCTGCAACTGCTCAATGTATTCGCCTGCTTCCCCTCTCACTCGGAAAAGGGCTGCTCGGAAGGTGGCGTCCTCGTCCCAGCCGGCGAAAGAGGCAGCCTTTTCCATCATCTTTATCCATTCTTCCAAGTTTTGTTGTCCGTCGAACGAATCCACCGAGTGCAGCATCCTCATGCGCTCCATCTTCGTCTGGAACGAGGCATGTGACGTCAGTATGAGCCGTTAGTGGGTTTCCTGTTCCCTATCTTAATGGACTGGCTTTCGGATATATTGGGTTACGTGTAATTAGGCCATTCCTTACAGGTTTTTTTTTCTTCTTCCTTCCTTCCATTGTTTGTGGCCATCAGGATACCGGGAAGTGGGTGGGATGATGAAGGACACGTGAGAGGAGTTCTTTGGCGGGAAAGGGGTGAAAATCCATATCTTACGGCGTGTTCATGACCCAACTCACGCTGGCTTTGCTATCTTCAGACGGTTTCTGATGTCAGTTGTGCCACTCTCTTCCGGTAGCCACTGATGGTAACCCTGCGATAATTGATCAGATTTCCGGCAGGTGTTATGATTTCGTGGCGGCTCTGTGAGAGCTAACCGGGGTGACATTTACATCGGACATCCTCGTAATAGCCGTCTGCTAGGTGTCGTGATGATTTCAGATGCCTGGACTTATGAAGTGGCCGGAGACAGCTTCCCGAGTGATGATTTGTTTGTTGTTGAAGGTGATGCCACGGCTGGTGCATGTATAACATCCTCTGATTGGTGTCGGTTGCTCCACCGGTCCGCTTGATGTGGCCGTCGGTGTGTCGGTGTCGCCGAGGATAATCGTCAGATGTCTTGTCAGTTGAATATTTTGGTCCTGAGAACGCTCCTTTGGTCGTCGGCTGATGTATAGCGGCTATAGCTGGAATTCCGTCGGTGGTCGCCCTGGGCCGAACGCCGATGGTGTCGCTACTGTGTCCAGATATCCCTAGGCGGATGTGATGGCGTCGCATGCCGGGCCGCCATATTTTGAGATGTGATAGCCGGTGCCATGGTGTCCCCTGATGTGATGACGTCCGACGAGTCCGTTGGTAGAATTTTAGGTGCAGCAGAGCCCACTCGGCGCTTCCGTTGGTGTGGTTATGATGTCCGTTGACTGGTGGGTGTCCCGATTTGAGATGCGAGAGCCGGTGTCGTGAGGTCCCTGATGTGATGACGTCGAACGGTGCTGCAGAGCCCACTCGGTGATACCGCTGATGTTCGTTGGTAGAATTGGGTGCAGCAGATCCCACTCGGCGCTTCTGTTGGTGTGCTTATGATGTCCGTTGAATGGTTGGTCTCCAGATTTTTAGATGCGAGAGCCGGCGTCATGAGGTCCCTGATGTGATGACGTCGGACGAGTCCGTTGGTAGAGTTCGTGCTGCAGCACTCGGTCCCTGCTACCGCAGCTCTGAAGATCACTGGACTAACTTAGTACAGCACTGGGCGCCGCCTGCTGACGGCAGCCGCTGGACTTAGCTTGCAATAACAGCCGAGTGTTGCCACTTCTTGACACTAGGTGGCGCAGCTAGTTGTGGCCACTTCTTCCCGATAGATGTCGCGGCGGGCGGCTGCTCGGCCGACGCGGTGCCGAGGAGCGCCCCACCGGCCGACGAGTGATGGCCGGCCGCAAGGCCTAGGCCGGCCGCTGGATCACCGAACGACCCACAGCATGCAGCTGAGCAGCCAGCTGACCGCGCCGCGTGTCAGCTGATTGCTTCCGGACCGTGTAGTGGACGCCTCGGCACGACAGTCATCATTAATCGTGACGTTAAATGCCAGCGCACCATCCTGGCGAAGGGAAATATATATTTAGCAGGCTTCCTGCAGCGTAGAGAAGTGGAGACCCTCGCTGGTTGCCATGGAGACGAAGCACACGCGCCTGGTAGGTGATTCCGACTTGCTGATTGGAGAAGTCACCAGAAATTGGTGCCATTCTCCTCCCAATTGCCATGGCAACGGACTGCAGACTGGCAGACTGTGGACTCTGTGGACAGTCCACTCAGACAGTGGACTCTCCACTCTGTGGACTGCAGACTGGCAGACTGTGGACTCTGTGGACAGTCCACTCTGTCCACTCAGACAGTGGACTCTCCACTCTGTGGACTGCAGACTGGCAGACTGTGGAGGCCGCCGACACTTTGAGCGCAGCTGGAGAGTGTTGGAGCGGCTGCAGCCCATCACCAGAGTGGTGAACGCGCCCGAGCATGTGTCGCGCACCGTGCGGCCCTCGCGCTTGACGCCGATCACCGCGTGCCGACCCACGCGGATTATGGTGTGCCGAGGCTCGTCGCCGCCGATCATGACGCACATGTCGAGCAGCATGCGGCGACGGTGGAAGAAGCGCGAGTCCTTGAACTTTATGATGTTGGTGTGCCGTAGGAAGAGCACCACACAAGCGTAACATTTCCCCCCAGAGTTGTCTTTCTCGAAGAGGTACATGAAGCCGTCATTTTCGATACAGCGCCCTTTGGAGCCGAGCCGGGTCTCTGTGATGTTGAAGACGGTCTCCTTCCAGTACCGCTGGCCCATCCACTCCGGCGGGAACCGACACTCGTCTGCGCTGGCGAGGGACGGTGACATGACGGTCAGAGCGAGGGCCAAAGCCAGCAAATGTCGCGTGGAACCCATCTGGGTCGTCATTGAGGGCTCGTCCGATAATTATCCACGTCAACGGTGGCCCGTGCGACTGCAAGGTCACTGTCCTGTCCCAAATGGGACCACTTTCCTGTCCCAATGAACCACTGTCTTGTCCCAGTTAGACCACTGTCTTGTCCCAATGAGGTCACTGTCCTGTCTCAATGAAACCACTGTCCTGTCCCAATGAGACCACTGTCTTGTCCCAATGAGGCCACTGTCTTATCCCAATGAGACCACTGTCCTGTCCCCACTGAGACCACTGTCCTTTCCGCTTCTCCCTCCCGGCAGCCACTGTCACCGCATTTGGTAATCGCCTTCCCCGCTTGCCACACAGTGTCCACCTGGCATCGTTTCGAGGCTTCATCGTGACGGACACGCGCATTTGATCGCCTGACGTGCCACAATGAATCAAGTTGCTTCGAAGTGTCGCTGCTTCCATCTGACAAGCGTAATCAAAAGCACACAGCCAATGTCGGTCAAGTGCCGACACGTGATTGAGGTCACTCCGCCGTGGTGTTAATTCCCACGTATTTTACTTCACTACTCTCCGTTTTCAATCAATATTATTGTTCTTCAGGTTGTTGCTCTCACTCGTATGGGCCACTACTCCTCACTTCCTGTTGATCACTTCACTTCCTTATCGGCGGCGGATATCGCACATGATTGTGCACAGAGTTGCCCATGATTGTTGCCGGCACGACGACAGAACCTGCCGCAAGTGCAAGACGCCGTACAGGAGCCACCTTCTACGAGCCACCAGCCTGCCACCACACACACACAAAGCACCAGCCAACATACACACACACACAAGCACCAAGCACACCAAACCACACCTCCCTGCGCCACTGATCTCTCCTCCTCCAAGCATACAGTACTCTCAACCTAATTATCCGGAACTTCAACTCTATCCAAGCCTCATCAAACCTTCAACCGCCCTCTCAAGCTCACCTTCTGCTACATCTGCTGCTGAGCCGTCGACTTCTACGCTACTCTTCAAGATCATCAAGACCTACTTCGGCAAACCCTCCAATCAACTCTACTCACCGAGCTTACTTCATCTACCACTCCAGTGCTCAGTGACAGTGACTCTCCACACCAGTGCTCTTCTCTGCCTCTACGACTCCATCTACACTCCAGGTCAGTCCGGCGGTGCAGCCACCCCCTGGACTCCCTCCACACCCACCCCCCGCTTCCCTCTAGTGCCCTCTGCACGATCTTTATCTGATCTATCTGAACGTGCTCCCTTCACGCACAGTTTCTGATTTCTTTGTGTTTTCTTCGTCTTTATATGCCCCTCTTTTACAATCTGTCGGGCCTTCTTCACGCCCTTCCGAACCATCCGCCAAAAACTGTACTGTGATTGTCTGTGCCACACACCTGCCACTGAACACCCTTTATACAACACCACATACAACCAAACACATACAACACCACTAACGACATCACCAAGAACCATGCACTCCTCAAACCAACCAACGGGCGATTTTTTCCTCTGCCGCCAGGGGACGGGGAGCCCATGGGCTCCCTCGACCCCTGGTTGGCAGAGGGGGAGATCGCCGAATACACAGGAGTGCCCCTACACGCCAAACAAATCAGATCAGGGGCACTCCTGATACAGGCGCACTCCGACATCGACAGCAAAATTCTCCCTACCATACACAAGATACACCAGACACCCATCACCATCACACCAGCTACAAAACTCAACACCTCCCAAGGCACAATACACGCAAGAGAATTAGCCGGTATCGCGGTGGAGACCCTGGTCTCCAGACTTGAGAGCCAGGGTGTCTCCGCCGCATACCGGCCGCCACTAACACCTGGACGACCACACACCCACCTCATCATCTTAACATTCAACACCCGCACCCCACCCAAACACCTAAAAGCAGGATACCTACGATACAGCGTCAAACCACGTGTACCCCTCCCTCGGCGCTGTAGAAAGTGTCAACGATATGGCCACTCTGAGGGGGGTGCCACTCCAACACATACATATGCGGGAAATGCGCGGGAACCCACAACACCACAACATGCCCAGGTGGCGGGCCTTGCTGCGCCGTCTGCGGGGGGGGGGGGGAGCACGAGGCCGGGGACAGCTTCTGCCCTCGGTGGATGGCGGAGAAAGAGATTCTCCGCCTAGTCCACCTGGAGGGCATGGAGCTGTCCCTGGCCAGGAGGGCGCTGGCCTACCCGCTGGCGGCGTGGCCGACCCGCCGCACAGAGCCGGGTCACAGATCCCCACCACCACCACGAAACCACACAGAGTACCCGGCTCTGCCCACACACACCACCACCCAACACAAGCACAACACAAGCACCTACCCACAAACCAATCACACGCGACCACAACACACACCAACACCCAGCACCAGCACACGCAGAACAGGAGCACCAACACCAGCATACACATCAGCACAGCGTCCGACACACCAACCACCACCACCACCAACCCGCCAACCGACACCGACACCGACACCCCCCACCACCACCCCATCGCCCACCGCCACCACCCCAACGGCCAACAGCCTCACCATATCCACAGACCTCTCCCTCAACAGACCAGTCACCAACACACACAATCCGCACATACACAAATCAGGACACAGACACCGAGGAACATACAGACATAGAACACTCTTCCACAGACACAGACCGGACACTCCCCACACAACAGAGACCACCCCCCGCCCACAAACCACCAAAGACACTGAAAAGCACAAAAAGACAGACTTCACCTAACAGACCACTTTCACGCGCCAACACACAAAAACCATGAACACAATCATACAATGGAATACACACGGCCTCATTAGACACTGGAACGAATTCAAACAATGCGCATTACAATCAAATCACACAGCACTATGCATACAGGAAACACACTTTAAACCTCACGATCCATATCAATTTAACATTTCCAAATACACACTACACAGACAAGACACACACAACACAAACCGTTCAGGCGGAGTATGCACATACATTAGGAACACAACCCCGCACCGCCTGATACAATTCAACACTACAGCAGACATCTTACTCACTGAAATTCACGTACACAACATAGCTTACACACTCATTAACGTATACGACCCCCCCTCGCGAAACACAGAAACCCTCTCGGAATTAAATAAGGCACTTGATCAAATTAACACCCCTGTCATACTCACAGGTGACTTTAACTCACACCACCAACTATGGCACACACGCACAACACATCCCGATCACAGAGCACTCACACTCATCACACTGGCTACACAACATAACCTCACAATACTCAACACCGGCTCACCAACATACCTCGTACCAATTTGTTCACACCTCCCTACCACCCCGGACGTAACACTCGCTTCCTCTCGCATAGCCCTCACCCTATCCTGGATAGCCGACTCCGATCCACATTTTAGTGACCACGCCCCATCACCATAACCTTGCACCAAATCCCGACCACTGGCCCACCCAACCTCCCGACGGGACGGTGGAACCTTAAAAATGCATCCTGGACCCCATTCTCAGAATCCTTAGCAGCACAGACATCCAATAATCCACAATACACACCAGGACAATACACAGACATGCTACTCACCACCGCACTTCAATATATACCACAAACAAAACCACGACACCAACACAAACCTCGCGCGGCTCCCTGGTGGAACGAAGAGTGCCACCGGGCGATCCGCGCGAGGAACCACACACGACACAGATACGAACGACACCGCACACCGGAAACGCTCACAGCATACAAACTGAACAGAGCACTATGCAAACGCACCATCAAACAAGCCAAAAAGACCTCCTGGAATACATTTTGCACTCAATTTAATAGATTCCCACCTCTCGGCGAAATTTGGGCACTCCTCAAAACATTTCAACACCGACAACGACCCCCAGCTAAAGCCATCACACTTATACACAACAACATCACCATCACAGACCCACAAACAATAGCAAACATTTTCGCAGACAACTATCACACTAGGTCAGGCACACTCCCACGACACCCCCACCCCCAATCAGACACACACGGCCACACCTTTACAACACTAGGTTTACACTCACAGAATTACAAATAGCAATCGCACAAACAGGAAACACAAGCGTAGGACCAGACAACATACACTACTCATTTTTCAAACATCTACCAATACAAGCATTACACGCATTACTCGACACCTACAACACCGCATGGACAACACAAACATATCCACAGTCTTGGTTACACGCTCTTCTCATCCCTATCCCTAAACCAAACACTGACTTAACTCTATGCGACTCTTACTGCCCTATATCACTAACCAGCTGCTTTCACAAACTCTTCGAACGCCTAGTCAAAAAACGCCTTCTTTATATTCTTCAAACACAAAAACTAATCTCTCCTATACAATCAGGCTTTCTTCCTAACCGCTCATGTCTTGACAACCTCACCTATCTCACCACACACATACAGGAAGCGGCGGCCAAGAAATGCTCCACCGTCGCCGCCTTCCTGGATCTCAAACAAGCTTATGACACTATCAACATCACAACACTCCTAGAACACTTACACAGCATAGACATACAGGGCAGACTTATACACTACCTTCATTTCTATCTACTAAACCGCTCCTTCCATGTCAAAATCGGACAACACACTTTAGACACTAAATTCCCCACAACTGGCCTAATGCAAGGTTCGGTTCTTAGTCCCCTTCTCTTTATTTTAGGTCCAAATTCAGTCATCACCGACAACCTTTCGGCCAAAATTGCAATCTACGCAGACGACATAGTAATCTGGACATCACAAAAAAACACCAAACCACGCACTAGCAATACTACAAAACGCACTAACAGAACTACACAACAAACTCGCCCTACTAAATTTACACATCGCACCACACAAATCTAAATGTATGTTTTTCGGTTACCACAAACACACAGATGAACAACCACTAAAAATAGACCAGACACCTATACCATTTGTCACCAGTGCAAAATTCCTCGGCATCACATTTGATCGACGACTCACCTTTCGGCTACACATCTTAGACATTCACAAACGCGCATCAAAAAGAATCAACCTACTACGAGCACTTTCTGGCACAAACTGGGGATCCGATCGAAACACACTTCTAACCCTCTACAAATCACTCATTCGGCCAATTTTGGAATACGGATCCCCACTCTTCGAAAACGCTGCTAAAACAAACCTCAAACTTCTAGATAGCCTACAACGCCAATGCTTAAAAATAGCCACTGGAGCCTATATCACCTCACCATACCTCGCACTACATATATACAACCTCATACCAGAACTACAGCACAGACGCACACAAGCACTATTAAGATACCACTACAAAACGCAACTCATACCACAACACCCATGTACACAGGCCCTACAACTTCGCAACACACGTGTGACGTGTACATCAACTCATGACAACATCATGACTCAAAACCACAATAGGATGCCGCATCCACCAACACACAAACAGACTACACATTACACTACCCACAGCCAAACCATTACCAACACCCACAGCCTGGTGGAAACACGAAACACCCACAACACACTTCCTCATAGGCCATCCAAAACACACATACACCGACGCAGAAATACACCAACTCTTCTTCCAATTCACAGCACAACATGCAAATTACAACATCATATACACCGACGGCTCGAAATCACATACACAGCAGACGGGCACAGCGGCGGTGCTATACCCCAATGCAGCACCGCCGCGGGTTATCCTTCGTGCCCGTCTGCACGACACAGCATCAACCTACACAGCAGAATTATACGCAATCTTTTCGGCTTACTCCACCATTTATAACACCAAAATTGAACACAACATCATAGCCACTGACGCCAAATCAGCATTACAAAGCACCACACCATACACCAAACACAAACACCCCGTCATCCCGAAAATACTCAACATACACCAAAAACTCAACGCACGACAAATACCACTTCTTCTATGGATACCAAGTCACGCAAACATACACGGCAATGAACACGCAGACACAGAAGCAAACATAGCCACAACACTACCACAAACCATCCCATGCCCACTCTCACAATCTGACTACCACCTCACAATACAACAGGCACTTAACAAACACATACAACAAACATGGGACACAGCACTAACGTAACTTCATGAAATACACCCCATATACAAACCTTGGCACACCATCAACCAAACCACCAGACTCAAGGAACGCACTCTGACACGATTACGCCTCGGACACACAGCACTTACACACTCCTACCTCTTACGCAACGCCCACGACCACAATGCACAACATGTCAACGAACACTCACTATCAAACACATACTCATCTACTGCACTAAATACAACAACGAAAGGCAACACATCATAGACTACTGCAGCACACGCAACATTCCACTAAGCATCACTATACTTCTCAACGACGACTATCCAACATTACACGAACTTCTCTTACACGTTCTCTCTACGACACGCCTAATCGATCAACTGTGAAAAAGGGAAAAAAATAGATCGGGAAAAAAGACTGAATCCCGGGGGGAAAAAAACACAAAAAACAACAAAAAAACAAACAAACAAACAAACAAACAAACAGATCACTACAAAAAAACGTGTTCTTGCAATGTTAATCTATGGCGATGACCCGACCCCAACCCACCCACTACACCCCATACCCCAATCTAGCACCGTCCGGACTGACAGCTTCTTTCGACTACTCCATCTCCGGCTCTCAAACGTCTCTTCTCTGCCATCTCTACCTCTTCAAGCTCCCAGATAAACTCAACTCTTCAAGACGACTCCGACTCTACTCGAACATCACTCTACCAGTAATCTATCCACCCTGTATCTAATCCTCCTACCATTCTACCACTCACACACAGGAAACAGCCGACATCACCTACAGGTGGCAGGCTGGCCAAACACAACAACACACACACACAATGTTAATGCGGACATCAGGGGGATCTCCAGCAAAGAAAGAAAACAGGTAGGTTCCTGATGCCATGCGAGAACTCTGAAATATGCGCCCGCGACAAGCGCGCCCGGATCCTCACTAGTGTGCGCGCGAAGAATATAGTTACAATTCATGAAACTCTGTCTCCATAAAATATCATGCGAAGTGCATTTATGAAAGTTAGCTTGCCTTCAGACGTCAATTGCGTTGCCACTTACAGTTATATATTGCGCATATTGTTACTTTGCGTATTGCCTTCTGGGACTATTTTCCACCACCGACGGCCGGCCGGCGGGGGCGGCGACGCCGGCCCGGCCCCGACCGCCCGCCGCCATTCATAATATGGCGGGATGCGGACCATTCCCTGAATGTTAACGGGCCCCAACGCCAAAGTTACATGCAGGTTTTCAGATTTGACACGATAGGCGATGTGCCTGGCATGAGTTCCGCCACCATTGCAGTTGAAGCTGACAGGTTTTCTTGATATTGTTTATACATTATGCACGATTGTAATGCATCTACAATCGTGAATTTCTCCTCCACCATTTTGGCGTGGCAGAGCCGATGTTGCTTAGTATTGTTGAAGGGTTGAACTTTACTTTGTATCGTGCCACCGTTCGGTGGCCCTACGGATCCTCTGGGCAGCAACCGTCCACGCTTGACGTGCACCGAGCTATGACAACTTCAATAATGCCGGAAAGCTTCATGTCAAAAGGTAAAAAATGATAGGGTTAGGTATCTATAAAAGTAGTCGAATGTGGCATCATACTTAATTAATTCGTTCGTGTAGAACATCTGAGATACAATTTAAAGGAAAGTAATGTGATAATTCGAGATACAAATCCTGGAATTGAGTGCAAAAATGACAGGATTAGATATCTATAAAAGTAGTCGAGTATGGCATCAGAAGGCAGCTGATATTATGCCGGTTTATTTGGGACCATTGGAAATTAATTCGGTAATATAGAACATATGATGTACAAATTAAAGGATTACGATGTGATACACAAATTCTGGAATTGAGTGCAGAAGTGACAGGGTTAAACCTTCATTGAAGTTGTTCAAGATGATATAAAATGTAGCACGTTCGATTTTCGCTTAGTTAAGAACATTGTAAATTGTCAGCACATCACGCAGAAGATGTATGACGCGTTTTTATCACAAGATGTTGAGTGGCCAATTGCTCCAATTTCACTTTAAGGGCAAAGTGACAGGGTGAAATGATTTGATAATAAAACGAACTACACATCATAAGAGAGCTTGTTTCAATGTTGTTCAAATTTGACCATTGGAAATCACTTGCATCTTCTCTAGAAACCAGAATATCGTATTAATCAGAGCCAGCCCACTCTGGTGGTGTTCCTTCACAAACCCACCACCAGAGCGGCGCCACCGGTATAATGTCCGCTCATGACGCCTAACGAATCACGCTGCGGCAAACGTACGTCATCATTGTTATGGACTGGACAACGCGGGATAACGCGGGACAACGCGGGCAGTGAGAGTGGTGAGACTGAGATCGTGAAGTGCTTAACTTATTACATGTTGAATGTGGGATGGCATAACTAATAGCAATGCAATGGAACGCATTGTTCTACACGATTGATACTGTGGATGACGGATTTATAGAAGAGTGAAACGAGACACTACAATAACCAAGAGGCAGCCTTTGGACACCTATGCTGTCATGGCTGTAACGAATTGTGGTTAACATGACCCATCTTTTGAAGGTCAGTGTGCATGTTCTCTTGTCCTGCATAGTGCATGGTAAAAATCACTTTTGCTCGTATTTCTACCTCCAAACCTGTCTCCATCAATTCTGGAAAATTGGTGTTTCTTCAAGTTATACCTATTACTGCAATGGTGAGCTCACGTGGTTATTTGTTGACATTTGAAGTACACTATCGAAATAAGAAGCATGTTTTGCATCAAGTGTAGAGTTTCCTACCCATTTAGTGGGGCCAAGGCCACATCATTTTGCATTGGCCCCACCAACCTCTTGCTGTTTTAACATGGGGCTCTATGGGCTAGACCAAAGCAACTACATTGGCATCATTCATTGACGTCTCCATGCATTGGGTATCAAGCATCCGTCTCCTCCACATCAATATTTTTTCAAGCTTCTCCACACCCATGTTTTCATAGCTGATTCAAAACATTAGCACTCCACCACGTATTTCCGCATAAAAAAAAACCAATTGTCAGCAGCTTATTATACATCTGTTTTGCATATTTCGTAAAAACGCCATGTCCAGGGCGTCCAACGTCATTGAAATGGAACGGGTCAAATGGAGTCATGTTCGAAAGTACCTAAAATGCAGCCAATCATATTAGGTGCAACATATAAGCACCAAACCCATAGCATGCTATCCTGTCATCGAGACGAATAAACTTATATCTGAAAATGTTCATGAAGTTCGAGGTTCCTGACCTGAGGTGAGATCAATGCCCGTATATTGACACCGAATTCAGTGGGGAAAATTTAATTTAATTCGGGGGTACTTTGTAACGCCGAAAATGATACATGGCATGAAATATGCATCATGGGTTAATTTATGTGTCAAAGGTAAATGGCATTAGACCATGTCACATATCATGTATATTCTAGACAATGCCATCTGATGCAGAACGCTGCTCTGTTCCACGCCAAGTGATACCTGAATTCAGTTTCAGCGCTGCCTATGTCGTGCGATATGAGATGGGATAACATTATATAATATTAGATAACCTGACCTCGCGCAAGCTGATTTGATTTGAACTGATTTGACCTTCATTTTGAATTACTTCCAAAGCGGTGCACATTTAGGCGAGGGCTGAAGAGAACGGTTTATCAATTGGTGCATAGTTCCAGCGTGACCTGGGGAGGGTCACGTGGTTAGAAGCTAAATAGCTGACAAATATATTTCAGTATCACATTAGTTAGACTCGGCATACAATATTATACATTCGAAAGTGATGTTTCGGATATATTCAAGCTTGAACTCCCTTGTCTTGATCATATGGCGCGACCTGACCTGACCTAAGAATTTTCGGATGTTAATCAGATACAAACAGTTTGCCTGAAGGACAAACACCTGAAGTTCTGTTGGAAGGACCCGATACATGTCTCATTGTTTCGGGCTTTCATGTCTCATGTTTTCATGTTTCATGTCTCATGTTTGCATGTTTCATGTTTCGTGTTTCGCTTGTTCACATATTCATGTTTTCCAGATCATTCTCCAAGGTAAAATTATTGTCACTGGGTCGGCCTTTTATGACCCTTTAGGGACTTTAGCATGGGCAGAAATTGATAAATATGTTTGATATGAGCTGTAGGCTATATTGGCTTGTCAATGACAATTCCCCTGTGTTATAACATACCTAGTTTCGAAGTTGGTTTTCAAGCTTGATATTGACCTTACATGAGCTATCCTGACCTATGGATAAGATGGGAGGGTATCACTTCGATTGACGAAATTTAGGAAATCCACGCCATTTCAGAATTGCAGCTGGGCACATGGGCCCAATTTGATGAGTTCATGGTTATTGACCTAAACGCTTTTGCTATGCTGACTTTAGTTATGCTGCTTTGTTGATTAAAGAAGTACTGAATTGCACGGGGGTCCCTTGCACGTGGTCGCGTTATGCTGTATGCTAAGTTGAGGATGAACGTGCTTCAGTTTCCGTAGCAGAATAGGCGCTGCACCAACAGTATGTGTGGCTTGAACGTTGAACCCCCAAAATAAATAACTGTGCTCAGTTACACTTCTTCCAATACTCGCTACGGTTCAAGACACTGTGTGGGAAGCAGGCTCACCATTTTGCGAGCACTGGGTTGGGTTGGGTGTTCACTTCCAGCGTCAACTGTTGCGAGTCCTGGATTCAACGAGGGAGTTTGGGTAACCTAATTTGCTCCCATTGGACGAATCAATTTTCCGATTAACACAAATGCTCCTAAATGATTCCCAATGAACGCAGAATTTAGGAATCAATTCATGGCTCTGTGACATGCACGAATGGTCGTCGTTTCGTTGAAGCAACACAAAAGTAAAGTGGAAGACATGCACATGACCTTTCCCAGTTCGATTATCGGGTTCCCTTTCCCTGTTCCATTCTAGGTCTACATCCCAGGTCACCTCCACCGGTCCCGTTCCGCCGCCGTACCCTGTATCATTATCGGTCTGCATTCCTATGACATTCCCATGACGATATTGACCTGTACAAAGCCGAACTTCAGTGTGTATGCAATCTAGCTAATATACCAAATGTGCGTACTTAGTGCATACCAAATGTGTTATGCATACTTAGGTACTACTCATTGCTGCACCTAGCGACCAACTGGACAGATAACATGGTGGTCGGTATTTAAGTCATGCTCTGCTAGCTGTGGCTGTGTAGTTTGTACGGTGAGTGGAATTCATGCTATGTTATTTAAACGATTCCATCCTCGAGCATAGTGTATGTAGGTGCATGCCATTCCCCAGTTCCCTTTCCCGGTCCCCTTTCCAGGTCCCTTTCCAGGTCCCCTTTCCAGGTCCCCTTTCCAGGTCCCCTTTCCAGGTCCCCTTTCCAGATCCCCTTCCTGGTCCCATTTCCGGTCCCATGTCCGGTCCCATTACTCCATCCCTACCCAAACCGGGGTTGTTTAACCCCTACGATGGATTAAACAACCAGTCTAGGTGTACCGGGGATACCTACTACCCCGGTCCCTTGCTGGTTCCATTCCCCGGTCCCATTTCCTGTTCCATTATCACTGAGAACATTACACATTCATGTAATTTGCAATCATGAATAATTTTTCACAATTCGTGACGTTTTGTTTACTGGAGCTTCCAGGACCTATGGACATACGGAAGCTTTGTCTGGAACGCAATGCCTTCGATTAAAAGCGGCGACAACAATGTAGCACCAAGAACTTCCACATATTTTGTTGGTTGGTTGGTTATTGGTTTTGCGACACGTCGACCGTTGAGTCATGTAGCGTCGCCAATCTCTCACGCCGATTGGTCGCGGGTGAAGAGTAGCGACAGGTGAGACTCGAAACCACAACCTTTCGATTGTGAGACGAGCATCTTACCCCTAGACCACTCGTCCCCTCCCCCACATATTTTGTTCGTGCACACTTTGTGTCGCATGTCATAGCTCACAATTTACAGCCTCGATGTTAGCATGGCTTCACCTATACCTGGAATTGAATCCTCGCCGCTCCCAAGCAGACCTGGTTCGTCCTCTGAGCAGCACCAACTACCGATCTGACCTTTGACCAGGCATGGACAAGTGCAAACATTGATTTTCCTCAGTCATTGATTTATTGGTGACAATAAATTTGATAGAGATGCACATAAAAGTGAATGCAATGACTAAGTTGCAAATCTGTTTCAATCATGGTTTCTTTTCCCCCACATTTCTGAATTTGGCCACCGTGGTTCCAAGGCTTCCCACACAAAATTTTCACTGAAGATTAAATTAGACAATTAATTTTCAATCCATGCAATGCCAATAAACAAGCAATAAGAAGCAAGCAGTCTCCTCCACAAAGAAGTGCTCCTCAAAACATGGTAAATTTCCACCCTTCCTCCAAAAACAGCACATTTGATGGGGTTTGTTAGTTGTGCATACCAAATAGCATTGCCAAATGCATCGAACCCAAGCTAGTTTCTCCGGGATACAGAGGGATCTGGAGGCATGTACCCCTCGTGGAAGGTGATGCCCCTCCGGCCGGGAATAGGTTGCCCTCCTGGAAGGCTCAGGTGCAGCCTTACCTCAAAATGTTCAGCCAGAGGCACCCCCTGAGAGAAACAGCTGTGAATTTCCGGAACCAAAGAAATAAAGTGGGGAAAATCCGAGGAGATTTTCTTCTGGGGAGGGGATGGGGGTACAGTCGCGATATTTTCTGCCTCACTTCATTTGGGTGCCTCGGACCGCCCTTGCAAAATGGACGGCTGCACATTATAGAATGCTAGTAGAACGGACAGAAATCGATGATGAAATGCAGACGAATCCATTCCCAGCGGAAATTGCAGCTTAGATTCGTCAAAATTATAACCGTCGTAACACGCCAACCGCCAAACTGCTCAGCACCAAGCATCGAATATCTTCGAACGACCCACTGAAAGAACCATCATCAGCAATAACATTTGTAGGGATTCTCACCCAAAACACATCCAACTATTTAGTATTTTCTACCAGCTTAGTATAGTAGCTAAATCTCGGCTGTTATGCCCAAAAAGGCGATCTGACCTTCATTGGAATACCATGAGTCGTTGACGATTTTGTGCCGCGGCTTCCGGTAAAATAAATTTGTGTAGTCTATTTTTGTCACAGTTTGGTATATTTGCCTACACTTACGACTAACATTTTGGCAAATCCTGCGTGCAATGCTGTTTAATACTGGCTCGCGTTGCTCGCATTTACGCGAGCAATGCAAATTTACAGACCAATGCAAATTTAAGACGCTGTAAAACTGCGAATTAAGCTGAAGCTCACTCTTCATCTAATTTCGTCACAACAAAGCTTGGAAAAAGTTGGATGTTTTGTCGCCGATGGTATCCAGTAGAGCGAAAGGTTCTTAACCTCCGCAACTGGGTGTTGAGTGGTGCGCTGCGGACCGACCACGGCGCTGTTCCGGAGACGTGTAAGCACGTTCGTCATGACCATAGCGCATGCAGCGGTGGCAACGCAGTGGGGATGGTACGTAGCGACGAACTTCGACGTACTGGTGTCCGCGTGTGTGGATGTGTAACCGTACCTGGTGCGCGTTAAAAGTGAGCACTATTATGTTGTTTATGTGTCTGGGCTCCAGTCTGATGGAGCCCAGACATAAACAACATAACATCAGACCTGCACTGATGTGGTGTCTGATGTGATGTGGTGATCTGATGCCGTTCCTCGAGGAGGGCCAGCGCATTCGTGAGGCTGACTTTATCCAGTTACGGGGAAAAAACGCATACCCGGCTGGTGTTAAGGCCGGGAGTGTGCGGTGGAGTGTGAAGCAGCAGTGCTAGTGTTGGCGGTGTTTGTGGACAGAAGTGTGCGTGTATCGGCGCTGCTCCGAGTGCCGACGATGAGTTTCGTGCTGGTTGGTTGGTTGACGGTGTTTGTGGACAGAAGTGTGCGTGTGTCGGCGCTGCTCTGAGTGCCGACGATGAGTTTCGTGCTGGTTGGTTGGTTGACGGTGTTTGTGGACAGAAGTGGGGCGCCTCGAGTGCCGACATGAGTCGTGCTGGTTGGTTGGTTACGGTGTTTGTGGACAGAAGTGTGCGTGTGTCGGCGCTGCTCCGAGTGCCGACGATGAGGTTCGTGCTGGTTGGTTGGTTGACTTAGGGGCCTCCCCGAGTGCCGACGATGAGGTTCGTGCTGGTTGGTTGGTTGGTTAGTTATTGGTTTTACGACACGTCGACCGTTGAGTCATGTAGCGTCGCCAATCTCTCACGCCGATTGGTCGCGGGCGAAGAGTAGCGAAAGGTGAGACTCGAACCCACAACCTTTCGATTGTGAGACGAGCATCTTACCCCTAGACCACTCGTCCCCTGATGAGGTTCGTGCTGCGGCGATGGTGTGGCGACGGTGAGGTGAGAATGTGACGCAGTGTTCGTTCAAGTGTGAACGATGATTCTCGTGCGATGCTGCGTCGGTGGTCGGAGTGGGTGCCTACCAGGTATGCGCCGTGTGCAGTGGGCGCTGGACGCCACTTTCGGTGCCATAGTGCACGGGTCGGTCCGGCCACACCCGCAAGATGACACTCGTTACAGTAAATACATTCAGGATTCGTTGCCCACGTGCACTGAGCTTTCGGCCTTGTGGCCCTGCCCCGGTCGCAATGGCCCAGAGCAGTGGGCTCGTCACAGTTAGGTATCCTCCGGGGAAAGGTAGTTGGGAGACATTTTTCTTACTCTGTTGCCAGACTTACTTGCTGGCACCGCTTTTGTGCGTCCGGTTCCCGGCGCGATCACTTTCGCTAGGAGCCATACTACGAAATATCCTCCCTGTATGGAGGTGAACAAACTGCAACAAAGTTTCTATGATACTTTGGATTCATTCTGAGGGGAAACAATGGGCTAGACTGAAAGAGGATAACATTTCCTTGAGGAATTTATACATTTATCGCATATTCGAACTCATTTTAACTGCACATACGTCAATATATATATATATATATATATACATGTATAAATATAATCGTGTGCCCTTAACCGGAAAAACCAAAGGTCAGAAAAGATAACGTAATAGAAGCTTTTTGTGAGCGAAACCAAATTAGACGGTTCTGCCCATCGCTACATAATTTCTAGCTCAACCGATGTTACTTTTGCGTACGGTGCACCCTACTTACGATCTCAGCAAAGCCTAAATATAGTTCAAATATATTTTACCAACCACATTCTTGTCATCCAAATATTTCACGGTATTACTTTTAAAGATGACTAAAACCCACTGTAGATAGTGCAATTGTTTTCTTCGCATCATTTAAAAACCATTTCGCGCTTCATATATGAAATCGAATGATGTCGCCATGTGTGAACGAGCCGTAAACATACCCCAAGGTCGCTTCAACTTGCAGAGCTCGCTCCCGGACACGCTAAATAAGCATGGATAACAGCAGGGCACAGCTACTAGCACACATCGTGATCCTTAACAAACCATACCCTGTGTATTGGACGCACCTGCAAGAGCAAGACAATGGTATCTGGGGCTATCAGAACACCTTCAGCATGCAGTCTGCTCGCTCGGCCGGCTGTACGGAATCTCGGTTCACGGTGAGCCAGACTCGTTGAATCACCTCCAACCCAGCTTGCCACCGTGTGGCAAGTATCGTATCCTATCGCACATGCTCCGATTCAGCGGCACAAAATCACCTCGCCTGCCCACCGCACGACCCGATACATGGCAGCAGCGGTCCGGCTGGCTTTCAACAGCGCTCCATTACTAGTTAGTAATTCGTGATATAGGGCGCATCGACCATGTTGATCAGATTAGCTCGCGCTGCATTACTCACATGCTGCCACGTCCAAATGATGCACCGTCGAACTATTTCAACAAGTGTCACCGAGGACTGCCAAACATTGTTGCTTTCTCTCCTCGCTCGAGGTCGCTCCCACCGCAGGCGCCTCGTTCTGTTTCTCTCTTTCTCTCTCGTTCGTTCTCTCATCCCGCGCCCCTCGGCACCGGACTGACGCAGCGGACGCGGCCGCCCACCGCAGGGAAGGAGAGCGAACCAAATTCCGCCGGAAATGAAACGGCTTCCGTCGCACTTCAACTCTTGCGAACCACTGTGGGATCCACCAGTCGAGTTGAGACACGCGCAGCCACCTTCAACTATACGCGCACCCCACCTCTCAACATGGCTACCCAGAGGTTTCCCCCACACCACCCGTCATTGCCCTTCCCCATGCAAGATTACATGGACACATCAACATTCAGCGAAACGCTACAAGGTGCCGCTAAGCTACAACAGGGCAACATTCTGGGGCGGATCCAGGAGGGAGGGCAAAAGGGCCAAGCCATCCCCGCCCGAAGGGGCCAATTTTCATGCTAAAATAACATTTTCCCGAAATATAAGAACATTCTATGATATAAAAATAGTCCAAAACAGATCCCACGAATGCTAGCCGTTTAAATCTGATGAGTTTCACGAAAACGGAGGAAAACGTGTTGAAATTGCTCCCCGCCCCCAAGCCGGACTTCTGGACCGGCCCTGGTATCTGGGCCACTTTCATCCGCTGTCTGGGGACGGCCGGTGAAATGGGGCGCCCATCGGCAGCCGGCGAGACACGGGGAATCGGCTGGGCGGCCATCGCGTGCCGGCTACACAGATCGGCTCGGCGGCAGCCGTGCAGCCGTCCGCACGGACAACTCAACAGCACGTGGTGACACCCCGAACAGAGGCGGCGGACAACCGAGGAGCCACCGCCGCCCGTCCCCACCACCGGCCGCAAAGCACCGATCACCCTCCACAAAGAGCGCAGAGGCAGGTCACCTCCTGTCGCTCAGCCAGCGACCTCCTCGCCGCCCTTGAGTGGCCATTGCATGACCACTGGCCATTGCTCAGCCGCCGGTCAACCACCAAGCTGGCGCATCGCTCAGAACTGTCGCTGGACTCAGTCGGTCCATCTACAACAGTGGCGATGTCACCTCTCGAGGACGATGACACCACTCGAGGGAGATGACACCTCTCGAGGACGATGACACCACTCGAGGGAGATGACACCACTCGAGGGCGATGACACCGCTTGAGGACGATGACACCACGTGAAGACGATGACATCACTCGAGGACGACACCACATGAGGACGATGACACCACTCTAAGGCGATGACATCACTCGAGGGTGATGACACCACTCGAGGGTGATGACACCACTCGAGGGTGATGACACCACTCGAGGGCGATGACACCACTCTACGGCGATGCCACCACTCTACGGCGATGACACCATTCGAGGGCGATGACACCACTCAACGGCGATGATACCACTATACGGTGATGACATCACTCGAGGGCGATGACATCACTCGAGGGCGATGACACCGCTTGAGGACGATGACACCACGTGAAGACGATGACACCACTCTACGGTGATGACATCACTCGAGGACGATGACACCACGTGAGGACGATGACACCACACTAAGGCGATGACACCACTCGAGGGCGATGACACCACTCGAGGGCGATGACACCACTCTACGGCGATGCCACCACTCTACGGCGATGACACCATTCGAGGGCGATGACACCACTCCACGGCGATGACACCACTATACGGTGATGACATCACTCCACGGCGATGACACCACTTGAGGACGATGCCACTATTCTACGGCGATGACACCATTCGAGGGCGATGACACCACTCGAGGACGATTACACCACTCGAGGGCGATGACATCACTCGAGGGCGATGACGTCACTAGAAGGCGATGACATCACTCGAGGGCAACAGGGAGCAATTGCGACAGCAGCAACGGAGCACTGACACAAGAGGGGGCAGCTACATCACTGCACCTCCACACAAGCCTCGGCCTAACCTTCGGGGACATTTCTTCCTCCGATCAGGACTGCCACGCTTTCTAGCCTAGATGCCCAACCCTCCCCTCACTCCATGCACCTAAACTCCGGGTCAGACACATCCGACCGGCATATAACCGGTATCTAACTCACTATAAATGATAACTTCAAACCAATTTCTGCTAGGCAGTCCAACAACGGTCGACCTCCCCTCCAACACCACCGATGCTGTCTCTGACACCAGTGAGGCCACCGCCGACACCAGTGAGGCAACCGCCGGCACCAATGAGGATTACATCTGACACCGCCGAGGCTCTCTCTGACACCAGCCAGGCTGCCTGGACACTAGTGAGGGCACCTCCGGCTTGTGCTGGAGGTATCCTCAAATGAGGTTTGCACCTACCACCAGCGGCTATTACCCCTGACATCAGTCGGGCTAGTTTCTCACACCGGCCTACTGGTCTGGCCTACGCCCGGCACCAACCACAACCGACCACGCCTATTCAGGCAATCCCTCGCACCGGCGCTTCCGCCAAAAGAATATCCATCTCGTCCATGGCGTCAGCACACCTCAGCACCACGTCACACCTCACATCATCCAGCAACCCCGCTGATCTGGACCTCTACCACGACGTCAGCCCACCCCAGCACCACGTCACACCTCACATCACCCAGCTGGTCACGCTGACCTGGACCTCTACCACGACGTCAGCCCACCCCAGCACCACGTCACACCTCACATCATCCAGCAACCCCGCTGATCTGGACCTCTACCACGACGTCAGCCCACCCCAGCACCACGTCACACCTCACATCACCCAGCTGGTCACGCTGGTCTGGACCTCTACCACGTCAGCCCACCCCAGCACCACGTCACACCTCACATCACCCAGCAGCCCGGCTGACCTGGACCTCTACCACGACGTCAGCCCACCCCAGCACCACGTCACACCTCACATCACCCAGCAGCCCGGCTGACCTGGACCTCTACCACGACGTCAGCCCACCCCAGCACCACGTCACACCTCACATCACCCAGCAACCCCGCTGATCTGGAACTCTACCACGACGTCAGCCCACCCCAGCACCACGTCACACCTCACATCACCCAGCTGGTCACGCTGGTCTGGACCTCTACCACGACGTCAGCCCACCCCAGCACCACGTCACACCTCACATCATCCAGCAACCCCGCTGATCTGGACCTCTACCACGACGTCAGCCCACCCCAGCACCACGTCACACCTCACACCACCCAGCTGGTCACGCTGGTCTGGACCTCTACCACGACGTCAGCCCACCCCAGCACCACGTCACACCTCACATCATCCAGCAACCCCGCTGCTCTGGATCTGGTCTGGATCAGCGCCACGTCACACCTCACATCACCCAGCTGGTCACGCTGGTCTGGACCTCTACCACGGCGTCAGCCCACCCCAGCGCCACGTCACACCTCACATCACCCAGCGGGCGTTCTTGGCCATCTGCTGGAACGGCCCCAGTATGGCGGCCGCCGTGTCGTGGCCGGCGGCCGCCATCTTGCCGCCGACGCCGGCGCCGGGAGCGGCGGCCAGGAGCCAGCCGGCGCGCAGGTCGAGCTGGGTGAACTCGGCGAGCGCGGCGGCGGCGGCGGCGTCGGCGGCGCACTCGGCCGGCGACAGGCAGTCGGCCGGCGCGCGGCACGGCTCGTTGGCGCGGCAGTGGCGCAGCAGCCAGCCGGAGTTGTCGCCGTCGCCGAGCCGGTTGTCGGTGACGGCCGGGCGGTTTTGGCGGCCGATGGCTGGAGAGTTCCACTGGCGCTGCTCCGGTGTCGGCTGGACACTGCGACTGGGGACGGTAGACGTGACCTCAACTACCACACACGCTGGACACACCTCCTCACGGCAGGGCATGCTCCAGCCACACCCTGGGCACACCTCCTCACAGCAGGACATACTCCAGCCACACCCTGGGCACACCTCCTCACAGCAGGACATACTCCACCCACACCGTGGACACACCTCACGGCAGGACACACTCCAGCCACACCCTGGACACACCACCTAACGGCAGGACATACTCCAGTCACACCCTGGACACACCACCTAACGGCAGGACATACTCCAGTCACACCACCTCACGGCAGGACATACTCCAGCCACACCCTGGACACACCTCCTCACGGCAGGACATACTCCAGTTACACCCTGGGCACACCACCTAACGGCAGGACATACTCCAGCCACACCCTGGACACACCACCTAACGGCAGGACATACTCCAGCCACACCCTGGACACACTACCTCACGGCAGGACATACTCCAGCCACACCACCTAACGGCAGGACATACTCCAGCCACACCCTGGACACACCACCTAACGGCAGGACATACTCCAGCCACACCACCTAACGGCAGGACATACTCCAGCCACACCCTGGACACACCACCTAACGGCAGGACACACTCCAGCCACACCCTGGACACACCACCTCACGGCAGGACATACTCCAGTCACACCACCTAACGGCAGGACATACTCCAGTCACACCACCTCACGGCAGGACATACTCCAGCCACACCCTGGACACACCTCCTCACGGCAGGACATACTCCAGTTACACCCTGGGCACACCACCTAACGGCAGGACATACTCCAGCCACACCCTGGACACACCACCTAACGGCAGGACATACTCCAGCCACACCCTGGACACACTACCTCACGGCAGGACATACTCCAGCCACACCCTGGACACACCACCTAACGGCAGGACATACTCCAGCCACACCCTGGACACACTACCTCACGGCAGGACATACTCCAGCCACACCACCTAACGGCAGGACATACTCCAGCCACACCCTGGACACACCACCTAACGGCAGGACATACTCCAGCCACACCACCTAACGGCAGGACATACTCCAGCCACACCCTGGACACACCACCTAACGGCAGGACACACTCCAGCCACACCCTGGACACACCACCTAACGGCAGGACACACTCCAGCCACACCCTGGACACACCACCTAACGGCAGGACATACTCCAGTCACACCCTGGACACACCTCCTTTGAGACAATGCGGAGATGGCAACGGTGCCGCTTGATGTGCTACAGCAACGATTCCTTGATAGCGAAGTTGGCCATGTGTTCGTATCGTCTGGGACGACATTTGTACCTTACACACCGCTCAACGGTGTGCCGAGCGCATATTCGGTTGGTTGGTTATTTGGGCTTAGGGGCGCATCGACTAAGCGCATATTCGGTGGCAATCGTACACGCCGCAGTATTGCAAGCATCTACGGAAGCTTTTAGAATGGTTTTAAACATGAATCTGTAGCGCGTCACGCATGTCCACCGGGATCGTTTGTACAATAATAATGCTGTGCATAGAACGCCCCCCCTCCCCTCCCTCGGAGATCCATGAAGCGAACAGAGGCATCGAACGACAGGATTACGATCACAACGAGCATTAGTGATCCTCGACACACGCACCCCGCCTCCCACACTCAGTTGGATGTAGCCTGAGGGCTCTGGAGGGATCTGGAGCGTCTGAGATGGGCGCAGCGCCACAGCGGCGGATCTCGGACAGCTCGGGGCCGATTGCGCCGAGAGCGCGGAAGTGAGCACCAAGAGGAGCCCGGCACCACCGGAGGAGAACGCGCCTCGGGGTGTTCGCCTCCCTTCGGCGGAGCTTGAGCTTCCACCTCGGGGCGTGCGCTGGACGCTGACACCACTCGGGTGATTTGCATCACTAACGCCACACTTGTCGACGCTCCGCCAATGTTGCGACGTGTCGCGTTATCCGCCAGACACTGCACCGCACTCACCCGTATTTTCAACAGCAGACAGGCCACCTTAGTGCCGATATCAGAGGGTGTGCCACACTGGCACACACTCTGACATCGGCACCACTCCCCTGTCTGTCAGCAGCCAGGCCACTTTGGTGTCTGCCAGAGTTAGTTAGTTAGTTATTGTGGTTTACGGGCGCATCGACTGCATAGGTCATATAACGCCCATAACTCAAGTCATTTAATCATAAAAGCGAGTGAACGTCAGTTCGGACAGCGAGTTATAAGACGATGTCGCATCTGTTCATGATAAAACTGGTACTAGCCACGTCTGCATCAGTATACTAGTGACAGGTCTAAATCACGGAATATCTCATTTCCAAGATGAATTTAAAAAGCTCTCCTGAATGAAGAATGTCCGACTCATCCATAATACTTCCCGAAGCGAGACAGAGGTGCGTGCGAAGTGACGTCTCCGTTCGTGGGCAAGCCTAAAAGCGCGGTGTGTCGCATGATGATACTAAAATGTGTCAGCCTGACATTGGTGCGGTGCACCTCGGGCACCGTGGCGTCTCGTCACCGCTCAGGAGATACCGGTGTGTCGCATAAGTATGTCCCAAACGAAGGCGACACAGGGACACCTCGTGGCCTCTGTTTCGGTGTGATGATGAAGCCCACTCACCAATTTAGGGCTTTACAGTCTTCAACTTATTGTTTGTTAGAGAGTTCCAGCTTGCCTGCCACTTACCCGAAATATAACATTTGACAGCTGAGTAGAAGTCCCTAGCAGAAAGCGGGAGGGAACGTGTGCACGGGACCCGTGTACCTCGCTTCGCCGCAGCATCCGCGGCCTCGTTCCCATAGATTCCCACATGGCTCGGAATCCAACATAGAATAACAGTTTTTTTCCCAGCGCAGGTCAGTAATGCAAGCCTACGTAACATATCTTGTGCAAATGGGTTCGACGGATAAAACGCATTTACAGTCATAAGACTGCGAAGAGAATCTGTCTGCCAGAGGGTGTGTCACCCGGTACACCCTCTGACATTGGACCACTCACCGGTCTGTCAACAGCAGCCAGACCGCCGTGGTGTCTATCGGAGCGTGTGCCACACTGGCACACCCCCTGACATCGGCACCACTCACCAGTCCGCTAGCAGCCAGGCCGCCTTGGTGTCTGCCAGAGGGTGTACAACACTGGCAGAGATGTCCGGTGTGCTGAACTTCTCCTCCGGCCGGACGTCCATCTTGACGTCGGCGGCCACACCGCTCACGCTGTCCGCCCGCGCCACACAGTCGATCAGGTGGAGGCTCTCGATGTCCAGGGACACGTGCGACGGACAGTCACACACGGCCTGCAACGATGGTGGGTACTGGCTTCACGACACGTCGACCGTTGAGTCGTGTAGCGTCGCCAATCTCTCACGCCGATTGGTCGCGGGCGAAGAGTAGCGACAGGTGGGACGCGAACCCACACACTTTCGATTGAGAGACGGGCAACTTAACCACAGACTACTCGTCGTCACGGTCTGCAATGGCCAGGGATCGAGCGTCAGTGAGTTATTAGTCAATGATCGGCGGCCAGGTGGGCAGCGTGACAACGCATACCAGCCGTGTTATCTCCGCACACTCGCAAAAAGTGGCCGCACATCGGTCCCGACGGTGGAGACTTTCTCGTTGGACTGTTTCTCTGTCGCGCGACAAATGAGCAGCCATAGCAGCGCAGACGCCTCACTTTCAGCTCAGATTATCCGCCCAGACGCCTCACTTTCAGCTCAGATTATCCGCCCAGACGGCTCTCAGTGAACAAGTGATGCTTGGCAGCGATGCCAGGCTGTAGCTTGTCAAAAGCGTAGTTGTGCCCATTTTCCCCCACATACATGGCAAGCACATCCTTTTGATCGACATGCTCTGCCTGGAAATCCATGACAAGGGAATTCAGCAGATTTCCTGGTCGGCTGCATTGTCACATGGGTTTATTCGCCCCCTCCCCACACACACACACAAAAAGCCACCGAAAATGAATACTTCTTTATTTTTAACGGCCAGTGTAGATACCTCAGAAGCAGTGCTTTAGTCCAAGCATACCTTGTACCTAACCTTGGGCAAGAGAATATTTCAATCTTTTTGGAACTAGCTTTCGCAACTTGTCAGTGACATTCTTAAAGTAAAAAGTGATCAGACTTAATAAGAGTCACAAGGGCCCATCCAGATTAAGTCCATAAAGGGAAGATACCATAACCCTGGCAAAAAAAAACACTCGTCACCGCAACCAACACCACATCCCTAATTCCAAAGAATACATCCTCCAACATCCCCCACACTCATCAGTGTTTATCGAACTTACCTATTTAGCCCCATTCACTCGATCTCATGTAACATTTGACTCGAGTGCCCCACCAATAATTTTCAGACCCCATCCATAACTGCTTAAAGGGACTGTGCACATCTACTTGGCATAAATATCCCCTCATCCACCACTATTTAGAACTCAAAAACAAGATTTTGCAACCCCAAAAAAGTTGCCCACCATATTTTGAAATGCATTCAATGAGGGACTCCCGACATCAGCACGCAGATTATTCCACCAATCAACAATCCTTTGACTGAAGACCTGTTGTCGCTTAACTGTCCTATACCTTGATTTGTCTAACCTGAATTGATGACCCCAATGCGATAGTTTAACTAGAAGGCCATCATTCAGATTGACCTGATCTAGCCCTTTAGTAATTTTATATATTTCAACCATATCACCCATTAATATCCTATTCTTGAGTGAGTGCATATCTAATGCCATAGGTTTTCCCCCATATTCTAAGTTACCCAGTGCAGTGACCTAGCCCAGTGGCTTTGCGCTGCACCCTTTCTAGCATGTGTATATATTTTTATAAGTAGGGGCTCCATGCCTGTACAGAATATTCTAAGTGGGGTCGCACAGAGGCCAGGTACAGCATTTTGTTGGTTGGTTGGTTATTGGTTTTACGACACGTCGACCGTTGAGTCATATAGCGTCGCCAATCTCTCACGCCGATTGGTCGCGGGCGAAGAGCAGCAACAGGTGGGACTCGAACCCACAATCTTTCGATTGCGAGACGAGCATCTTACCCCTAGACCACTCGTCCCCCGGTACAGCATTTTCATCACTTCTTTGCTCTTATACCTCGCACTACTATGAATGATTTCCAGCATTCTGATTTATCTGCTCCTAGCTGAGACACATTTTTTTCTGCTTTAAGAGCATTTGAAACTAACACACCTAAATCTCTTTCTTCTTCAATAACATCCAATTTCCTACCTCCCATTGTATATCTGAAAGTCTCACCTCCAGACCTAAGATGCATAATCTTACATTTTTCATAGTTGAAAGACATCTGCCATTGATCAGCCCACTTTGTCAGGTCCCCCAAGTTTAGTTCAATATTACTAGATTGCTTACTACTGTCTACCACTCCTACCAATTTGATGTCATCAGCAAATTTGAACACCCTATTCATCAGCCCTACCTCAATGTTATTTAAAAAGATGATAAAGAGAAGTGGCCCTAGAACAGACCACTGCGGCACTCCACTCAGAACATCCTTCCATTCAGATTTACATCCATTTAACACTACCCTTTGTTTTCGTCCCCTTAACCATGCTTCAATCCAACCTAGAACCTTACCATCAATCCCATGCTATTCTAGTTGCTAAATTATATGCCCATGTGGAACCTTATAAATAGCTTTGCTAAGGTCCATGTACACTACAGCCATCCTGCTTTGATTGCCTAGTTCTTTGGTTACATACTCCATAAACTCCAATATGTTAGTTAAACAAGATCTTGGAGATCGAAATCATGTTGGGTATCCCTTAGAATGTTGAGTCTATCTGTGAGTATGAATATTCTTTTTCACAAGCTTTTCTAGTACCTTGCAAACTATTGAGGTCAAACTGACTGGCCTGCAGTTTCAAACACACTTCAAACTTCCCTTTTGGAAAATTGGAGACAATGCGCGAAAGCTTCCAGATGCAGCCTCCAGAGCGGCGACACATGCGAGTAGGACTTGAATTGATGGCCTCATTGGCCGCACCCAATGCATTTGGCTTGTGGAGAGTGTGGGATTCGAATAGTAGAAGCTTGATGAAATCGATTACTTGGTGTTGGTGGTGGTGGTGGTTATGACTTTACGACGTATTCAGCAGCTGAGGCGATATGGCGTCACCTGCCTCTCACCCTGGCAGGAAGGGCGGGCACCGCGGGGACCTGGTGTTGGTGATTTCCAAGCTAAGTTACTGATGTTGCCGATAGGTAATGCGTCTGAGTAAAGCGCACCGAGGGTGGATCTAGGAATTGCATGGCGGCATTTGTCCGGAGGCGCGCCATCCCCTCCGAGTGGCGCCAGAATCGAATGCACCCCTCGGAGGGTGCATTCGATGATACTGAAGGGGTGCGTTTGATTGTTCTCAAAGGGGAGCCCTGTCCTCTTAGACAGGCACCTTCGGCTGAAAACAAATAAGTTGAGCGGAGAAGGTGTCGGGGTGGACCTAGCCTTCCATCGGTGCTTTTTCTCGGTCCAGGTGGGCGGCCTTTCCATGAGTGGCACATGCTCCGAGTCCCCCCTCCTTTATCCACCCCTGGAGCACACCTCATGATAGATCACACCGCCTTGCCGGTGGCCCAGCTTAAGGACTTGGCCCCTCGTGGTGCTTTGCATGGAAGGCGCCTTGTCCTCAACTTGCATGGGGGAGAGGCATGACCCCATTGGCCCCCTGGAGCCGCCACTGATGAGACCTGTACATTGTCGTGTGATGTGATCTGAGTTGTGCACCTGGTGTCACCAGCGGTTGGTGTGATGTTTCGTATATAATCCATGGCACTCTTTCCTTGTTGCTTCCTCATTTCATTATATCATTGATGCTATATTTTTGTGTGATCACTTTCATTTTTATATCATGGTTTAGGACAATGGTGGGAGAGGAATAGTAATTGTCCAAAAGCAGAGCATAACAGCTTGCAAAATTATTCCTGTCTGGGTGAACAGGCGCAGTCAAGGGCAGTGGGCGGAGAGCCGCCCCATCCCCTTAGCATCGCAAAAATATACCAGATCAAATCAGACATTTTGAGATTTTCCCACGCAACACCAGACATTTTCAGCTCGCTTCGCGCGCCGAAAGTGGTCTTCGTTTCATCTAATTTTTCTGGTCAACCCTCCACCTTAAGAAAATTCCGGCTGCGACCCTATCTGAGTAATTTCCCAACCAAATTATACAATTTCAGAACTGAAATTACCGTACTGTGCATGTAATACAAGCTTTCCGAACTTAACATCGGGCGGAGGATCTCAGCGTTGCGCACAGGAGGAGCGTCAAGGGCAGCTCCAGGCTTTTTACGGGAGTGAACATTGTTCTCGGGGGGGGGGGGCGTCATTTCCTTAAAAGTGCGCCACTGCGAAAGCTCTCGGAGGTGCGCTTTCGGCTGAAAATTCATCGAGCCCGTGGGGAGGGGTGCACTTGGATGCACTGAACGTTTTTAGTTTTGCTGACGTCTTTTACCTTCAAGAGGGCGCCGTTTCCTCTCAGAAGAACCATTTGGTTAAAACATCTTTTGAGCGAGGCGGGTTTCACTGTAGCCTGCCCGGAAGGGCGCCTTCTCCGGGTAAAAGGGGCACCACCTTTTCCTGGGGGAGGGTGTCCCTGATGTCCCTAAATCTGTTCCTGGGGAAGGTGCCCTCTAAAATTACGTACAATAACGCATCTGGTGCCTACCTGGAACCCATGCCGATATCCAACATATCCTAACTTCAACCAAACAGGCACTGTCCTAACCACCAGCCATGAAAAAAAGACAGTACTACGAGGAAAGATCATCACCCATCGGTAAGCAAACATTAGCATACTCCACATTAGTGAATACATACCCATTATGCCACGCTTCAATACAATCATCTCCTTCACTCATTGAAAGGTGTCGCACATGCACGGGAGTGTTTAATTCGCATGATGGAGGCTTGTATATAAATTTTCCTCCTTATATTCCTTTTTTCGGGATTCCTCGGCTGGGAACCAACGCCATGAATTTAGAAGCACAGCCCACACCCAGGTCTCTAAATGGTTACTGAAATATTATGCGCAAAGCCATTGAAATCCAGCAGCAACAACGTCCCAACACATACTCCCAATGGTAGCGGACTGCAGTTTGCTGACTCTGGTGCCATAGTCGCCTGCACTGCCATCTGGTGGCAGAAACTCCGTGTTGTCTCCCATCGGTACTACATTTGCATTTCGCCAATCTTCCGGTACTTCATAACTCCATAGAACGCCTGAAAATGATACCTAGGGAACTGCCAATGCTTTAGCACACTCTATTCAGATCCTAGCATATATATATCATTTGACCCAGAAGCTTTATTAGGCTTTATATTCTGCAACTGATTTTCTTTAGCTTCTGTTGTTATTGTAAGGCCCTCCGACCTATCTCCTACTATGGCATTGCTTTCAGTTGTTTGCAATGTGCCAGAAGAGTTATCTTTAGTAAAGACTGATGAGAATTGTTTGGCTAGGGACTCCACTATATCACAATCCTCAACAACTATTTTACCATCTACCTCCAATGGCCCTACATTACACTTTTTAGACTTAAATTTGTAGAAACTAAAGAACCTCTTAGCATTGCCTCCTGAACATTATCGAGCTAATTTGATTTCAGCCAGTCTATTAGATGCCCTTACACACTTCCTAACTTTATTTCTACCTATTCTATATGATTCTAGATTTGCCTCAGAGTTAACATCTTTTAGTTTCTTAAATGCCTGCTTCTTTGACTGCAGTAAATGTTTTACTTCCTTGGTCAGCCATGAAGGGCACTAAATCTTGTTTAATCTAATTTGCCTATTGGGGATGAACCTATTCTGATCTTGGAACTGTTTGTCTTCTACCATTCTCCACATTTGATAGGACATTCTCCACGAACATTCAGACATTCCGTGGAATCTTTTGGGTTGGCTGACCCCCCCCCCCACTATTCAACGAGATACTCGCGAGTAAAATTAAAGCATGGGAATGCTTCCTGCTTCACAAGTGAGCTGGGTGGCTTTCGAGGTCAGCCTAACATTTTCAATGGTTTGATGGTTGGATCTTACTGCAGCCGAATGCAGTGGTAGCAATGCTAATGGTACAACGACCTCAAGGCAGTACAAAGTAGTTGCAACACGTGAAAGGAAAAAAGGCCTCACGGAAGCTCAGGGCAACGGTAACATGCTTACAGTGAAATACTTTACTGGACCTACTGGCCTTCCAATGCCGCTCTAGTCACGCCCCACAATCACGGCTCGAGCCGTGACGTCCGTACGGCCCCGCACGCGCCCTGAAAGCCACTGCACCACGAAACCACGAAAGCGCATGTCACAAGACTACTGCAATAGCCCTATGGCTTATCAAATATTGAACCAAGTAGAAGGAAAACAACAGGAAGCAGCTGGTTGAATTTCCTTTACCATTGGGTTTACAACGCCAGCAGAAACTATCAAATGTTCACAAGCAATTGAAGGCAAGTGAACGATCGTAGATAAATCTGCAGCTAGACAAAATGAACAGTCTTCCAAATATACCAGGTCGATGACCATGGTGCTGGACATACCACGTCACCCGGTGACGGAACGATCTCCACACTGGCATCTTCCGGAGACAACACCAACTCGAACTTTTCATCGCCATCACTAGATGTCTGTGACAGTATATCAGATGTCGCCTCCTTGGGATGCTGCCAAGGAAATCACATGTTATCAAAACATGTCACAGGACTCGAATGATATTGTCCATATGAAGAGCACACAAATACAATGACAATAATTATTCCGCTGTAATAACCACATTATTCCGCATGCGACAAATGTCTGCTGGAACTGTCGAGAAAACTCACAGGGTTTCGGGAGTACCACACTCTAGGTCAGATCGATCGATGTATTTATTCCATCGATAGATGAAGGAGCATAGACGAATACATGTCAGGCATTGTGGAAGACCATGACACGCAAGAAGGTGACGGCTACCTACCAGGTTAAGGTCAAGTACTAGAAAATATGTTATCAACTGTTGAATATGATAATTCTCAATTTTCAATCAATTTTCAATTTCAATTCAAATTATGAAACATTGTGCTTAACGTGCATTACGCTTAAGACCACGTCTCAATGACCTGACTTTAATTGAAACTTGGAATACCATTAGAGGACTTAGGTTATCATTATACACACTCAGATTTTTTGGTTTGAAATATTAAGCTATGACAAAATTATGCACGAAAAAGACCTTTTGACCGAATGAAATGTCCAAGTGGCCTAGAAATCGCCGAAGGTCACTTTTTTGTGTTCGTGGTTTTTTCATTGATCATTTGTCACATTGACACCCAACTTGTCGCACTCATCTTCGACTTTTGACTGTGTCTTGTAAAGTTTGTTCATGAGAAATGTTTCAATGTACGCATAAATCAGCATGGAGCAGAGGTCGTGGCCTGATTTGAACCGAACTTAACCCCGTGACCTTAATAGATTGGATCTCCATTTTTTTGCACTGTGTGCTCATCATTTTCTTTTTGAAGTTGTGCTAAATGTCGAAGCAATTTCACACATTATTTAGGAGTTACCTCAGAAAAAAAAACCTCGGACACATCAAAATAACCTCTACGAGCTGCAAGGTTTAAGACCGCCCGTGTACAGCATGTTCCCACCTTCTGCAGTGCGATGGGTGCGAAGGGGGCGTTTTAAGCCGCATAGCGTTTTCAAACGGAGAGTCATAACGACATGAAACAAAAATATGTTGACGTGTTGTACGCCACGAGATCTCGAGACTGGCATCCGACTTGGTTTTACTTTATTGACAATCCTGGTTACCGATTAACATATGCTATTATGTTAAAAGTTCGTTTTTCGCAAAGAGAAACGGAATTTCGTATTGAGTAACTTCATGTGTTGGCAATAACTGGTATCATATCCGCTTATACGACATATGCTAATAATGTTTGACATACTATTGCACAGAATCTTGGGATACTAGGGTTGTGCGCTATGCTGCATATAGACAAGGTCTAAATGTGGCCAAAATGTTGACCTCCTTTTGGAAACCTCCGAAAGCAGTGCACGGAAGCACTATTTTCTGGTATCTAGGTGTAAAAATGCACTCAAAGCTGTGCCAACTTTCGTGTACCGCACCAGAGAGGGGTCGCGTGTCTCACCTGGGTGTAATGCGCCAGGGAGAGGAGTCGCGTGACTCACCTGGGTGTAATGCGCCAGGAGAGGGGTCGCGTGACTCACCTGGGTGTAATGCGCCAGGGAGAGGGGTCGCGTGACTCACCTGGGTGTAATGCGCCAGGGAGAGGGGTCGCGTGACTCACCTGGGTGTAATGCGCCAGGGAGAGGGGTCGCGGGGCTCGCCTGGGTGTAATGCGCCAGGGAGAGGGGTCGCGTGACTAACCTGGGTGTAATGCGCCAGGGAGAGGGGTCGCGTGAACCGCACAGTGGCGGGGTCGGACGTGAGCGGCTTGTGGCAGACCAGGTGCTCTTCGGCACCGTAATCCTCCAGTCTGTCGGACACCACGCCACCACACTCACGACGGTCCCAACTCACGGCTCAACACTCGCCCCCCCCTCCAGTCTGTCGGACACCACGCCGCCACCACTCACGGCGGTCCCAACTCACTGCTCAACACTCGCCCCCAGTCGGCCATTCCACTCTCAGTCAGAAGAGCCACTCTCTCGTGCCAAGTCAGACGCACTCCCACGTCAATATCGGACGGCTCCTGCCGCCTGTTGTCATCGCGATCACAAACAGAGGCCAATTTCACTAACATCACAAGCTGTGTTTCACATTGAATTTGGTGTGAACACACCTTTAGGTAATCATATTTAATTATATTTAATTTACTAAGATTAATTTACTAAGATTAATTTACTAAGATTAATTTACTAAGATTAATTTACTAAGATTAATTTACTAAGATTAATTTACTTAACTATACTTAATCTTATTTAATATTTAAGTCACCAACAGCTGACTGGCAATCAGCTGATGGTGACTTAAATACCTTGTTGATATAAAGGAAGTGTGAGGGGTAATACCTGAACATTACCTAAAGGTGCATTCACAATACATTTGGTGTGAATACACAGTTTGTGGTGTTAGGGAAATTGGCCTCTACACGCACAAACACGAATACACAAGCAAAGTAACAAAGCCGGCAGACAAGACCGCTAATGAACAAATAAGCACAGTGCAAAACAAAACGAACGACCGTGTGACCAGTCGAGATTCGCTTCACGACGGCCCAGCTGCTGTTGGTGGACCTCACGCGGTGGCAGGGCGGGTGCCACTGCACCGGCACACGTCCAGCACACACCACACGGCACCGGAGCACACTGGGCGTGTGTGGCAGCGAACGGTGTCGCCGGATTGCGGTGTTTATCAATGCTGATCCCGTACACTTACACCACGACTTGGAGCTGCTCCCTCCTTATGCCACGGTCATGAATGTGCGAGCGAAATGCCGAGCGATTCAGAACCGATTCTAGTCACATGCCTGAACAATGCAACGACTTTTGAGTAAGATTGTCGAATCCTCACAAAAACACTAGTGGCGAAATATGAATCCTGAGATCGATATATTCACCTTTCGGCAAGCATCATCCTCCCGTGAACATATCAGTGATAATCCCTCATTGTTACAAGCACCATAGCACGCTTTTTGGTAATCTTTAGTAATACTTCACAGGTACAAATAATTTGTAGCATACTCAATTTAGGTTCTGGTATGTGCAGAGATGGCTCACGACCTTCCCATGGTGGGCCAGAGCCCAGCTACCTGTCTAGGCGAACCTAGGCGAATATCTAGGCGAACCCTGTCACGCAGGCGTGTTCACAACTTTCACAGGGCACGGGTAGACCAGAGCCCAGCTACCTGTCTAGGCGAACCTAGGCGAATATCTAGGCGAATCCTATCACGTAGGCGTGTTCACAACGGTGACAACAGCCAAGCATTTCTGGAGTAAAGTAGTCACGGGTATCCCCCACACTCCAGAACCCTAGCTAGACCCACTCGTAGTTCGTCTTTTAACTATGTATTGTTAACTTGAAGATTGATACTTTATAGCTTAATATTATGAACAGTCTTTCAAGATGTATGCCTTAGGGTTCCTTATTAACAACAGGCTACCTTTTTTTCGTTTCAACTTGCTCTTCGACGAAATAGAATGGGGCTGAGGTACAACCTGATTGTCGTCAGCGCTTTTTACCGACGGTCGGCCAATGAGTCTACAGAAGCTATTTTTGCTTACTCTGGACCCAGCTGGAATGCCTGTAACTAAGGTAAAAGTAACTAACGACAACAATGCAAAAACTCAAACATTCGAGCCTATGGTGGCCTATTATAGGCCGATGCTGCAACCGAATGAACTAAAACCAAACGGAACAATCCTCGAAGTAGTCGCGGACAATGCGCGCCCTCTGTGCCAAATTGCGGGATCACCCGGCATCACCAAACAGCTGCCCTTACCCAGATGGCAGTGATGACGTCAGAGACTGTCCAGACGACGTCAGCAGACCGTCCAGTTTGACGGCGGCGAACAGCTCTATGGCCCGGCCCAGCAGTTCAGTGTCCAGCGTCAGCGACATCGCCTGTACGGTAGGCCGACCTCTGTGGGCGGGCACGGAAGCGTGCTTAGAAATTGGCGGGGGGTGGGGTGGGAGTGGGGGGTACGTGGGCGGCCGAACGACCAGCTGGCTTCACAGTAGCTGTGGTGAATTATGCTTTGTTTCATCTTGTTCGTCTTCAACGTTGCATGGAAGCGACACCAATTTGCACAATTTGAGTAGCAGAGGAACACTTCACGTGTTTTGCTCCGACCACCCGCCTCTCGGGAGAGGTCATGACCTGTCTACAATGGAGAACATCCAGAGATCAGAACGTCTGACGTCGCGACGCTGGGCATCGTGCGACTGGAAGAAAGTTGTTCAGAGCACATCACATCTCAAATCCCCAGGAATTGACTACACAGATCCTGTCTTATGTGCACCCCGTCCACAGGGCACTGCGACTGCAGTGCAGAGCGTCTAGACTGGGGAGGCTCAAAAAGCAAGCGTTAGTTTGGATGCAATTACGACCGCTACACGTGTCGTAGATGTGTGCGTATGGGTGAAAAAGAGTAAGAACCTTGGGTTATTTTACGACGCATGGTACCTTTACGCATTCAACCGCTAGGTCATATAGCGTCGCCAACCTCTCACGCCGATTGGTCGCGGGTGGACTCGGTAAATGCCGTCGGCTTTCAGATTGGAACCCACAATCTTGCTATCAAGAGTCCGAAGTTCTACCAACTGAGCTACCGCGGTCCTCCGCTCACGCGCTCCCTCTCGGGTCACGCGCCGTAGCACGTTGCGTACACGGCAGGACTATCGCTACTTCTCGGACGCGGTGAGCAGAGTAGCGCTCCAGCAACAGGAGGCGGGACCGTGGCCTCGGGGCGCGCCCCCGGACTGGGCGATCTGTTTCCAGGCAGTGCATGCCCGCGTACCAGACGAGTGATGTCGCGCAGCAGTGTTGGCAGCCGTGCTACAGTGATCGTGCTACAGTGCTACCGTGCTACAGTGCTACAGTGCTACCGTGCGACGAACCCGCAGCTGCGTCGCATCACAGTAAAGTCAGTGGAAGTTTTTGTTCTCGCAGTGTAGTCGCGCCGCAGTTGTTTCAGTCGCAGTGTTGTCGCGTCACGGTACTGGTGTCGGCGGTCACGTCGTCGCAGACAAGTCGGTAGCAGTGTTGCAATCGCACTCCCGTCGTGGAATTCCCCCGCTGCCGTCGCACCGGTAAAGGGACTGTCCCCGAATACGACCACTTTCTTATCTCTAAGACACACTGAAGGGGATATTCGACCATGGGAACTAATGACGGCAATGGAAGGCAAATTCGGGACGACAGCAGCTACATTTCACGCAGCTCATTTATCTATCGTTGGTGCCAGTGGTATAAATACAAGAACACACGGATGATTCGGCAGCATGATGGAGACTGCTGCCGCACGTTCACAACTCGCTGCTGTTGTTATCGCGGTCGGAAAAACTCGCAGTCTGATTGGTCGATGCCAACGATATTGGTACAACGATACTGATGCTAAGCATGTAAGCCTGGTAATCCGATACAAATCTGTCTGCCATGTGGAGTAACTTGGAAGAGCAAGTTACGAGGTAGACGAACCTAGTTGGCAAACAAACAAGCATACCGCTGGTCAGGCAGCGACTTTCTCTACAATCCCGCGTGCCCAGTTCACATTTGACCGTGCATCTGGGACAGTTCGTTCAAGCTCAGTTGGGTTAGAGTAGGTTTAGCAGTTACTGCCACGGCTCACAACTGGGCGCGATTATTGGCCGTCTGACTACTAGCGCCACCTATCTCATTAGACGCATTGGTGTTTAGACGTTCTGCACTGTAGCCATCAAGCATGTCGCCAAGTGCGACCATTTTGGACGCTTTACATTCAGCAAGTATTACCCTTTAGACCAAAACCGTGTGACTTTCGTGACAGTGCAGTACATCAGAGACATATTAAAGGGTGTTTATAAGAATGATACATCTGGGATGACATCTGGGAACATAATTCATGAGTTTTCTGAGTTCCTAAACGGCTTCGTTGTCATATGGTATATTCAAAGAGAAGACAATTCTTGTCTTCTCTTGGATAGAAGACAATTGAAGACAATTGACAAGACAGGAAGACAATTGTCTTCTCTTTGAATATACCATCTGATGACGGATACGCTAGGAGCTCCGAAAGCTCATGAATTGTTTTAAAAAGGGTCATCCCAGATATATCATTATAACTGAACACTGCCGCCCCGATAGCTCAGTTGGTTGGAGCGCTGACCTGCATTGTTCTCCCCTGTCATGGCAAGACATGGTTCGAGTCGCTTCACGCGCTCGCATTTAGCCCCCGGCTGGGAATCCCGTGGCCCTCCGGCGAAACAGTGTGGGCGGCGCCATTAGCCGTGAATGTGCAAAAAGCGCGTCGTGAACCACCCAATAAACAAACAAGCCCCCGGCTGGGAGGGTCAGTTGGCAACTGGACCGATAAGGCTGGGGACGAGCTACCGGGGCGGCCGTGTCGGTGTGCTGCCGGCACGTTAAACTATCGGTAAAAATTATGCCGTACAACTGGAATTCATGGATCTGGTGGTAGGGCCAGGTTCCACGCAACAAGCTCTTCTTAGCAATACGACTGGTTCATACAGCCACCCCAGCTAGAATTCGGACCAAAAAAAAAAAAAAAAAAAAATAACCAAGAATGAAAAGCGTCAAAAAGCAACCAGGCAAGAGTTGATAGCATTCCAAAAATATCGATATGCCGTCAGGAGCGCCAACTAATCATTGCATGTAACATTACTTCAGTTGAGCGGCACATCCAGTATCATTCAGGCTCATACTTGCACCTAAAACAAGGCTCGGTTTGGAGGGTCTGATTCTTGGACGTTCTGTACTCGTGTCACCTTGCCCTTTGGACGCCTGGCACCAAGGACAGGATGCACGCAGCTTACTGCAGGGATCGTGACGTTATGCACTCTGGACCTGGGCGACTTCATGCGATCTGCTATTGAGCCCTCTAAAGGCCATATGAATAAGTGTAAGCGCGGTATAGAACAAGCGAAGTGCAATACAGTCCATGTTTACAATATTTAAAACGAGAATTAGATCCACGTGATAATTCGCCACAATCACGTGCCTACCACGAAGTTGACGTAGATAATGTCAGTGTAAATACTTGCTGTCATACCTTCGTCGCGCCTGACACACGCGATGGGGCTGTGGGGCATGCGAAGTAATTTTCCCGATTTTTGTGTATATTGTCTCCTAGAAGGCCCGCGTCGTATCAGTTATAAACTAACGATGCATTTGAGTGGTTTTCAACGCGTTAAAACTGTTTCTTATTTCTTGACGTAAGTGCATCATTAAGGGGACAAGCTGAATGAGATATCAGGCACACTTTGCAACCCCCTTCCAAGCAGACGAGGTCTACGCGTTCGTTCCGGCCTCGGATGTGCTGGTCTGCCCACATTCTCACAACTGATATGTGAACTTAATTATTGATTTGAATTATTCCAGATACAGCACAGGGAAATAAATCATCACTTCCTTGGATATTAACAACAAAATCGAAATCGTGAGCCCAGACGTTCGCCATAAGAATACACACCGGCGAAATTACGTTGTGAGTCCAGCTACTGACCGGCAGAGTCCAGGTACTGACCATCAGAGTCCAGGTACTGAGCATCAGAGTCCAGTTACTGGGCGTCAGAGTCCAGCTACTGACCGTCAGAGTCCAGATACTGACCGTCAGAGTCCAGGTACTGACCGTCAGAGTCCAGGTACTGACCGTCAGAGTCCAGGTACTGAGCGTCAGAGTCCAGGTACTGAGCGTCAGAGTCCAGGTACTGAGCGTCAGAGTCCAGGTACTGAGCGTCAGAGTCCAGGTACTGAGCGTCAGAGTCCAGGTACTGACCGTCAGAGTCCAGGTACTGAGCGTCAGAGTCCAGGTACTGACCGTCAGAGTCCAGGTACTGACCGTCAGAGTCCAGGTACTGAGCGTCAGAGTCCAGGTACTGAGCGTCAGAGTCCAGGTACTGAGCGTCAGAGTCCAGGTACTGACCGTCAGAGTCCAGGTACTAACCGTCAGAGTCCAGACACCGTCAGCGTGCCGGTACACGCAGAGCCCCAGCACTGACCGGTGGAGTCCATGCTGCGAGTCCAGCATGCTGCTGGCCCAGACGTCGGCCTGCTGACGGCTGCCGACCGCGTCCACCACGCGCAGCAGCCGTTTCTCCTTGTCGCGCAGCCGCAGGAACGCGTCGTCGCAGGCCGTCTGGATCCGGCGCTTCAGGTCGGCGCTGCGCCGGCGCAGCTCGGCCTGCAGCTCCGTGTAGCTGCTGCCCGAGCACAGAACGGTTCCCGGTCATGGTCGCCGACTGCCTGCACTGGACAGTTGATGTCGCTCGGCTGACGCCTGCCCAAAGGTCACCAGCTGCCCGAGTACAGAGCAGTTATCGATCATGGTCGCCGACTGCCTGCACTGGACAGTTGATGTCGCTCGGCTGACGCCTGCCCAAAGGTCGCCAGCTGCCCGAGTACAGAGCAGTTATCGATCATGGTCGCCAACTGCCTGCACTGGACAGTTGATGTCGCTCGGCTGACGCCTGCCCAAAGGTCACCAGCTGCCCAAGTACAGAGCAGTTATCGATCATGGTCGCCGACTGCCTGCACTGGACAGTTGATGTCGCTCGGCTGACGCCTGCCCAAAGGTCACCAGCTGCCCGAGTACAGAGCAGTTATCGATCATGGTCGCCGACTGCCTGCACTGGACAGTTGATGTCGCTCGGCTGACGCCTGCCCAAAGGTCACCAGCTGCCCGAGTACAGAGCAGTTATCGATCATGGTCGCCGACTGCCTGCACTGGACAGTTGATGTCGCTCGGCTGACGCCTGCCCAAAGGTCACCAGCTGCCCGAGTACAGAGCAGTTATCGATCATGGTCGCCGACTGCCTGCACTGGACAGTTGATGTCGCTCGGCTTACGCCTGCCCGAAGGTCACCAGCTGCCAGAGTACAGAGCAGTTATCGATCATGGTCGCCGACTGCCTGCACTGGACAGTTGATGTCGCTCGGCTGACGCCTGCCCAAAGGTCACCAGCTGCCCGAGTACAGAGCAGTTATCGATCATGGTCGCCGACTGCCTGCACTGGACAGTTGATGTCGCTCGGCTGACGCCTGCCCAAAGGTCACCAGCTGCCCGAGTACAGAGCAGTTATCGATCATGGTCGCCGACTGCCTGCACTGGACAGTTGATGTCGCTCGGCTGACGCCTGCCCAAAGGTCACCAGCTGCCCGAGTACAGAGCAGTTATCGATCATGGTCGCCGACTGCCTGCACTGGACAGTTGATGTCGCTCGGCTGACGCCTGCCCAAAGGTCACCACCTGCCCGAGTACAGAGCAGTTATCGATCATGGTCGCCGACTGCCTGCACTGGACAGTTGATGTCGCTCGGCTGACGCCTGCCCAAAGGTCACCAGCTGCCCGAGTACAGAGCAGTTATCGATCATGGTCGCCGACTGCCTGCACTGGACAGTTGATGTCGCTCGGCTGACGCCTGCCCAAAGGTCACCAGCTGCCCGAGTACAGAGCAGTTATCGATCATGGTCGCCAACTGCCTGCACTGGACAGTTGATGTCGCTCGGCTGACGCCTGCCCAAAGGTCGCCAGCTGCCCGAGTACAGAGCAGTTATCGATCATGGTCGCCGACTGCCTGCACTGGACAGTTGATGTCGCTCGGCTGACGCCTGCCCAAAGGTCACCAGCTGCCCGAGTACAGAGCAGTTATCGATCATGGTCGCCGACTGCCTGCACTGGACAGTTGATGTCGCTCGGCTGACGCCTGCCCAAAGGTCACCAGCTGCCCGAGTACAGAGCAGTTATCGATCATGGTCGCCGACTGCCTGCACTGGACAGTTGATGTCGCTCGGTTGATGCCTGCCCAAAGGTCACCAGCTGCCCGAGTACAGAGCAGTTATCGATCATGGTCACCGACTGCCTGCACTGGACAGTTGATGTCGCTCGGCTGAGGCCTGCCCAAAGGTCACCAGCTGCCCGAGTACAGAGCAGTTATCGATCATGGTCGCCAACTGCCTGCACTGGACAGTTGATGTCGCTCGGCTGACGCCTGCCCAAAGGTCACCAGCTGCCCGAGTACAGAGCAGTTATCGATCATGGTCGCCGACTGCCTGCACTGGACAGTTGATGTCGCTCGGCTGACGCCTGCCCAAAGGTCACCAGCTGCCCGAGTACAGAGCAGTTATCGATCATGGTCGCCAACTGCCTGCACTGGACAGTTGATGTCGCTCGGCTGACGACTGCACAGTGGCCATCAGCTGCTTCCACCGGACACAACACATTGGACAGCTACGACAGCTCGTGGTGATAGGCTAGGTTAAGCTGTACATACTGAATCAGCAGCTCATGGGTAGCAGCTGCCTAGACTGCAGCAGCTGCTCAGACTGCAACAGCTGCTCATACTGCAGCAGCTGCTCAGACTGCAGCAGCTGCCCACGGACAGCAGCTGCTCACGGACAGCCGCTGCTTATACTGCAGTACCTGCTCACGGACAGCCACTGCTTATACCGCAGCAGCTGTTCACGGACAACAGCTGCTCAGATTACAGCAGCTGCTACGGACCGCAGCTGTTCACGGACAGTAGCTGCTCAGACTGCATCAGCTGCTCACGGACAGCTCAAATCAAGTGATCGAGTGGCCGAGAGGTTTGAACATCGTCAGCAGTATTGGTTGGTTACTTGGGCTTTAGGGCGCAGCGACCGTAATGACCATATAACGCCTATTAGCAACTGAGGAGAAACAGCATTGTTGGCAGTAGCGATTACGAAGACAACTCCTCTATTTTCCAATAGAGGACATTACCACTGCGCAGGCAGTGGTAATGTCCTCATGGCGTGCCTTGGCCTCGCCATGCAGACAAATCAGCAAATGCAAGAAGCCCATGATGACAAAATTGCAAGCAAATTGTTAGCATTGCGAATAACTGCTTAGACGCCAAGACGCGTGAGGCATCGCTAGGTATATGCATACCATTTTATATTCAAGTAGATAGTGATGATAGGTTAGGCTAGGTTAGGTTAAGCTAAAGTAAGCTTGATGTTGATGAGACACTGATAGGAAGGGATAGGCAGGAATACTTATACTTGAATTGCAACGTATTTCACACACAAACGATATCGGTGAAACGTGAAAATTGGTTGATGAGGTGCGCAGGATAATGCTAACTGGGATTTAAAAACAAAAATTGTACCTGCGGTTAGCAGTTACAGCGTTACAACTTTCAATAAATTGGACTACCCTTCGGCCAGTCTTGTTATCCTAGTCCATATGATTGCAAAGGTACACGCGACTCGCCAGCGTTACGGCACGGCTCAAAGGTGCACGCGACTCGCCAGCGTTACGGCACGGCTCAAAGGTGCACGCGACTCGGCCAGAGTTACGGCACGGCTCAAAGGTGCACGCGACTCGCCAGCGTTACGGCACGGCTCAAAGGTGCACGCGACTCGCCAGTTACGGCACGGCTCAAAGGTGCACGCGACTCGCCAGCGTTACGGCACGGCTCAAAGGTGCACGCGCTTGGCAAGCGCTACGGTCCGGCTCAAACACTCAGGTGGAAAAACAAACCATGCGCACGTAAGCGTGACACCGCTTTCGAGCTCGTCGTAGAATGGTAAATTGATAACGTGGGTTGACAGCCACCATGCACCCAGGATCCCTTCCCGCCTGTTGCCAACAGAGCATTTGATCAAGGGTATATTATCTGGGAGTGGAACTGGGGGAATGTTCTCGCAACATTCCCAACATGAAAGGCTCTCCAGTTTAAAGTTTGAGAAGCCTCTTCCAAGCTTGACATGAAGTGAACACTTTTTGCACAATTAAATACTGTCATCTTCACCGTATTTGCCCGACAACATTTAATTCCTCCGCCTAACTTAGGGAACAAATAATGCATCCGCGCTCCAACATTCTAAGTCGGAGGAGAGAAGAGCCTCCCGTCCGAAAGCATTCTCCTCACTTTGGAATAAAATGTGGAACACATACTGATTATATTCCGCACATGACACACACATATAACCACTGACTGGCACACACCACCAGTTCACACAGCTGGCAGGGGCAGAGATAAACAGAGATAAATCATGTACCTTTGCGTTCTCCCGACACCAGCACAGGCAGGCCGCTCTCACTGAAGTAAGTGCATCGGGAACACCAGCAATATTTTAAGCCATTTCTGTACAGTCAAGGCCATATGGTTCATGGTAAAAATGAATGTATGTGCAGGGATGGGTAGGCACAGTGCCCTGATGCCCCAGTGGTTCTGCCCTCAGTGTCTGAAGGGGAAACAATGCTATGCATTGAAGAGAGTACAAAATAGCATCCTTACCTAGTGGAGGTGGTCATCTGGGAAGACATTTTGTTGTCCATATCCTGTAAGACACACAGATAGGGAGGCTTTAGGGCACATCGACTGCATTGGTCATGTAGCCAAGACACACAGACACATGAATAACCAATGTTTGTTATAAATGAATAGCATGGTTGGTTGGTTGACAAAACAGAATGAGTGAAGCCAATGGACCTCGACTGTCTTGTCTTTCAACTATGACAAGTGTAAGGTTACGCATCTGGGGTCTGGAGGTGAGACTTGCAGATATACCATGGGAGGGAGGGAACTGGATGTTATTGAAGAGGATAGGGACTTAGATGTGTTGGTTTCAAAAGACCTTAAAGCAGAAAAACAATGTATCTCAATTAATAGAAGTGTGATATATAAGAGCAAGGAAGTCATGAAAAACTGTACTTAGCATATGTGCGACCCCACTTGGAATATTATGTACACGCATGGAGCCCCTACCTAGAAAAAGATATAGATATGTTAGAAAGAGTGCAGCATAAAGCAACTAGACTCATCAGTGGAATAGGTAACTTAGAATATGGAGAAAGGCTTGTGGCATTAGATATGTACTCACTCAAGTATAGGGGATTAAGGGGGGACATGATTGAAATGCACAAAATTGTTAAAGGATAGGGGCATAGGGGTCATCAATTCAAGTTAGACAAGTTGAGGTGTAGGACAGTTAAGCAAGAACAGGTCTTCAGTCAAAGGGTTGTTGATCAGTGGAATAGGCTGCCTGATGATGTTGTGGGAAGCTCCTCATTGAATGTATTTAAAAGTAGGGTGGACAAATTTTTTAGACAGGAAAGTCTTGTTTTTGAGTTCTGATTTGTGGTGGATGGTGTGATATTTGTGCTAGGTGTGTGTGCATGGCACAGGTCCCTTTAAGTAGCCATGGATGCAGTTTGAAAGTTGTTGGTAGGGCATTCAATCCACATGTGTTGAGGGGGATCAGGGGAATAGGGCTGGATAGCTAGAGTACATAGGTATTGATAGGTGTGTGGGATGTTGGTGGATGGTTTCTTTAGGATGTGGTGATGGTTGGAACAAGATGGATGGTCTTGTTACCAGGCTTATGGTATCTTCCATTTACAGACTTAAACTGGATGGGCCCTTGTGGCTCTTATTAAGTCTAAACTCTTTATGACTTGATGACTTTAGACTTCCAAGAGCTTTGGGGGGGGGGGGGCTTTAGGGTGCATAAACCATGTTGATCATATAGCAACTTCCAAGAGCAGTTGGCTTACAAAAACCCATAATTTCCTCCAATATTTTTTGCAATTACACCAGTATTTTTTAAGTTCTCCTGCATAGCCAAATTTTCATGTTCACAATATGGCACACATCTACAAAAGAATTAGCAGTTTTAAAGTTGCTCTTTGCAAGTGGTACAATTTTCATTGAAATCAACTGTCAGTATGGATAGCTTGTCCATTTTTGTGATCAGTAAACACAGTACAATTACTGGTTTAGCCATGCAGAGGCAGCAGTAGAGCTATTTGTTACATGATGTCCTAAGTGTTTGGAACCCTCCCCCCCCCCCCACTTCCCCTAGGAACCTACAAGCCCCTTTTGGGTGATATTTTGGCTTTCTTTACCTTTCAGCTGACACATACTGCCAAGGTTAGTGATTTGTAAAGAGGTATACAATGGGGAACAGTGACATCACAGGAGTCAGGGAAGTGACGTCACAGGAGTCGGGTGTCGATGTGTTAGGTTAGTGCCCGTCATCGACACCTGACTCCTGTGATGTCACTTCCCTGAATTCTGTGACATCACCATTTCCACTGTACACCTCTTTACAAATCACTAACCTTGGCAATATGTGTCAGCCGAAAGGTAAAGATTACCGATATTTTGCCTCCCAACTGAAAAGCATTCATTTGCAGACGAAATCAGTGTTCCATCATGTTAACCACCTTCATAAACATCAGACATTGCATTGCAAAAAGAAACTCTATGAATTTGGTTGGTTATTGGAGCTTAGGGGAGCATCGACTGCATTGGTCATGCAGTGCCAATAAATCCCATGAATTCACAAATTACCTTAAACTGCAAACCTACCATGCATTTTTAGTATATATCCAGAACTAGGTAAAATGCGATGGTTAAAAAAAAATCCAAATACAGGGTATTTTAATGTAAAAATGATGATGCGACCACTCATTTTCTCCTCAAATAATTTTGTTTTTCAGTTGGAAAACAAATACACTACCATAATCTTCACTCTGCAAACATAGCACATCGCGTATAAATATCAGTACCTGGTGTGTCAGACATGATAAAGAAGACATTCAACACTTCATGCACTCAATTGAATACTCTTTGACATCGAAAACCTTATGTTTCTGCCTTAATTCGACATTATCTGCCAGAATGAATACTCACACGCCACGCCAGCAACTGTCGATAAGGGCCAGAAATTCCTTGCGATGCTGTATTATTTTATTTTTAGTATATTTGATGACGTCACATCGAAATATTTGTTTCGGACGATTCTGGTTTTCCGGTTAGGTTAGGTTAGGTTAGATTAGATTATATTATGATATAATATATTTTATATATTATGCTACGTTATCTTAGTCTAGGTTAGGTTAGGTTACGTTATTTTATTTTGTTATATTATTTATATAACATCCATCAGACAGCGCTGTCCACACCCAAAACATCGAGCGGCTCTGGCACAATGTGAAAGAGTGGGTGCGGTGACCGGGCATGAAGGCCAAGTACTTGTGGCAATATCTCACAGTATTTGTGTTTGAAGGAGTTTCACAGCCACAAAATGCATAACTTTTTAATTGAAGCATCGAAGCTTTATAAGCTGCAATCCCAGCGACACGCTGAGGAAGAAACGGACGAGCCACAGCCCTGGCCATCGCATTAAGGTATGTAAATGTACCATGTATGTGCTGTATCATGACTATGTCATCAAATCGTTACATCAACCGTCCCTGGCTTAATAAGATTATATTATGATGGAATATATTTTACATATTATGCTGTTATCTTAGTCTAGGTTAGGTTAGGTTAGGTTAGGTTATTTTATTTTTTGTTTTGTCCCCGACTTAATGCATATGATGTCATCAAATCATTATGACGTCATCAACCGTCGCTGACTTAAAAGTAACCATTTGCGGAGAAAATGAGTGGTCGCATCGTCATTTTTACGTTAAAATACCGTGTATTAAAAAAAAATCCACAAAATTGCATTCTACCTAGTTCTGGATATTTACCGCATTTTCCTCAAAATAAATTAACACATTAAAGAGGTAGATAATGTAAATTTACCATAGCTTGTTCCCAACTGAAGAGCAAGCATTTGGTGGAAATGAGTGGTTGTATCATATTAGTCACATTAATAAGTGTCATACATTGAACATTTTTCATGGAAATTTGTTAGTTATTTGGGCTTTATCGGAGTTTTGATCATTCGCGCCCATAAATGTTTTCATTGGAATTCAGAAATCATGGAAATTTCATTCTCTTTAAAACCATTAGCTCATTAGTGACTACTTTTCTTCCGAAATTGGCCTGTACGACTGTTAGCATTTCCTCCTTCTTGTCTGCACTTTTTTACTTCTTTACTAAGAGCCTCATCTCTTTTCTACTTTTGTGGTGTCAATTCTGCTGCTATGTAGACAATATCAGATATCGGCGAAAAATTAGCCAAAAGAACAGGAAGCATTCTCACCTGGCAATCCCCGTACTGGCATGAAAATAATAACGCGACGAATGCGACTTAGGGTCTGCACTGAGATATCAAAATACATGTAGCGGAAGTAAGCAGGGATTCAGCAGGGATTCAACAAGGATTCATAATTTCCACTGATCATAACGCCTATAATTGCAACGTCAAAGCTCATAACTTTCAACAATAATACCAATTATTTCGAGCTATAATCCCACAATTTTTACCTTGGCCTCTGTCAGATTCTATGGGGATATGAAATTGAAATAATACTTTATACTCCAACTAATTTGAGCTTATATTACATTACATATCTGCGTAGCATATTTGTGGATATCGACGACTTTGATAACAAAACAACACAGTGCTCCATCGAACCACTATGCAATAAGACTGGAAAATATGTTAGTGTGGTAATCGAATATCAAGGGTTGCTATGGGGAAAGAAGAAATATAGTTGTCGTGCAAATTTGAGAAGCATGCTAGATCTATCGTCTTGCATATCAATCGAAAGTGCTCGAAATGCCAAACAAAATGTAACTAATTTTTATTTCGCCTACCCCATAGGAAAAATAATATATGGACATCACACAATTTCGAGTCTATGGGCAGGCCCCTACGATTTTCACAAAATCACTGTCTAGGCCCGAGTCGGGTAGTGAAACAATATGGCTAAAGAAACCTATATGGGAATTGAAAACTAAAAGTTCCTATGGGGAAACAAGAAATATAATTTGCGTGCAAATTATAGAACAATGCAAAATATATCGTCTTGCATATCAATCAAAGTGCTCGAAATTCCAAACAAAACGTCACCAATTTTTATTTCGCGTACCCCTTAGTAAAAATTGAATGGGAATGACAAAATGTCCAGTCTATGGGCAGGCCCCTGCGATTTTCACAAAAAAATCACTGTCTAGGTCCGCGTCGGATAGTCAATCAATATGGCTGAAGAAATATATATGGGAATTGAATATTAAAAGTTTCTATGGGGAAAAAACAATTAGAATATTCGCCAAAATTTGAGAAACATATTAAAGATATCTTGTTGAACATCAGTCGAAAGTGCTTGATATCCCAAACAAAACGATCCTACTTGTTATGTCGTCTGCCCCTTAGGAAATATTATATGGGCATCTCAAAATTTGGAGTCTATGGGCAGGCCCCTACGATTTTGACAAAAATCACTGTCTAGACCCGGGTCGGGTAGTCAATCAATATGGCTGAAGAAACATATATGGGAATTGAATACTAAAAGTTCCTATGGGGAAGGAAGAAATATAATTTGCGTGAAAATTATAGAACAATGCAAAACATATCGTGTTGGATATCAATCAAAAAGTGCTGGAAATGCCACACAAAATGTAAATAATTTGTATAACGCCTACCCCATAGGTAGAAATATATGGACATCACAAAATTTCGAGTCTATGGGCAGGCCCCTACGATTTTCACAAAAATCACTGTCTAGGCCCGAGTCGGGTAGTGAAACAATATGGCTGAAGAAACCTATATGGGAATTTAAAACTACAAGTTCCTATGGGGAAAGAAGAAATATAATTTGCGTGAAAATTATAGAAGAATGCAAAATATATCGTCTTGCATATCAATCAAAGTGCTCGAAATTCCAAACAAAACGTCAACAATTTTTATTTCGCGTACCCCTTAGTAAAAATTGAATGGGAATGACAAAATTTCGAGTCTATGGGCAGGCCCCTGCGATTTTCACAAAAATCACTGTCTAGGTCCGCATCGGATAGTCAATCAATATGGCTGAATAAATATATATGGGAATTGAATATTAAAAGTTTCTATGGGGAAAAAACAATTAGAATATTCGCCAAAATTTGAGAAACATATTAAAGATATCTTGTTGCACATCAGTCGAAAGTGCTTGATATCCCAAACAAAACGATCCTACTTGTTATGTCGTCTGCCCCTTAGGAAATATTATATGGGCATCTCAAAATTTGGAGTCTATGGGCAGGCCCCTGCGATTTTCACAAAAATCCCTGTCTAGGTCCGCGTCGGGTAGTCAATCAATATGGCTGAAGAAACATATATGGGAATCGAATACTAAAAGTTCCTATGGGGAAAGAAGAAATATAATTTGCGTGAAAATTATAGAACAATGCAAAATATATCGTGTTGCATATCAATCAAAAGTGCTCGAAATGGCAAACAAAATGTAAATAATTTGTATAACGCCTACCCCATAGGAAGAAATATATGGACATCACAAAATTTCGAGTCTATGGGCAGGCCCCTACGATTTTCACAAAAATCACTGTCTAGGCCCGAGTCGGATAGTGAAACAATATGGCTGAAGAAACCTATATGGGAAGTTAAAACTACAAGTTCCTATGGGGAAAGAAGAAATATAACGTGCGTGAAAATTATAGAAGCATGCTAGATCTATCGTGTTGCATATCAATCGCAAGTGCGCGAAATTCCAGACAAAATGCCACGAATTTGTATTTCGCCTACCCCTTAGGAAAAAATATATGGGCATTACAGAATTCCGAGGCTATGGGCAGGCCCCTACGATTTTCACAAAAATCACGGTCTAGGTCCGGGTTGGGTAGACAATCAATATGGCTGAAGAAACCTATATGGGAATTGAATACTAAAAGTTCCTCTGGGGAAAGAAGGAATATAATTTGCGTGAAAATTATAGAAGCATGCTAGATCTATCGTGTTGCATATCAATCGCAAGTGCGCGAAATTCCAGACAAAATGCCACGAATTTATATTTCGCCTACCCCTTAGGAAAACATATATGGGCATGGCAAAATTTCGAGTCTATGGGCAGGCCCCTGCGATTTTCACAAAAATCACTGTCTAGGTCCGCGTCGGGTAGTCAATCAATATGGCTGAAGAAACATATATGGGAATTGAATATTACAAGTTTCTATGGGAAAAAAACAATTAGAATATTCGCCAAAATTCGAGAAACATATTAAAGATATCTTGTTGCATATCAGTCGAAAGTGCTTGATATCCCAAACAAAACGATCCTACATGTTATGTCGTCTGCCCCTTAGGAAATATTATATGGGCATCTCAAAATTTGGGGTCTATGGGCAGGCCCCTACGATTTTGACAAAAATCACGGTCTAGGCCCGGGTCGGGTAGTCAATGAATATGGCTGAAGAAACATATATGGGAATTGAATACTAAAAGTTCTTATGGGGAAAGAAGAAATATAATTTGCGTGAAAATTATAGAACAGTGCAAAATATATCGTGTTGCATATCAATCAAAAGTGCTCGAAATGCCAAACAAAATGTAAATAATTGGTATAACGCCTACCCCATAGGAAGAAATATATGGACATCACAAAATTTCGAGTCTATGGGCAGGCCCCTACGATTTTCAAAAAAATCACTGTTTAGGCCCGAGTCGGGTAGTGAAACAATATAGCTAAAGAAACCTATATGGGAATTTAAAACTACAAGTTCCTATGGGGAAAGAAGAAATATAATGTGCGTGAAAATTATAGAAGCATGCTAGATCTATCGTGTTGCATATCAATCGCAAGTGCGCGAAATTCCAGACAAAATGCCACGAATTTGTATTTCGCCTACCCCTTAGGAAAACATATATGGGCATGGCAAAATTTCGAGTCTATGGGCAGGCCCCTGCGATTTTCAAAAAAATCACTGTCTAGGTCCGCGTCGGGTAGTCAATCAATATGGCTGAAGAAACATATATGGGAATTGAATATTAAAAGTTTCTATGGGGAAAAAACAATTAAAATATTCGCCAAAATTCGAGAAGCATATTAAAGATATATTGTTGCACATCAGTCGAAAGTGCTTGATATCCCAAACAAAACGGAACAAGGAGGAAGTGGACAAGTGGTGTTCGTACCGCCTCAGCACGGCGCCTGGCCGCCACTTCGACGCGGTTCGGCGTCACATCGAGGTCGAGCTGCAAGCAAACGGCAACGATCAGCCCGTCAGCAATACATGCTACTGCCCGGCGCTGGCGGACCACCTCAGCGCCTGCATCGTGCCGGTCTCGCCGCTGTGGTCGTGCCTGATCGGAGACCAGTGTGCCAGCAACGCCTGCGTAGAGAGCTGGTTTAGGACGCTGAAAAAGCATATATTGCTGAACCGGACTAAGCTGTCGCCAGGCGCTTTCCTGGAGCTGGTCATGGCGGACATGGCTGCGCGGCGCAAGTCAGCGCTCATAGCACCTGCGATCAAGCCGCGCGGTCGTAAGCGACCAGGAACAGATTATCGCGACGCTGAAGAGAGCTGGCGCAAGCGGCGAGCAAAACGGGGGTTTTCGTACCGGACGGCTGCTGTGCCGCCCTGCAAGGCAACACCTGTCGGCGGTCTGGCAGCCGCTGCTGCACCAACGGAAGACGTCGCCATCGTCCCGCCTGGCGAGGACACCTCCGTGACCGCACCGGTCGAGGACGGTGCCGCCGTCGCCCCGCCCGCTGAGGGAGCCCCCGTGGCTGCACCGGTCGAGGACGGTGCCACTGTCGCCCCGCCCGCTGAGGGAGCCCCCGTGGCTGCACCGGTCGAGGACGGTGCCACTGTCGTCCCGCGCGCTGAGGGCGCACCCGTAGCCACGCCGGCTGGAGAAGTACCCATGGCGGTGTCTGCTGAAGGTACGCATGTGGCCACGCTAGCCCAGAAAACTCGCGACGTCATGCCAGCTAAGGGAGCAGTGTTGGCCGTTGGCAGAATAGCCGCCACAATGACCGCGCCTCAGCAGAGTCGGCAACGCCATGCAGCGGTCCACAGCCAGCTCCTGCAAGTGTCAGCGTGGCTCACCGACCTGGATATTGACCGCTTCTGTGCGGCCGTGTCGCCATCGACGGTGGCACCGTTCTTCGTGTTCTGGCGTACGGCAATGAGGTCAGCCTGCCGGCCGTGTGTACGCCGCCACATTGAGCGAATTAAACCAGGCAAGGCAGTGTGGCTGCTGCCATATAACGTTGGCGGCTGCCACTGAGCGCTCTTTGTGGCACTGTGGCGAACGAAAAGGCTCGTCCACCTGGACTCGCTGCTGAGTCGGCCAGCACCTGTCGATGTGAGGGCGGCGCAGGAGCTGATGGAGGCTGCGGCTCCGGATATGGACTGGCAAGGTTGGGGACTTGTCGTGCCATCGTCCACACCGAAGCAGACGGACTCGTCGTCCTGTAGGGTGTACGTGTGCTGGCACGCCGAGGCCGTGGCTACCGGACGCACACGGCCATTCGACTCTGCCGAGATGCGTGCACTGATTCGCCATCGCATCTGCAAGGTATGATTCCTCGCACCCTGAGTACAATTGAAAATGAGTCGTTGACAATTGTATGCAATCAATGAGTAAGAATTGCCGTAGCATATTTCCTTCTAATTGTGATCAGACTTTCCTTATGAATATCACCCAAATATAACCATTTGTTCTATATTTGGTATTGATGGTTTGACATTTGACCCGTTTTAGTAAGGCTACGTAATATTTGTTTGATTGTTATGATATGCACCCTTCAACGGCAGTATGTAATGTGCTAGCGACTTAGCCACAGTACTTTAATATTCTTCCATTCTAAACTTAGTCCTTAGCTTGTAGCATGTGGTACAATAACAATTACATACTTACTGCATGCAATAATTAGCCAGTGACGCGAAAATGGGCCGAAGTTTGGGAGAGGAGAGCCGGCTTGGGGAAGAGTCAAGTCATTTCGCATTGGATTCCTCCCATACAATACCCATAGTGACAATGATACACTCATCACAAGATGGAAGGGAGCGCTGCTTTGTATGCCCCTCCCGCGGTAACGCTGCCCTTGTGTGTAGGGTGCCCCTAGGATTGCATGTAGTGTGTGATGACACCATACATTTGTGTAATGTTACCCTTATTTCTCCAGGTTGTGTCGAAAAGACGCCACGCCCTACTTCCCCCAATGAACTACTTGTTTCCAAAGAAACAAATGTATCAACACGCCCTGGGTACTAATACTAAAGGGTATAACGGAATCTAGTGGTTTTCTAGTTCCAGCCCTAGTGACGTAAACAGGATTATGCGAGATTTATAGTATAATCTACCAGGATTTTGGTATATACGGAATTTTCAGACAGAGCCAACACTGAGGGGGCATTTTGAGGAGGGGCCCCTCAAAATAATATCAAAGAACACCCCTGGTATAGACGCATATGAATGAAACATGGAAAACAATCCTGAAAACCTGCTGCATGTTCCGCATCTGCACATGTCTGCCAGCCAGATATTTTGGCTAACGCTGATAAGGGCGTGACATTCCAACTAGCATCGGTACCTCCGCCGGTAGCCAAAATATATTAATAATAATAATAATGACCTTTATTTCGCACCATTGTCGGTGCATTGTTGCCTATGTACATGTGTTGCAATATCGTTGCTGGCACCTTTTCCTGGCCGGAGGGGTACCACCTTCCCATGCCTACAGTGTCCCACCCCTGTTTACGCCCCTGCACCGAGTAGGGAGGAATTATGTTGCAACAGTTATCTTATACTTACTCCTACCCATCCCTCCCACCCATGATCTTCAGTTGGTCTGTCTCATCATGCTGCTACTACCCGTGACACCGCGCGATACCTGCGGCGCTCGACATGAAGGCAGTCAGCGTATGTTCAAGCAAAAGTTACTAGTATTAGGGAATAATAAGTGTCATATTCGTGGACAAGATTCTTCATGCTTTCAAATGAACCCGATTTTGTCCTATTTTGATGATATTTAAGATCGGAAATGTTGTGTGGAAAATATGGAAGTTTGGCTGGAGCGTTTACGGGACTAAGCAATTGTCCAGCCCATATGACGTCACCGATTGCAAACGATATTCGAGGGGACCGGTCAGACCAAAGGTAAATAGTGACAACAGGTACTCCAAAATCGGCAAATCTAGTATATTTAGTTTAAACTAAATATAGCGAATCCACGTGACGTCATATACCAGAAGTGCTTATTTATTCTAGAATACTGTTTAATTATATTCAGGTTTTTGACTATCCTGATAAATCTACTGAATATGGTGTTTTTCATTTTCGCACTATTATGGCGCTTCTCCTACCATTTGTTTCCACGTCGTTTGTAAAATATATTCATTGAAGTTTCAAAGGTTTTTATCGTTTTTATTTCTTCCCATGCCAGAAGCTTTGAAGTGAAGGGCACCATCCCTTGAATTAACTTAGCAAAAGCTGGCCGTGACTGATATTGCTGGAGAACATGTATCTGAAAAATGTTATGTCAATGTCTCTCCGGTCAGATCCTCGCACCCCGTCTCGGCGGGGGGGGGGGTGGATAAACACCCCCCTCTAACCTCCAAACTAAGCTTCGCACGAAAACGAAAGAGGTGTCGTCGGAAAGCGATCGACGAGTAGGGCCAGACACCACCCCCAAATGTCCCCCTCCCCAAAGTGACGTCACTAGGGGTCTATTTTTTCACGATTTGCATCATGTTTTGTCTCTGGGGAGTTCATTTTGGGAGAGATTTGAGAAACCAAAAATTATTTGGAATCAGAAAAGGAAGGCGAAATTGACCATGGCCATACAATTTCTGACCACCCAAAAACCAACATTTTATTTCTTGGACATTTCAAAATTTTGAGTTTTAAAGTTTTCTTTAATTTTTATTTATCTAATGGGTAGAGCGGATCGAAAAACGGTGTTCGAAGTCAACTTTCACTGATAAACAATGCTCACTTTAGCCAGAATCTTCGATTTTAACTCTAATGGGCAATTATGCAAAACTAGTAAGTAATAAAAAACGGAAAAAATCCTCTGGTGCGTTTTGTCGTGTCCCTAAAGATAAGTAGACGTTGAAAGTTTCATTAAAATATCTTTGTCCGTTAAGGCGTGACGACTGGCTGAACTTTTTTTGAGGTGACCTCACTTGACCTTCACTAACTCGTTGACCCTAGATGACCTGAGGTTAAAATTTTGACACAACATGCCAAATTGATGTGGGAAACGGTATGCCAAAATGCGGCGCACTACCGCGCGCCGTTCTTTCTCTATCCGTGGAAAACCTTAGGGGGATGCGAAATGTAAGGCGTTTTACATTTTGTCAAAAAAGTCGGACGGCCAGAAACCAGCTTTCGCGCCGCCGCATGGCCGGGCGCCCTCCCCCAGCACAGGTGTCCGGCGAAAACAAAACCGACCCAGAGGCAGGCCTGCAGGCGGCTTTGAAGGCCAACCGAGAGGCGGCCGGGCACGTCCCGAGCACCTGCGTGACACATGGGAAGGGTGGAGTGAACCGGCCCGCGGCGGAAGCGGGAGCAGCAGCCGAACCTACTAGAACATTCGCGGAGAAACAAAATGGAAGAGAGACAGAGAAAGTACCCAAAGCCGGAGGCGATGAGGGGAGAGTAAAACTCATGGGCGCGCCACGGTGGAAGGGAGAACAGGGCAGACCGGACAGGGAGACGAGGGAATTCTCCGACGGCGGCGGTGGCAAGATGGCTGAGTTTTCGGATGGAGGAGAAGAAGCTCTCAGCCGAGGCCACCTGCCACCCACCATCGCCATGTGAGTGATGCTGGGCGCCATGCAGCCTCACCCTCCACCACCACCGTCCCAGCGTCACCAATCCCACCGGCGCTGGCGTCTTCCGCGTGTGAAGGGGGGGGGATGTGATGTGTGTGTGTTGGTGGCGATTGTGTGTGTTTGTGTGTAAATAGAAATAGTTGGTGTCCCAGGTGTATTTCAATGTCTTTCCTTTCTTTTTTTCTATTTTAGCGTAGGAATGAATATAAAATGTGGATGTCTGATTCTGTCTCTTTTCACTCGGGCGAATTTACGGAGATAGGGGATGGACGAGAGAAGAGATTGACTACCCCCGCAGATCGAGCGAGAGAGACAGTCTGCCAGCTGCCCTCCTATGGGCGATATGTCCTCGGGCGTCGACTGTGAGGGCCTTTGGCCCTCTCTTCCTCAAAGGGGGGGCACGACGAAAGGGCGCAATGACGAAACTCTCCTGATTGTTACTCATGGGCGCCATTCAAGTGGTAACTGCTAACTGGGCTCAGGTATCTCTTGACCACAAAATCCCGCTGGCCTTTGTGACCCAAGGGCGCAGATGAGGGGGCGAGCATGGTATGCATGTGGGAGGGCCCGCTAGAGGGGGCCCCACATTGCGTTCGCCGGAAGTTCGGCGCAGGACAATAGGATATATAGGCAAAACACTGCCGGGTAATGTGTCCGCCTCCGTTCGCTGTACGTGGGCACGGATGGTACAGAGGATGGGAGATGCACCGGACTGGTTTGGCATGCCGTAAGTCCCGGGGCTGAAAGGGTAGGGCCGGCTAGGGTATAACGACGACCAGGGACGTACCCAACGTGGTAGGGATCCGTGCCCACCCGTGGGATACGTGACGCCGGTCGCACGTCTTCAACGTGTAAGGCCAGGCATGGCGTCGATTGGGTAAGGTTAGGTAAGTTGGCCATTGATACCTGAGTTCAGTTATAAGACAGCACAGAAGCCCAGGGAAAGTTTCACCGCCCAGTGTTGCAAAGCCTTAAGGCAGTAACGTCAATATATACAAACTATGCAATCAGGAGAGTCGCGTCAGCCGTTTACAAGTAGGCCTCGGAGCGGGTAATTAATATGCATTCGGGACTAACCAAGTCCCCAGTGAAAGGGAGTACGACTCGCTAAATGCTTGCGTAACACTGGAGGGCGAAAATTGTGGGCGAACTCGTTTTCGTATTATTAGGGACCGAATGATCGTGGGGAATGAAAGGAGCGAGTGACTGTTGCATACATGTTTAAAGGGGTAGTTTTAAGGACCAGTGGAATTGGTTCGATTTCAACGCAAGTATTCAGCTGTCAGAAACCTCACTGCCAAAATTGTATTGGATGTTACCCGGGCCCTGCTTGCATCTGGCTGCCCCGAGAACGTCGATGCTGTGTGTGTGCGGGGGGGGGTGAGTGGATGGTGGATGTGTTGTTGTCTGGGGGTACACGGGTGGGTCCTGTAAATGGACGAGTGCCGGCGGCGGTGGCAGTACCCAGGTCGTGTACCTCTATCATGGCCATCCATCAGTGTCACGTCACACCCGAAGCCCACAATCCCTCCTCGCTACATGACCAGCCGGGCGCACTCACGGGCGTATGTGGTGTGGATAGGAGCCTGGCCTCGCGATATAAATTCGTGTAGTGGTGGCGACGGGCCGCAGCAAGGTTGGTAGGATGTCGGAGCGGTTACAGAAGAGGTGGGCGAGGGGACACACGGCACCAACCATCCAGCCGGCCCGCCGGCGCCGGCCGGCCGCAGTCGCCCACACAGCGACCCGCCCACCCGGCAGTGCCGCCCAGTGCCCCCCCCAGAGCCCGCTCCGACACCGCCCAGCCCGACGTGGCCCGGACCCCCCTACAATAACAACAACACCCCCCCCCCCCCGAGACGGCGCGGGTTAAGGCTGCATACAATGTCAACAGACTACTTATGCTAACATGAACAATACTCCTTCTACTAATGGAGTTCAAATTGAACAAACCACTAAGTCTTTGAGCCCTGTGGGTGGATGTATTGATACAATCAGCACAAAAATTATGATTGGAACATATAGACGCAATTTGCAACATCTAGTCTCTTTTTTTATTTTTGTCTCAGCACTGAAATATTATCTGATGCATTAAAAGCCGGAGTTCCTGTGTAAAAATCAGGGGAAATAATAAATTTACTATTCATAGGCCAATCTCTTTGCCACCAATATTTTCGAAAGTGTTGGAAAGATTAATTCAGGTTGGTGTATCATCATTTATAAATGAAAATACTATCATACAACCATTGCAACTTGGTTTCAGAAAAAATAATGGCACATACATGCCAATTGTTCTGATGCATAATGAAGTAACTAAATCCCTCGTGAATAATATATTAGTTTGTGCCTTGCATCTGGATTTTAAAAAGGCCTTTCACCAGTGGCATCGCCACGAAATACTTCCAGGGGGCAATGTTGAAAGGGGGCCTGCTGTTCTCCGGGAGGGGGGGCCTCCACTGTGTTAGGGCCTCCTATTGTTTTTTTAGGCTCTTAGTATGGTTCCATAGTGGGAAGCATGATTTCATATTGATGTCTTGCTTGCTCTTGGCATGGTGCATCATTTACGCAATACGAAATAGCAATAATAATTTCTTTCTTTCGCTGATAACTGAGCCATACCAATGTATAAATAAGTAATATGTGGATAAATACCTAAGTGCCAAAACAAACCAATGTTTTAATGCTTTCTCGACCAGAAGAATCTTCCCACTGGTCTCTAGATTGCAGCGAGCTGGCGGGGCTGGTGCTGAGCATATCTTAAAGATATCTCCCATTGATCAACCCAATTCTATGTCCACCAAGTCTAACTGGATTTAGTTAGGTTCATCACTACTGTTCATCAGTCATTCCCATCAGGTTGATTTCATAAGCAAGCCTAAACGGTCGATTTGTCAGTCGCATGATGTATCTTAGGGCTCCAATCCATTTTTGTTAGGGGCCCAACACATCTTCGAAACCCCTGCTCGTTTTAGGGTTTTGCTGGTGGTTTTTTGTGCACCGAATATTTTTTTAGGTGTTGGGGCGTTTTCAAAGATCCCGTGTGTTTATTTAGTGCCCGGTCTTTTTGTTCGTTTTGGGACCATGTTGCTTTTTTCGTCCCCAGACTCTTTTTCAAGCCCTTGAGCGGTCGCATGGCACCTGTATACCTTGATAACTTCCAGTGTATTTCCTTGAGAGCTCCCGGCATGTTTATTTAGGGCTGCAACGCATGTTTTAAGGCCCTGTCGCTTTTTGCGGGACTCTGGAGGGCCAGTTGCATTTTCGGCCCCGTTGTGCTCTTAGGGTTCCGCTGTGTCTATTGGGGGCTTCTGACACACATTTGTGGGGCCCCAGTACGATTTTGGTGCTTCGGTGCGATTTTTTATGGTTTCCAGCGCCACTTATTGCGCCCAGGCGCGTGGTTCCGGGGAACCAACGCCAGCTTTCTGGGCTCAACGCGATTGTTGTGGATCTCTTCTGAGTTTTCTGTAAAGTCCGAATTCCGACCTGATTTTTCGAGCCCCTGGCGCCATGTTTTTGTATCTCACATCGATTTTTGTCGAGCTCCGATATGTTTTTTTCGGGGCCGTGTGCGATTTGTGAAGACATCTGATGATATGTTCGGTGCTCCAGAGCCATTTTCTTGACACGGACATTTATTTGTTGGAATCCCTCCATATTTTGGAAAGCTCCGGCTTGATTTTTTTCGGATACCGATGCGATTTTTGGGGTCACACTATGCTTATGTGAGGCCCTAGACGCCAATTTTTGGGAGCCCCGACGTGAATTTTTTATGCCCAGACCAAATTTTTGGGACCACCGATGGGAATTGTGGGTCCCGAGCGCGATATTTCGGGGGACCGGTTCGAGTTTGCTTAGCGTTGTGATTAGCTGTGGCCCCAACGCGATCTTCGCGGTTCCTGTTGCAGATTTTTGGGCCTCGGAGCGAGTTTTCTGGGGGCCGCCGTATTTATTTGGAGCCCCCTGCGCGAATTCTGGTGGATCGACGCGAATTTTGGTTGCACCAGCGCGACTTTTGGGGACCAAGGCACGATTTTGTTTCCGTGCCCTGACACGTTTTTTTCGGTGCGCAACGGATTTTCGGGGAACTTTGAACAGATTTGCTAGGCCGCGGGGTGACATTCCGGTTGATAATTGATTTCTGGGGGAAAGCTGCAACTTTGGGGTCCCGACGCGATCTTTTGGGTCACCAGTGTGATTTTGAACGGCTGCGACGCGACTTTTTTGTATTCAAATGTAATCTTTTGTATCCGGACGTCATTTGTTTGGATCCTTAGCGCTAGTTTTAGCGACCTCAACACTGTTTGGGTGTTTAATACGTTTTGGAGGCTTTTGGAGTCATTGTTGTGGTCCCAGAGTGATTATCCATGTCCAGATTGTTTTGTGTTGCCCCGGCTTCATTTGTGTCCCAATGAGACTGCTGGGGAACGGTACGACCTGTTGTGCCCCTAGCGTGATTTTCATGGTCCGAGCGTGAATTCTTGGTACCACAGGCTCAGCGTGATTTTCAGGGGCCCGGCCGGATCATTTTGGGCCCATACCATGATTTTCAAGTACCCCGGCAGGACTCCTACCATATATTAGGGGCTCCTTCTTGAAAATTATAGGCCTTCTCTCGCGTGTCAGGGGTCTCGTCTCATTTCCTGGAACCTCTTTGACGGTTTTGGATGTCTCCTCTTGTGTCCTACCCTCCTCCATGTTCAATGGCCCTCCTCTCCCGTCTTGGAGGGCCTCCTTCTACATCCTGGGGCCCCATTACCATGGCATGGGGCTTCCTCTCATGCTCCAGGGGCATTATCCGCCAAATTAGGGGCCTCCTGCCACGCCACGTGGGCCTCCTTTGTCTTGGCAAAGCCTTATCCGTCTTGAGGGGATCTTCAAGTTTGAAAACCTCACCTTCTTCCATACCTGCTACCAACTCCCATCTTAAGGGCCTCCTCCAATTTCCTGGAAACTCCTTCCGGTCTTCGGGTCTCATTCGGCCCTGGAGACCGCCTACTCCGTCTTAACACGCGCACTGGAGGGGGGGGGGGGCGAAATCCGCCCACCCCTCCGGTTTTTCGTAAATAACTGCAGATTTTACCGGTCGATATACGCGATTTTCTGCGTACCTGCTTAGAAATGACTGGCGCGTCGTTTAAAGCAAGAAAAATGGAAATTAGTCGAAAATTTTTCAAGTTAGGGGCCGCTAAAGTCAACAAAAATTCTAGCGCCAGACCACAAAAATCGCCGCTGATGCGCTTCCCGTATATTCGCAAAAGGAAAGTGTTCTTGGCAACACTAGCGACTTGTTTGATGTATATTGATATGCTATATAGTTTCAAGATCATGTTGGGTCACAGAGGTCAAGTCAGGTCAAGTTCATGACAGGTTAATGGAACCAAACTTGATCAACTGGAATGTTGTCATAAATGCACTATTGTTTGTCATTTGTACTGTTTGTCATTGCGTTTTCATACTTTATTCATGTACTTCAATCCTTCCTTCACGAAGCCGATTGCTTCGAGCTGCCCGACGGAGCAGTCGGGCGGGCGGCCCGGTTTCGGTAACTGGAACAGGTAACTGACCTGATAAAGTGGTGCTATATAGGTGACCTGAGGTCAACTGTTGGGTCCAGCATCTGCATTGCATCATTAGTACTGTCCAAAACATCATTGATGCCCATTTTGGAGCATTTAAATACAATCACAGCGATCCATGACGATGACAAGCCAAGCCACGCAATAACAGAAAATTTTGCCAATTTGACCTCATTTGACCTTGAACATATTGACCTACGGTCATGAAATTTGCACACAATAGAGTTCACTACCGTACCCATCCACCCTGCGAATTTAGTTCCTCTAGCTTCACTAGGAGCCGATATCTTAGGGGGGGCGGAATCCGCCCCCCCCCCCTCCAGTGCGCGTAATTTTCAGAGGCCCTCCAGGGCGCGTGTTAAGGGACTTCTTTCGAGTCCGGCAGGGACCGCCTTTTCTCTTCTAGGAGCCGCCTTTTCTCTTCTCGGGGCCTTGTTTTTCAAATTAGGGGCTCCTCTCACATCTTGGGGGCCTCCTGCTCTGCGTTTTGATTCGATCTTTGTCCATTTTAAGGGTGGCCTCTTATCTCCTGGTGGACTCCTCTTCTCTCCCAGGTGCCTCATCTTCCAAATTACAAGCACCCTTTCCTATCTCAGTTGCCTTGTCATCTCCTGGGACCTTCTTACCCGTCTTGGAGCCTTCTTTCTCGCCTGGGAGCCATCCCTCTTATCTAATGGTCTTTCTCTCCTGTTTTAGGGGCCTCTTTGTTCATCATGGGTCTCATTTCCAATCCTTCGTCGTCCTCGTCCGAATTAGGTGCCTCCGGTCACGTTTCCGGATCATCATTTTATATCTTGGTGGAACCTTACCAATTTGTGGGCCTGCTTGTGCGTCTCCGAAACCCCATGTCATATCCACTGACTTTCTCTTCCGTCTTAGGGCCTCCTCTCATTTTCTGGGGTCTCCCTTCCCGTATTGGGCCTCCTTTGCAATCTTGAGAGCCTCCTTTGCAATCCTGTGGGCCTCCTTTGCAATCCTGGGGGCCTCCTTTGCAATCCTGGGGGCCTCCGTGCCAATTGTTGACACGCTCTTGATTTCTGGGACCTCCTATCCTCTCATAGGTGACTCCTTTTTCAAATTAGGGGCCTCCTTTCACGTCTTGGAGGCCTCATCCATGGCCTCCATGGAGGTGTTTGGAGCCTCATTATCCTCTTAGCAGGGCGCTTTTGCGTCATAGTCCCAAATATTCTCTCTTAGGGTCCTCCTCTTCCAAAATATGGGCTTCATCTGGCTGATCTCAGTGGCCTTCTCTCATTCCTGCGAAGACCTTCTCATCCATCTGGGGGCTCCTTCTTGGGTCCGGAGAAATATCTGATATGATTCCTTATTTTCTATTGTAGTGGCCTCCTGTTCCATCTTGGGGCCTCATTTTCCAAATTAAGAATATCCTGCCACCAATCGGAAGCCTTCTTGTCTAACTTGGGTGGCTTCTTGCCCGTCTAGGTGGCATCCTTTCCGTCCTGGGGGCCTCCTCCCAATCTCTGTCCTACGTATCTTATAGGGACCTGATTAGATTTCCCGGGGGCCTCGTTGCCAGTCTTGGGGCCTCCTTGACAGCATGATCTTCTGTCTCGTCGGCCTCCTTGCTCACCATTTTTCTTATGCATTTCCGGATAGGGACCTCCTCAAATTTCAGGAGCGGCGCCCCCCAGTCTCACGGAAGGGGGCGACTGCCCCCTCTGCCCCCCCGGTGGCGACGCCCCTGCCTTTGACATAGTTAGCACACACTGCCTGCTGCCGCCTGCCCTGCAGCAAGGACTGCTGCCGCCGGCACCGCAGCAAGATTCGCCGCCAGCCCCGCAGCAAGACTCGCCGTCGGCCCCGCAGGAAGATTCGCCGCCGGTCCCGCAGCAAGACTCGCCGTCGGCCCCGCAGTAAGATTTGCCGCCGGCCCCGCAGCAAGACCTACCGCTGAACACCCAGCAAAACCTAGTGTCTTGTGGAGTGGATCGTTGGTGGATCGTAGGTCGTTGTGGAGTGACTGTGCGCACGACCAGGGAACAGGGCTCATCACAGTGGTGATCACAGCGAAGCTGATGTGACGCTATTGACGCATTTGTATGTTTCTTCCACGTTGTGCGTTTCCAATTTCATCGTGTCGCATTCATGGTGTCATGTATAATCATACGTACATGACGCTACAGCAATACATACCGAAATGTACGGCGTAAGTTGTTTTTCTTCGTGCAAAATGATGCATGCCGCCCTAGAATAGCGATCTTGCATCCCCCAAGATCATTACACTTCATGTGTCAAATCGTTAAAGAAATGGTGCATCGAGTGTATATTTGACATGATCTGACAGTCACCAGTCCTTTGTACAGGTCATGTTCGAAAGATAATTGACCATGCCGTAAACAAATTGAAGTCGGCCCAAAATCTGCGTTATAAGCAATGACATCGTAAATAGGGCAACACAAGTTATATTGCCCCGTATCAAGTCATGTCAGCTACTTACGTGCAAATTATTGAACCTGCAGCGTACTGACACTAAATCCAGCAGGTTTCAAGGCGGTCAATTTTATCTTTAAAAAGATAGGAACCGTGAATTAATTTCGAGTGATGACCTCTGGCCTACCCCGAACAAGTGACCTGACATGACCTATGCTCGGAAGGTTTACACACCTGGGCGCCAAATGACCCTGTGGTCGGCGCGCCCTTAAACCCAAATAATCAATCAACAAGTCTTACACACCATCGCAAATCACTGAAGAATATCTCACACCAAGTTTAAACTTGTTGCGTTGTTCGGTTCATCAGCTATTCCTGAAAGACCGGCCGGGGTGACGGTTGCCCTCCCCACCGTGGGTTTGTTAACCCGCGCCGTCTCGGGGGTCGTTACCGACCCCCTAAGGTTTTCCGCGGATAGTGAAAGAACGGCGCCCGGCAGCGCGCCGAATTTTGGCATACTTTTTTCCACATCAATTTGGAATGTCGTGCCAAAATTTTATGTCAAGTCATCTAAGGTCAACGAGTTACGCAAGGTCAAGTGAGGTCACCTCCAAAAGAGTTCAACTAGTCGTTACGCTTTAACAGATAAAGATATTTTAATGAAACTTTCAGCATTTGCTTATATTTAGGGACGCAACAAAACGCACTAGAGGATTTTTTTTTCGTTTTTGATTACTTATTAGTTTTGCATATTTGCCCATTCGAGTTATTTGCCCATTCGCCCATTGCCCATTCGCCCATATTTGCCCATTCGACACCTCTTTCATTTTCGTGCGATGCTTAGTTTGGAGATTAGACGAGGGGGGTCCCTAACGACCCCCCTCGAGACGAGATGTGAGGATAAGACCGGAAAGACGGGGAGGGTTGAGACACTGCCTGAGGTGACCTCAAGGCTGAATTATGTACGTAATAAACTAATGATGATTCATTGGTAGAACCCAAATGCTGCGAACTTTTATCTCAGTCCATTCGAAGGACAGTGCCAGAAACGCCGATGTCAGTGCATAATATTGGGAATCGGTGGATATGAAACAAAAAAATCACGAGCCTAATTATTTCCCAAACTAACAAAAAATTGTTCCGGCATGTTCCCAATGAAATGCAGATTTTTATCTGGGGTGGATAAATTTCGAACCATCTACCAATTTTTCACAAACAATGTAGCTTTGGAAATTTCACTTATTTTGACAGCATGTCAAAAATTTTAAAACCTCCAAACCCGCGTCAAATTTTTTAAAAACGTTTTTTTTCTTCCTGTTACTTACCCTCTGGGGTCTCGGCAACACGATCCGAAGTGGACATTTCATGAGTCACGGCGTGGTTTTAACGTAGGTTCGCAAAGAGACCGGTAGTTCCAATTGTGCGAACTGCACAGGCCCGTATATATGCTGCTTAAAGTGTCTAATGTATCAATATTAAGTTCGCAGTGGATTGTAATGGACGATAACGGATCTAAGGCAATTTCTCCATTCGTTAAGCACTGAAATTATGGCACAAATAAGCAACAAAATGCATAACATTTGAGCATGCGTTAATAGTACCAATAACAGCCACCAGAGGCGCTGCCATCGATGTCCGCACTAGTTTCCTATCAAACGGACCGGGGCCGCGGAGCACATTGTCCACTGTGGCGGATCAGGGCCGTGGAGTACACCGTCCATTGTAACGAACCGGGGCTGCGAAGCACACCGTACACTGTGGCGGACCGGGGCCGCGGAGTACACCGTCCATCGCGGCGGATTATAGCTATCAACAGGTCAAATTATGTCATGCCATGGCAGTGGCGTACCTAGAATTTGCGAGAGGAGGCATACTGATTTGGAAGGTGCCCACCTACCCCCGTTAAAAAAGCCACCGGATTTCCACCCAAAAAAATTAATAGGTGGTTCTATATATTTTGTTATATAATAATTAGTGACCAAATTAACTGTCCTGTGGAGTGGGCCAAATCTACCACCATTATTTCTGAATCACCGGATTTCAACCCTAACTCCTACCCATCCTGCTTGAAGGTTTTTATTTTGGTATCCCTTGAAAAGTCACTTCACACTGCTAAAATTACACCTGAACAAATCACTCAAAATGTAAAATTTGATAATATCAGGCATTCCAATTAATAACGCCCGGTCGCCAAAACGGCAAAGTTCGTACACGTGTACACCCGCCTTGCGCAGTCGACGCATTCGCCACTCTACGTGCGCTTCTCCGGTTTCTGCCAGGTCTCCCACTTTTTGCTAATTGTGTCACGTGATAGACTTGTGCCATATTTGACATGTGGAATGCTTGGTAATACGGCTCACTGGAAAAAATCGATCAATTCAATTCGATGTATTTGTTCTCTTCTTCCCACATTTTCCCGTGATGAAGAAATGCGGAGACACACTGACCTTTGATGCACCTCATCCCTTTGATTAAATAAGCTCCCATATTGGCTACCGAGCCGTGACCCTAGCTATGGTGTTCGTTTTTTTACCCGTTGCGTTTTTCTTCTTCTATGGATTTGTTTTAGGGCTCCAGCCAATTTAAGTTAGTGGCTCGGCACATGTTTGAGACCGGGCTTTTTTTTAAAGCTTAGTTGCTGTTGTATACACCGATTATATTTTTAGGTATCGGCGCGTTTTCGAAGACGCCGATGTGTTTATTTAGTGCCTGGTCTGTTTGTTCCTTGTTTATGATCAATTCCCTTTTTGAGGGCCCAGCCTGTTTTTGAAGCCCCGTGTGGTCTCATGACCCTGGTGTGCCTTGAGGGCCTCTGTTATGTTTTTATTTCGCGTTCCCGGTGTGTTTAATTCGAGCTGCAGCGCAAATTGTAATGCCCTGTCGCTTTTTGCGAAACTCGGTACGCTTTGGATTACCCACATTAAATTTGTGGGACTACCGACGGAATTTTGGGTCCCGAACGCGAAATTTTTTGGGGCCCCGTGGTCACTTGTTCCGATCTCAAGCGCGAGCTTTAGTGGCTAGGACACGCTTTTGGGGGCCAACATGTTTTGTGGGCTTTTGGAGGGGCTATTTGGACCCAGAGTGATTTTCCATGTCGGGACTGTTTTTCGTTTCCCCGGCTTCATTTGCTGGGTGATCACAATGAGACTTTTGGAGCCCCGGTGCGACATGTCATGCCCCTAGCGTGATTGTCAGGGACCCGGACGAGAATTCTTGGTACCCATAGGTTCAGCGTGACTTTCCGGGGCCCCGGACCCGGCCGTTGGTGGCCTCCGTCGTGATTTTCTTGAACCCCAGCACGACTCTTTTGAGCCCCCAGCGTGATTTTCAGGGGCCCAGGCGGGAACTTTTGAGGCCCCAGCGTCCTTTCCAGAATTCTCTGCGCGACTTTTTAGCCCCCAATGTGATTTTTCGGGGCCCCGGTACGATTATTGGGGGCCTAAACGGGATTTTGAATGAGACTGGCGCAATTTTTTCCGGAGCTCGACGCGATTCTTGGGGGCCCCACAACCTGTCAGGGATGAAACTGCCCACAATGTCCCCTCCCCATTCGGTATGCTACTGTGCCATGCAATTATGCAGCATAAGCATACAGGAATAACTCATCTGCTGCATCACTCACAAGTGATTTCAACTCCCAAGTTCTCCAGACAGTTTGAGGAAAGTCAAACATCTCCTACATTGATAGGCAAGGATGGACTATTAGGCAACAGGGATACCATGGAATTCAGATCATAGTACTTTTGCTGCAATACATAGCTTCTTCCGCAGGCTGCTTTGGAGACGGATGCGCTCCTGAAGTTTGGTCAGGGTTGGAGTTGGATGTGGATGGAGCAGCACTGGTGCTGCTCCATTTACATATGGTTAAAAGGACTGCTTTCTGTTTACATTAGCAATGCAGGTAATGAGGTAACACTTTCATTAATTGACTTCTATGATGTCCTGAGTGAGCAGTAGAATCGAGATGGGTTTTTGTGATATACGTTATAGAAGTAAGGTTATGATGTAGCTTTTATACTCCAGTGGGAATGGTATGGATTCACTCATTAGTGAGTCCATACCATAGCCTAATAACCATAACCAACATAACCTAATCTAGCATATCCTAACCTCCCTTTGGAGAAAAAAAAATATAAACAAAAATTAAGCAATATATATTCTGAAAATTTTCTAAATTGAACAACCGAACGCAACTTAACCGAACCTAACGTCAGCTGCGTTTGAAGGAAAGTTTCCGATTTTATTTTATTTTTGACAATTAAAAAAAAATAATTCCAAGTTAAACAACTAAACTAGCCTAACCTAGCCAAACTGGTATTATTGTGCTTTAAGGTGGTAACAAGACAAGTTTTTACACACATTTGCCTCCATATAGCAAACAAATGGGTTAGGTTTGGTTAAGTTAGGTTAGCTTAGGCTTTTCAAGTTGGAAAACCTTTCAAAAATTTCTAAAATCGTTTCCCCCGAAAATTGCGAATTATTTGGTAACTTTGCAGTTTAAGGTATTCTTTTTTTTCTTTTTCTTTTTAAATTTGTCTGCAGAATACCATGTTTATGAAGGTGACTAAGATGATTTGACCCACTTATTTTCTGTGCAAATGCTTACTTTTCAGGTTGTGAGCAAAATAATGCCAAAAAGGGCTTTGAGTTCGGTAACATAGCATAAACATAAATGTTTTTTTTAATGCAACAAAACCTAACCTAACCTAGCCTAACCTATCTTTTGAGAACACAAAATAAATAAAAATAAAAATGTCAATTAATTTATGTTCTGAAAATTGTTAACCTTAAAAAAGAAACCTAACCCAGCCTAATCTAACTTAAGCTGCTTTTGAAGACAAAATTATATTTTTTGTGAACATGTTTGTAAATTTTGTTGGGAAACTTTTGGTTATTATTGTGTTTTAAGGTGGGAACAAGAAAAGTTTTATGGGCGCTGTATGACCAACACAGTCAATGCGGCCGTAAGCCCAAATAACCAACGAACCAGCCAAGAAAAGTTTGTACACACATTTGTCACCATAAAGCAAACAAATGGGTTAGGTTTGGTTATGGGAGGTTGGTTTAGGTTTTTTAAGTTGGAAAATTTCTCAAATTTTTTCAAGTTAAAATAAAATGAATTTGCACCGAAAATAAGTGGTCCCATCATCTTAGTCACCGTCATGAACATGGTATCCTGAAGAAAAATTCAAACAAACAAAAAATCACCTTAAACTGCAAATTTACCAATCATTTTTTATTTAACAGCAACTTATGATAGGTTAGGTTTGACTGGATTAGGTTCTTTAAACTTTGAAAATTGAAAATTGAGAAATGCTTTAATTGTCTCATGCGCAGTGAAATTGAAACACGCCTGATGCTACCAATGTATGCAATATAAGATAAAAAAGCTATGACGTCACCAAAGCTTGAAGCGAACTTTGGTGTACCTTCTTAGGTAATAGTATCGTGGGTGGCAAATGCGCGCTACCAGACACTGGTCTTGTAAAGACATAAAGACATAAAGACATAAAAGATCAGTGCAACTATGAGCCACAAGGGCCCTTCTTGGTTGCACTCTGTACGCTGAACCAGTTGTCCACCAAAGGCGTCGATCAACTCTCCCTGGAATAAAAAAAAACAAGCCCCTTATTCTTATAATGATTGTCTATGCTGTTTTTAAAGATGTTCATTGTGTTGCTACTGACAAAGGTTTCTGCCAGCTGGTTCCAGTGTTCTACTACCCTGTTGGTGAAGAAAGACTGTCTTAACCTTGTCCTGCTGTGATTAACTTTAATTTTGAATTGGTGACCTCTAATTGTATCATTTCTGTTAAATTCAAACAGTTCCCTGAGATAACCCTGTTCCTGACCATGAACAAATTGAAAGACCTCGATGAGATCTCCTCTCAGCCTTCTATATCTAAGTGAAAACATATTCAGTTTCTTCAATCTTTCCTCATATGCCAGGTTGCCTATGCCATTCACCATTTTTGTTGCCCTCTTTTGTACTCTCTCTAAAAGCCAACAATCTTTTTCATAACTAGGGGACCAAGCTTGGACACAGTATTCCAAATGTGGCCTGACATATGCACAGTAAAGCTTCCTATAGGTTTTGTATAACTCTTGTACTATACTCTTCTTGTATAACTCTATAGGGTTTGCTTAGGAAGTTATATGTGGTCATAGCTTAATGCCTATTGCTTTCTTCAGGAATATCAATTATAATGAGGTGTCTATACGGCTTCTTGCTGACTTTTCTCTCATGTTTTCATAGGCTGGCAGATTGGCTCACACGTGGCTTTTGTTGGTTCAGTTTGAGATTGGGTTGCCCCATATCAATATTGAATGCATGCACATTGTCATTGGGCATGTAGGTAGGTACCTTGGTAAATATCAAGCTGATGGTGTGATGGGTAGGTTGCTGAAGATAATTATAGTTTGTATATCCACAATCTCAATGATAACCATGATTTGCATGCAAGTTTGACAATGACTGGAAATTTAGAATGGAAATTAATCATGTTCAAGCTCCATATGCATGTGGTTTTGCCATTGGTGGTGTGTACAATCATCAGTATGACCATGCAATTGTTGTTTAGTTGCTTAACATATTTTATTTTCAGACAATGTGGTTTAAAATGCATTAGCATCGCAAATCACAACATTTTATGATGTAAGCTGTACTTCCACAGTGGAGGGAAATCCAGCTATTTTGTTTGCTTTTTGCACACAATTTTACATTTTTCAGCAAAAGGTGGAGAGTCAGTCCACTATCTAATCCAAATCTGTTTCTCTTCAGTACAAAATGTGCTGGTTAACATCAATGTTTCTACTTAGCATGGTGCTTTTCATTTTTCCCTTTAGCTTTCTTATCAGCATAAAATAGCATAGGTTATTGGGGGGCCCAAATCAACATTGGGGGCGGGGGGGGGGGGAAAGATCAACATTGGTGGGGCCATGGCCCCTACAAAATGATACAAATCGACGCCCCTGTGAATGTTCACATACCACTGGAGGGAAAGAAATCGCGGGCCAAACACGTACATTTTGCATTAATGGAGTGAACGTTCGGAATGAGAGTGAATGAATGTGAGTTTGCATGACTTAGCTATGGGTAACTAAGGACCAGTGGGGGCTGTTTGGGGCCCAATGTGTGCATGCAGCTGTCAGAAACCAATCGTTGTCAATCATTTGTCTCAGGATAATTACCTAGGCCGGCAAATTGTAAGTCCGGCGACCCGTGGGAGCTTTGCTGTTGGAGGGCAAAGAGGGATTCTTAGCACATAAGAGGGCCGGTGACGGATGCATTTTCAAATCCAATGTCCATCCATTACTCTTATGACCCCCCCCAGTCTCTCCAACCACGCGGTTCCTCTAGCCTTCCCTAGCGCCATGACCAAGCTAGGTTCACTCACGAATTGAAGTGGCGACAGGCTCACTATATACATTTGTGTCAGGATAAACGAGTTACGGGGCACCGACAAGATAATAATACGACAACATGATGATAGCTCATACGACAGTGTGGATTCGCGGGTGACCGCTCGCTGTGAGCCGCACCTGCAGTGGAGCCGGTCCATCGGAAACTAGATCGGCACAGGTCGGAGAAAACCCGCCCAGCAAGTGTAGCAAACATGGGCGGCGGCCGTGTGGAAACATATGGCTCAAGGGCGCGCCGTGGTACGCTTCGACGTCACCACCACCGAAGTGGATCAAGACAGACAGACTCGACAAACCCAGACGACTGCGACCACCGACCGAAGACGACTCCAAAACCATACCCAGACCACCGCGACCAGCAACAAAAGAAGACTTGCAAACCACTCCAAGACCACTGCGACCAGCGACTCAGAGACAACCCCCTACCCCACCACTTCCCACTCTCCCTTCCAGACATGACACCCCCACACACTTCCCACTTCCAATTTTACCCCTATCCCCCTTCAGATCGACCCCGCCCCATAATTTTTGATTTTGTGTACATATTTATACTGATGCCAGTCTGCAAGATTGTACCTTTGGTCATCTTGATGGATTGATTGTAGGGGTGTTGCTTTGTATGCTTTTGAGAGGGCAAGTGCCCTGGTCGCTGCATAGCCAATGCAGTCGATACGTCCCTAAGCCCAAATAACCAACCAAGGGCATGTGCCCCCTCAACGTTGGCTTTGTCCCCCAATAATTTTAATTTTATCATGGGACCAATATGGAGTGTGCCCCCAATCCATTTGGGCTCTCTCATGCATTTTACCCCCACTAATAATTTTCAGGAATCAGTGCCTGTTCTTGATCTTATATGCATTTATCAGTGTGTGAAGAAAGGCACCAATGACCTGCGCTGTACTAGTGAATGCTGGTGCACTGAGCCAAGGTTGATGTTTTGCATATTCTTCTTTGCTGTGTGTACCGTGCTGAGGATAGGGTTGGATTTGTACTCTGTAATCCTGGATGAAGTAAAAAAGGCACTATTTTGCTTTAGCGTGTACACCAAGACACATTTTGCCTCCATAAAGGAAACAAATCGGCTAGATTTCATTAGGTCAGGTCAGGTTAGTTTAGGTTTTTCTAGTTCGAACACGTCCCAATAAAAAGTAAATAAAAAAACTCAAGATTCATGACACTGAACACTCAAGACTTGACAATCAACACTGAAACTCAAGACTTGAAAACTTAAGTTTTTTTTTAAGCAGGTCATGTTAGGATAGGTTCCGTTAGTTTTTTAACTTGGGAAATGGAGTGAAAACAACTTAAATTTCCCAAGTTTTACTTTTGGGAATTTCGTTTCCTCCAACAGGTCACCATGGACCCGGACCCGGATCCGTGACCCGGATGATACAAATAAATGCCTGAAAAATTGCCGATAATTCAGGATTTAAATTAATCATGGTGCCTGAGTTGAGAAACAGGAAGAGACCGGTACAGAGGAGCAACTGCTGTCACCAGACGATTGCTGTACCAGAGCAAGTCCAACGAGAGACGCCGAACGAAAATTAACCGCTACAACCGTCTTCACATCTGATGCCTGCTCAGAAGTAAAATCGTAAGTCGGGGCATTCCCGAAATCCTGCCAAAACACCTCTTCGAATTTTGGCCACTACTAGAACAGTGTTGAATGATTTTATAATATCGCTTTATGTCTGCTGTTCGTTGTATGCCATACTTGTAAATTATTGTGTGGACCCTGATACGAAATTGAAACGCATAATTAGTGAAGCCTAATATTTGGGAGCGAAAATTTTGGAAAGTGGTTACTTAATTAAATAAGTTGAAGTGCCAGCCAACAGTATTATTTAAATACGGCTCGAGATACGAGCTCATGGTTTGAGGAAAATATCAAACCATTCTTGAGTGAGTTATAATGAATTTTGTGAGTGGCTCAAATAATTGAAATAAAAAACATGTCAAACCTAGAGTAATAGAACATTGTTGAAATAAAGTTTACATTATACTGTAGTATTTTAAGGAACTCCAATGATCTTTAAAAAGGATGGTACCTACGTATAAAAATAATTTAATGATAGGAATAGCTGATAATTAAATAAGCAGTCACATACAAATATTTTTGGGACTTGAATAATTCGCCGTCAAAGGAAGTTGATATTACAGAATTGATTTTGCTTTCGGAGATTATTTATTTGAAGTATTTCTATTTGAGGAAAATGAAATTATTGCCAGTGCAAGGGCATAATTATTTTATTTGGGTGACACTTGTACCCAGATGAAAGCAAATTATTGGGACTACGATTACATCTACATGTATGTTTGTGCGTATGTATGTTGAGTATCGGTGCAAGAGCACTAAGAAGTTGATTGACTAGTATGTCACTCAGCTTATGTGGATATCGGTGCAAGATGAGTTGGATTAACTTGAGCACTAAGAAGTTATTTGGCTAGTATGCCACTTAGCTTGGGCTAAGCGCGTTAGCTTGAGCTCCCGAGAGAGCTCTGACTGTTTGAGCTTGATTAGCTACTCAGTACTGTCGAGACCAGAGTGTCCAATGACAGAGCGACGTATGCTGAGACCCCGGTGTCCTGTGAGACACGCCAGAACCAGAATGTGAATAGAGTGTGTATGGTAGAAATCGTGCCCAGTGCTCAAATCTTTGCATCATCCGCTGAACCTTGACTGTCGAGATCGTGTTGTGAGCTTTTGTTTGGAGTGTACACTTTTTAGTTGACAGTGCCAACAGGCGGAGTGACGCCACCTATACAGGAACACCGGAGCGCAGATAGCGCCACCTATGGTAAGAATAACGTGACGCAAGTAGCGCCACCTGACAGGGAAATTGGTAGGTCATATGTGGTACCACCTATCGGAACACAGAAATAACTTGACGCAATGTATGTGGTGCCACCTATTATGAATGCTAGTATGGATTGAGAGTTGCTACCCGTGAGGTGTTGGATGATTCAAGTTGATGTCTTGTACGAATGGATTGAGGTGTTGATGATGTTGATATATGTCTATTTGATTGTGTGAATGTTAGTAATTGAGTGTGATAGACTGACTGTAGTTATATCTGATGTTCTGCTGTTTGCTGAAACTTGTGAAGGTGTTGTATTAATTTTGGCTAGTGACCAAAATCAAAACACTTAACCTGCATATCCACACCTGCGAACCGAGTCTTGTCCCCGAGATTCACAGCGAGTTAACCACTCCTGCCCTACCACCCGGTGAAGAGAAAGCTGACTTCATCTGATGATCAGGAGGTAGTGCTGGACTTGATCGTTGAGCTGGATGCGTCAGTCCAGTTCATATCGTCACCACTTATAAATCTGCCACAGAGAGATGACCGCGATCGAGACATGCTGTTGCAGCATCGCAGGCGCTGCCGGATCAGTGGGACTGACCACACCACTGATCATACGAAGCTGCGCTTCAAAGTGGCGCTTGCTCACGGCTGGCGCTGCCCGAGGTGCACTGCCATGGCACACCGAGGACCAGGCTACCTGCGCCTGGCTGAATGGTACTATCGAGAACTTGAGCGGTATATACTCGAGTGGTGCCCGAGAGGCACACACAGGTGGGCAGGCAGATGCCTCGCCTTATCTGTCACACTGTGGGCAGAATCTTCAGTGAACATCGAACGCTATGGTGATTCAGCACTGCTTCACCTTCACTTCTTCGGCGGAACTTGAACTCTTTTGTATTGGCTTTGATTGTATGGGTTTCGGATGTGCATTGTCTGTTAATTAATGACACGTGTAGGATTTTCTGTATTGCTAATCATAACTCGTATTAATGTGTTGTTTGTATTGGACTGAGTAATTGTGAGTGATTGGGAAATGAATGTAAGTGGCCGTGATTTGTCTAGTGGATCCCAGAATTGATCTGTGAATTCAATTCGATATTTTATACCTTACGATGTGTTGTAGCGAAGCTTCCTGTGGGGGGCATTTTAATTCCAGAAATCTACCCTCCCCCGGTCATGCAACGGCAGGTCTCGCGACAGGAAATAATCCGAGCCGTCGTCGACCGGGCTATCGCTGCTTAGTCAGCCGTGATTCCAGCCGTGCCGCCGAGGCCAAAGTCTAGTGTTACCCCTCCCCCTTTCCGGCCGACCCGCTGCACATCGGATCTGAGGGATGGGTATGACGCTGCAGGTGTGACCTCGATACCCGGCCGCCGTCTTCAGATGATGAAATGTCTGGGGTGATGTGAATATGAATGTCAGTGGGCTGCGGTGATTTGACCGTCGAGTGTCGCTATTGTGTCAGGCTGTCTGTGTCCTATACCCGGGAGTTTATCGTCAACGTTGAGGTCCATAGACTATTCGCGTAGCCAAAAGAAGTTCCCCCCCACACGACATAAATCGAAATACCAAGTAGGGGCAAGGGAAGAACTTCGTTACAACCACATCTCAAGCAAGAACCGCATTATTAGTCGTGGGGAACATCGGTAGTATTCTCGTTGACACCATAAAATAGTGTGGCATGTGCACACCCCCATAGGCAGATGGTTTGCTTCGAGGTATCGTCTGAAAATAGTAAACCGACGTCCTTGTGAAATTATGCTTGGGTTCTAAAACATGAGAAAATTACGAGGGAAAAAACCCAAAACCCTATACCCAATGCATCATTTAGGCATAGTTTAACACCAAAATCCAAACTTGTATGTATATGATCATACTGATGAGCTGGTGAAGAGTTTGGGTCTAAGAGAGTGAACAAACTCGTTTTCCTTGAAGATGGTTCGGAAAGCGCTCCACACGTTCTGACACATCTTCTTATAGAGCGGTACCAAATGCACAAATCATACGACGGACCAAGGTCATGGCGTAATGCTCTTTCGCGCCGCGCCCACTCTTTCCGTCTATCTCTATTATTGAATATTTTGAATTCCATTATGGCAAAGGTCAGGAAAAAACAAAGTGTCAACATTTTATTAATGACAGAAACCCCCAACTCTGTCCATTGAACACATGTCGCCATATTTTGCTTCAAGCTTTCCTGCACCATGTGCTATGCATGTCATTATAAATGACTTATGTTGTCGAAGGTCAGTACATTACAACTTTGACCCAGTGTGACATGGGTGCCTAGGGCAAGATCAAAGAGTTCCTCCAGACGTTTTGCGACATACTTCTTTGCGTCGTGCAAGCTATTTTCTTCTATCTTACTTGGTAAACATTTTTGATCCTAACATATCAACAGTCGGCCCAAAAGACTAAGTGCCACTGGATTTGTAGTTGCACGAATGCTCTAAGTCCTTTAGATTCACATACAAACATGCCCTATTTAGTAGCAAGTTAACTCACATTATATCCTCCACTTGATAACATAATTAGTCGTCCATGTTGTCGGCTGTCGGATCATGCGCTATTTTTCCCCCGGTGACCTGGATGCCTTAACACTCGCACGTCCGGCGGTCCGCGCCAACTTCGCATGTCCGGGGGGGCAGATGTCTGCCCCCCCCTTAAGATCTCCAGAACTATGCTAGGTAGCGACAAACGGAAAACGGTGTCGGATAGCTGGTGACAAACTCTATCGAAAGTATTTCGGTCATTTTCTCGCTCAGGTTAATATTTAGGTCACTGGGTCATCATCTGTCAAATTCAACCAGATCGGGTGGGACCCTCAGATATTGGCACATATCTCAGGACCTGTAACAGATAGAAACAAACTGCAAATGCTATTTGACAGCCCTTGAAATGTGCTATCGGCATACGCTGTGTAATTTAAGGTCAGGTCAACAGATGGGTCACCGAAACAATGACCTCAGGTCAAGGTCATGGGGTAGAGTAGGGAGGTCATGTAATATATCAATCGACACGTCTTCGCAATACAAGCACAATGACGGTAATTTCAGCCTTCTAGCTCAATGCATTGCGATATAATGCGCATAAATGTGCTAGTGATTTCAGGTGACCTCAGCTGACCTTGGTGGGGCCACTGAGAAAAAATGTCAGCGATAGCATTGCGAATAGCTTCCAACTACATGCCATAACGGTTGGAGGTCATTCCGAGAGCAAATATGTAACCAGGAAACATTTGTATATTTTTCCATAGGCCTATAATTGGTAAGCCATGGCCACGACCTGACCTCAGGTCAACGCTACGAAAAAACCGTGATATACATATTATGGACCCTGATAAGATCATGACGTGATATAGGTTTGAAATCAATCGCCCAATTATTGTGGGAGTGATGCCACCTAGAACTCGGAGGGATGTTAGGTCACTTCGCCTGACCTGGTGACCTGACTTGAGATGACCCAGGGTCAAACATATCTGAGGATATGCGGAAAAGACCACTGAGCAGCCATGCGAGGTTTGGCCTTGCTAACCCGATTAGTATGGCGGCAAAGTAGGAAAAACCGCAGGGGGGGGGTTAAGCTGCTCTAACGCTGCTCCAAACGTTGTACATGTTCTCCGAGGAGTAATTGGTTCTCGCGTGAACCACTTCCTTCTATCTACACTATAAAATATTTTCAATCCCAGCATGGCAACGGTCCGCAAAAACCAATTCCCACAGACCTTCAATGGAAAATGTTCTAAAACAGTCAAATCCATAAATAAGCATACCATGTTTTGCTGGAAGCTGATTCAAACCACAAGCTACAAGATAACACCATTAATGACCTATATTGTCAGAAGCCAGGTGTCATGACATACTGTTACTCAGTGAAATCTGGATGGCTCGGGCGATGTGAAGCCGTTGCTTCAGACGCCTTATGACAAGCTCTATCAAGTCGCGTAAACCATTCCTTTTTATATCTATTACTGAAGACTTTGAATCCCAACATGGTAATGGTCAGCCAAAAAAGTAGGCGCAAACATAAGTTGATGCGAAATTGGTTTGAAACTAACCTATACCATGCACTCAACGAAAGGCACCAGTGCTCTCGGGGGTTATGACATGACCTAATTTGAACAGATGTGACCCATGCTATTTTCGTTCATTTAGAGCATTTGCGTAATTGCCAAATCGTTGGTACTTCGTTTATTTTGACGGGTCGTTGCCATATTGGGATCGGAAAAAATGAATAAATGATATGTAAAAGGAAATGATTTGCGAGACGCAAAATAGCATGTCATAGAACGTCTAGGCAAGACTTTTACCTTACCTCAGGGATCCAGGTCACACTGGATCAAATAGGTCACGACTTGACCTGCGACAACATAGTTCATGCATGGTGTCATCTTGTGCAGAACAAGTTAGTCAGCTTCAAGTAGAATATGGAATCGAATACTGTCTCCTCCCCTTCCGGTGGTCTATCATTGGGTTTGGGAACATATCTCCCTGATACAAAGTAGGATGTCCAGAAATTTTCGGCGTAGATTACCTTTCATATTGCGCTCATACTGATTAATATTGCAAAGCACACACCAGTCTTAAAGGGGCAGCTAAATCTATACTCAGTAGATGTTTGTTTCACAATCAGTTTCATAAAACCACACGCCTCCCTGCTTATCGTGTACAAATACGCATAGCTTCAAGAATACCCGCGACGGCATGCCTCAGACGCCGTATAAGGTGTTAAAACGATGGCAATACTCAACTGAAATAATTTAATTATGTTGTAACTGTTCACCTTGTGAGAATAATCTTATGCTTGAAATTGTCTATGAAATATTACTGCTGTTTTGTTCGCCAGCGAAAACCTATTACGTGAAACTTGTCCGTTCCCCATCGTACCAGTTACACAGTTTTACAGTCGTTGTATGGCATTATTCATAGTCGAGACGGCTCGGATCCCGAGAGTCGGGTGACAATTCATTGTTGCAGATGAAGTGTGGCGTTTTCTCGATGAGGAAGGTTCAGTCGGACAGCTGCAGTGCGATGGGGCTCCATACTGCTGGAAAATGTAGCCTCATTGGCCTTCGACTGTACTGGCCCCTGCAGGTGGGGAAAAGGCATGCCAAGAAACTGGATGTAAGTTTCTGAATTGATTTTACAGCTGTCGATGTCTAGGAAGAAAATGTCAGTCTTCTCGTCCCAGCTGACGCAGACGCTCACCATATCCTTCGAAAAGCGGTAGGCTTCATGGTGGAGGAGTTATAATGACATGTCCGCATTTTCCCGGCCCAGTACACCAGACTATATAGACTAGGTTGTATTGTCGATTGGTTAATTTTAGGTCGCTAGAGTGGTTAATTTTAGGTCGCAGCAGATATTCGCTAGCAAATATACGTAAGTAAATTCACGCATGCGCAAAAGTACGTAAGCGCAAATGTACGTATGCACACATGTTCGTAAGCGCAAGTATACGTAAACGTATGTATTTTCATGGGAAAGTACTAAAACGCAAATACACGTATGTACAAATGTACGTATGCCCAAATATTGGTACGTGTGCGCAAATGGCCGTATTCGAAAATGTGCGTACATTCGTCCATAGGTACATTTGTGCTCACGTACTTTTGTATTTAGGTACATTCACGCTTACATACATTTGCCATACATACTTGTCCGTTGATGTACATTTGCACTTCCGTAAAGTTGCGGTGACGTACATTTGCATTTCCATACAATTGCTCTTTCGTACATATGCGTTTATGTACATTGCCTAGGTACATTTGCCATATGTACATGTGCTCATATATATATATATATATATATGCATTACGCGCATTTCACATACGTACTTTGGCGCTTATGTAGATCTGCACTTACGTACATCTTCCATGCGCTCATTTCCTTTCTGTACATTTTGCGGTCGGCACTTGGAGCGACAACTCAGTCTTGTCTGACGTCGGCAGTACCGGTCCTTGGTTAGAGACGACTTGTTCGGGGCAGCACCTTGCTTCGGACCCGCTCGGACATGGGGGCAGTGATAATTCATTTTGATAGTGCCATTTTCGTCGCCATGACAAACGGCTGCACTGATAGTTTAGACACAGCGATTGTTCGTGAGACGTGGCTTGGGCTAAGCTGCGTGCCCGGATCTGTCCGCTTCAGGAGCATGTCAGCTCGCTCACCTCTTCTGCGCTGTCGTGGGCTACGCTGCGTGCCCGCATCTGTCCGCTTCAGGAGCATGTCAGCTCGCTCACCTCTTCTGCCGTGTCGTGGGCTACGCTGCGTGCCCGCATCTGTCCGCTTCAGGAGCATGTCAGCTCGCTCACCTCTTCTGCGCTGTCGTGGGCTACGCTGCGTGCCCCGATCTGTCCGCTTCAGGAGCATGTCAGCTCGCTCACCTCTTCTGCCGTGTCGTGGGCTACGCTGCGTGCCCGGATCTGTCCGCTTCAGGAGCATGTCAGCTCGCTCACCTCTTCTGCCGTGTCGTAGGCTACGCTGCGTGCCCGCATCTGTCCCCTTCAGAAGCATGTCAGCTCGCTCACCTCTTCTGCGCTGTCGTGGGCTACGCTGCGTGCCCGCATCTGTCCGCTTCAGGAGCATGTCAGCTCGCTCACCTCTTCTGCCGTGTCGTGGGCTACGCTGCGTGCCCGCATCTGTCCCCTTCAGGAGCATGTCAGCTCGCTCACCTCTTCTGCGCTGTCGTGGGCTACGCTGCGTGCCCGCATCTGTCCGCTTCAGGAGCATGTCAGCTCGCTCACCTCTTCTGCCGTGTCGTGGGCTACGCTGCGTGCCCGCATCTGTCCGCTTCAGGAGCATGTCAGCTCGCTCACCTCTTCTGCGCTGTCGTGGGCTACGCTGCGTGCCCGCATCTGTCCCCTTCAGAAGCATGTCAGCTATCTTACCTATTCTGCGATGTCAACTGTCGTGTGTTCGAGCTGTGCGAGGACGACTACTGTCCTCTTTCTTTCTGAATATATCGAAGCCACAGTCTTCTTGATCAGTTTGCCAATCGTTCGCCTTTTGCCGGCAAGAGAGGAAAACGTTCGTACCAACCCGAGCCTCTCCATCGCTTCTCTTTGAAGCACACCTCGATGGTGTGCCCTGCTGAGCCCTAAGTTGCATGTGAGCTGTGTGAGGTGTCTCGGCTTAAGACGAGCTTTCATCTGAGCATGTTCCCAGGCCAATTGTTGTTGTTCATCCGACCTTCATTCCGAGAGAACGACAACAATTTCACGCTTCTCTTTGATCGCTTCTCTTTGATCCTCCATCGCTTCTCTTTGAAGCACACCTCGATGGTGTGCCCCTGCTGAGCCCTAAGTTGCATGTGAGCTGTGTGAGGTGTCTCGGCTTAAGACGAGCTTTCATCTGAGCATGTTCCCAGACCAATTGTTGTTGTTCATCCGACCTTCATTCCGAGAGAACGACAACAATTTCACACATTAATTGATATCACAATTCTGGTTAGTCCTTTGATGCTGTAAGAAATTACATGTATTCCGCAATATTGCAATAATTTACGACACACAAAAGTCGACTTGATATCTTGGAAAATATTTGTGCCACAGATTTGAAATATCGAATGACAAATTGCTGGACTATATTGTCTCCTGCCAACTTGCATGTTCTCCACCCTGCTGGTTATCGCTTAACAGTTAATAATACTAATGATATAAATATCTTGGACGCTACTGTTGCCGCCAGACCTAGGATTTTCGCTGGGGGTGGGGGTGGGGGCACCTACCCCATTTAAAAAGTCCCCTGATTTTGACCACTAATTTTCAAAGCAGCCTAGTTAAAATTTGCTTTGCATCACATAATAAGTGACCAACTTAATTGTCCTGTGCTGGGGCCCCAATCCACCAGCATGATTTCTGCGCCAACTAATTTCAACCTTAACGCGTCCCATCCTGTTTGGAAATTTTTATTTTAGTATCCCGTCATAAGTCACTTCACATTGCTCAAATAACACATATATAAATCACTTCAAAATGTAATGTTTTCCAATTTCAGGCGGTCCGGTTCATGACACCCGGTCGCAAAAACGCCAAAGTTCGTGCACGTGTGCACTCGCCTTCCGCATTTGGCGCATTCCCCACACTTCGTTCGACTCTCCGATTTCTGCTAGACCTCCTACGTTTTGCTAGTTGCTGCCAAATGATAGTCTTGTGCCAAATTTGGCGTCGGAAATGCTTCGAATGGTGGTTCGCTAGGAAAATTCGATAACTTCATTTTGATGATTAGTTCTCTTCTTCCGGCATTTTCTGAAGGTTAAGAAATCCGGATACCAGCTGAACTTTCATGCACCTCATCTCTTTGGATAAACATGCTCCCAGATTGGCTACCGAACCGAGGCCGTAGCTAGGAGTTTTTATTTTGATCTCGTGGCGTTTTTCTTTGTGTACGGATGTGTCTTAGGACTCCAGCCCATTTTTGTTAGGGGCCCAGCACATTTTTGAGAAGAAGGCATTTTGTGAGCGTTTTATTGTTTTTTTTTGTGCACCGGGGATATTTTTGAGGTACCGGCACGTTTTCAAAAACCTCTATGTGCTTAATTAGTGCCCGGTCTTTTTGTTCGACTTTTTAAGAACCATGTCGCTTTCTGAGGGCCCCAGTCTGGTTTCAAGCCCCCATGATGTCTCATGGCCACGGCGTGCTTTGAGGGCCTGAGGTGTGTTTTTGTTAGCTCCTGATGTGTTTATTAAAGCCGCAACGCATGTTTTAAAGCCCTGACGCTTTTTGCGAGGCTCGGTACGCTTTGGAGGGCCCTGTGCATTTTCGGCCTCCCGGTGTTCCCTTGGGGTCCTGTTGTGTTAATTTGGGGATTTTATAGCACATTTGCGGACACAGCACAATATTGGTGACGCCGATATGATTTCTCGTGGCCCTGACGCGACTTTTCGGATCCAGGCGCATGGTTCCCGGGGATTTGAACGCCAATTTGCTTGGCTCGATGCAATTTTTAGTCACTTCTTCTGATTTCCTTTTAAGTTCGAGTCATGGCAGGATTTTGCGGGCACATGGCACCATATGTGTGTGGCCCGCCGCGATTTTTCTAGTTCCGGTAAGGTTGTCGGGGCCGTACGCGGCATTTGAAAGCATCTGGCATCTCTCCTGATTGTTGAGGGCTCCGGCTTGTTTTTTGTGGGGCCTCGATGCGATTTTTGGGGTAATGTTTTGCTTACTTCGGGCCGTAGACGCTAATTTTTGGGAGCCCCGACCAGAATTTCTGGGATTACGGACGAAATTTTGGGTTCCGAGCGCGATATCTGGGGAGCTCGGTGCGAGTTCGAGGGGTGCGTCGTACATATCTGGGCCCCAGAGCAATTCTAGCGGGCTCCAGCGGAATTTTTCGGACCCGGCGCGAACTTCTTGGTGCACGCTGTGTATATTTGGAGCCCCTACGCAAACTCTGGGCCCCCGACGGAAATTTATGGGGCCCAGGATAATTTGTCTGGGACCCCGGCGCGGTTCTTAGAAATCCACTCATTCAGAAGGGAAGGGGACATTTGCCCCTTTCGTAAGCCATTGAGGCTGCTCAACGAATACATTTTTAAGCCGATGGCACCCTTCAGACAAGAAAAGGCCCCTAGATGATTTTCTTTCGGGACCTGATCTGAATTTTCCGGTGCTCAGGTCGATTCGATTAGGCCACTTTGTAATTTTTTTTGTGGACGGGTTCTATTGACGTAATTCGTCTGCGCAATATTTTTGGTCCAGTTACGATTTTCGGGATTCCGGTGAATTTTTTGTTTGCCCCATCGCGTTATTTTTACGGGGACCGATGCGTTTTTTGGTGTTTGACGCATTTTTGTGTGACCGCAGGGTGACATTCTGGGTAGAAGTTGATGTTTGGGAAGCCAGCTGCAACTTTTGAGGTTACGGCGCGACCTCCTGGCTGTCGAGTGATCGCGTGCTTATCAAGGGCAGCGACGCGACTTTTCTGGAAATCAGTGTCACGTCGTCGTCTTGGGCCACGTCGTCACTCGTTGGGATCCCTAGCTCGAGTTGCATCGGTCTCGACACGTTTTTGGGGACCAAACACGTTTTAGGTGTCTTTAGCAGGATTGTCGAGACCCCAGAGTGCTCATCCATGACCGGACTGATCCTTTGTTGCCCCGGCTTCACTTTTTTTAGGTGAACCGGATGAGACTTGGCCTCCGCCTGTTCCCAGGTGAGCTGGTCGGTGCCGACGAGGTAGCAGCTGCCACGGTTGTACGTCCAGCAGGTCTGGCAGCCGAGCAGCTGGCAGCTGCCGGCGGCCGAGAAGTCGATGTCGGCGCAGACGGCGACGCGTACGCACGACAAGGCACACTGTATGACGCTGGCGGCCGTCGTCGTCTCCAGCAGCTGCTCGGTGTGGTTGCGGCCAGCGAGGTTGCGCAGCCGCCGGCTGTTCGACACCGAGCCGGCGGCCGCGACCGCCAGCAGCCACAGGATCGTCTTGCACGTGCGCCGCATCCTTCACTGTCCACCACTTGGCTCGGTGTGGGCGGGCGAGCCCAAGATACCTTTACTAGAAGGTAGATCGAAGTTTTCCTTCAAGCCCGCATGACGTCATCCGAAGGTTTTTTTAAATATGGTATCAATATGGTTGCAGACGACTTTCCTCAAATCATACGCAATGGTTACTTTTATTTTGCCTTCTCTACAAGCAAAGGTATTTATGTTCCGCTGACTGAGTTATTAATCTTGTCCTGTTCTTTCCAGTGAACATTTGTTCAGACACATATTTTATCATGCATAGGCAAGGTTGGATTTGTGCATTGTAATATTGCATGTTGAGAGGAATATTTTGAAGTCATCCAGTATGGAGAATATTTTTGTTCAAACCTTTTGCGTCCACTCAATTTGCACCCACTTTCGGTGAATTGTGAGCACTTTTACTTGATCACAGCAGCTCATTGTCAAACATAGGAGGTGACTTAGGAGATTCAACCTCCAGACGAGAAAACAAGAAACAATTTTCTGGAGAGGATAGTGTTCTGAATTCCAAAAATCCAGGAGCAGCCTATTTTTCAGAACATGTACCTACCTACCTACATTGACATACAACAGTTATTGCAAACATAGCTCTTTCTAGGCCAGCTAGACCCAGGGCATGGTGCATTATTCCTTTATTAATTTTGCATGGATTATTGACGATACATGCATAATTGAACATTTATGTACAATACATGCTATCATCATGCTATGAATGCCCTCCTGAAACTTTCCATGAGTTGCAGTCTGATTTCCTGTGGTATGAATTCAGCATCTAGATAGAATGTTTGAATGTAACACATTTCTGTTTCAGGTGTCATGCCTTACTGTGCAGTACCAGAGGTGGCACTGGGCAGGCAACTTTAATAAAGAAGAAATCTGGTTACACCATTTTATCAGGATTCTGCCTTAGCAAAATCTCTTAGCATACAATAAAACATGTCTAAGTTCTCAAATGTTGGGAACCAAGAGCATGCTCCAAGCATTTCAAATAAATTGATCAGAGAAGAAACCTAAAGAAAGAGCTGCTCAACCCTGCCTCTTTGCAGAGAATCAAATGTCTCCTACCATCAACTATTCCCACCATAATATTCCCACCAGCCAATATCCTGGGTAATCCTGAAACTTTTTGTATTAGTGATGTTTACATCATTTGCAACATTACGTTGTTGTGTTTTTCTTGATTTGTATGCATGTTGACAATGTTTCTCCTCCATGAAAAAAGACGGATAGGCCTGGTTAGGTTATGTCCTTTTATTTCAATATTTTGATACATTTCTCTGAGAACATAGATTAGGCTGGCTAATTTTATGCCAGGTTACCTTGCAAATTTATCAAGCTTTCAATAATTAGTTATTGTATATGAACCAATTGAAAGCCCTCCCTTTTGGTATTATTTTGCTTTTCAACCAATGTTTGGGCTTGCTGGTAAAAAAAATATGTTCTTTGTGCACCAAAATAACAATCACGATAAGATCCTATTTACCACTAAGTTATAGCTACGTTAGGGTAGCTAAGTTAGGGTCAAAGGTATGATAAATATATTATTTGGGTCAGATCTGCTGACTGAAATGGTGCATTTATGGGCTATATTTTTTTACAGAATGGACAAAGAATGAGATTATCATGAGATAACAAGTGAGTGATGCCTATATTTAGGTTGATTCTTTCCATCAAAAATTATAGGATTTGTGTAAAATGCCACCGCACGACACGGTCTTCACTGCGGAGTTGATGGCCATCAGCAAAACTCTTGCATACATCGAGGTTGACGACGATATTTTGCATGTTATTTTGAGTGATTCTCTGAGCAGTCTTGTGGCGCTGCACAGTTTTAACCAATAACATGTCATCGTACGAGACATTTTATCGCACCTTACTTCGCTGCATCGCATGGGAAAACAGGTCATACTTTGCTGAATTCCAGCACATGTCGGAATCCGTGGTAACGAGCTGGCCGACAGGGCTGCAAGGCGTGCAGCACAAGCGCAAAGGAGTCGCGTTCTCCCACTCCCTACCAGTGACTACTACCCAATTATCTCATCATTTATTCTCAGACAGTGGCAGGGCAAATGGGACCAAGTGGAGTTCAACAAATTAAAGCAAATCAGACCTTAGCTCCGTGGCACTCGTCCTTCAGCCAAACTAGAAGGGACGAAGTAGCCATCTGTCGTCTCAGAATTGGTCACACTCTAGCAACACATAGGTATTTATTGTGCGGGGACGACAGGCCGAAATGTGTTAGGTGTAATGCCGCGCTGACTGTGTACCATGTGCTGGTGGCGTGCCAAGCATACACAGAAGAACGTAGGCGCCACTTCGGATAAGATGCGAATGCTCCGAGGTTGAAGAACTTATTGGGAGATTATTACCGATTTATACACAATGGAGCAGTTTTATGCTTCCTTGCGGAGATGGGATCTGACGTAATATATGCACCTGCCTAACTGATTACTGTTTCCACAGATCTCAGATCAAGCGCCTTAATAGCTACCGATGTTTTATATTCGTTTGTGACAGTCTGACGCGTGCTTAGGCAACCTTGTTATGGGTGCAATATAACCCAATGTGGTTTACGCACCCTAAAACCCCAATAGTCATCATTAACATGGCAAACATGCATAAGAAGTCCCTGGGCCATTTCTGATCACAATGTTGTTTTTCTGGTGTTTTCTGATTTGACACTCATTCCTTTGGAAAATGAAAACTTCCAAAGATATAAGCACTTTAAGTTCAAGTACCTCTGTCTAAGAAATCAGTCCAAGAAAAGAATATTAAAAACATTGAAACAACTTTTTTAAACAAGTAAAAGATTGGCTACATGTTACCTGCTATCCCACCTCAACAACATATGGGAAGTGTGGGGAAAATGTTTTGGGCCTGGTGATATATAATGAAAAATAACATACAATTATCAATACAAATTAATACAACCTAACCTAGCCTACTGATGTTGGACGGCCTAAAACCTACCGATGTTGAATCACTTAAACGCACTAATATTGTATTACTTAAAACCTACGGATGTTGGATTGCCTAAATATGACTTTAAAATGTGATTTTCAAACCAAATTGCAGAGGACTGTCCATAATAGCCACTGCACGTGGAGGGCATGTATTGTGACATAAATAAATAAATATATAAATAGGAAGACGTCAGCTTTCCACAGCCGCCGGCTGCCAGCGACCATCGTGCAGACAGCGGGTCAGGCGTGCACGGTCCAGGTCGCGGACCGCTGATAGGTCATTCACATTATAGCCAGATCAGGTCGCGAATGGTGCCGTTGCTGTGTCCGTTCCCGAATCCGTCCCGTCGGCTCCTACGACGTCATCTGCGCGAGGGGTATCTCAGCTGAGGCCACCATCAGTGGTAGCCTTACCCGCTGGCGTGTGTTCCCTTGCCGCCCCAGTTCAGTACATAGGATCAAGTTCAAGCCGCGCTGTGACAGACGGTCACCACGTGTGCGCAGACCACTCGTACATTACGGCTGCGATGCGAGTGATGAATGAAAGCAGGCGAAGTTACAGGTGAAAGATTCTTATATTGTGAGTTCATGTCTGCATTTTTTTTCACCAACCATAGTTGGCGATCCCCGCAGGTAGTCGTTCTGCTGCCGTTGTTACTTGGTTACGTTATAAATTCGCGATACATTCGTACTTGAAATACGTATGCGCAAATACACGTGAAAATCGTACTAAGAACATATTCGCACTCAATATATTCGTATTCGGGGAGTTTTATGAACCACGCAAGCAGGACGCTACATCTGCAGTTGGGTCGAAGTCCATTTGTATGCAATTTTCCAATTTGTGACTTGCATCCTCAATGACAGATGCAGCCAGCTTCCTGCACACAGACATAGCGAACAGATGTCATCAGCGGGTATCAACAAACACCCCCTGCCACACCAATTATTTTCACTATTTGCCACCAATATATACCGACTGCATATGCACCCACAAACCAAGCGCGTGCATCCATTCATGTGTAGGCATAACCGTAAGAATGCAAATAAAGGGCATAATCATTTGCAATAATGTCTTGCGGCTCATTGGTGCTGATTGCTTTTGAACCATTCATGCACCAGACACACACACACACACTATATATATATATATATATATATATATATATATATATATATATATATATATATATACACAAATGCACAAATATATATTACGTGGGATATATGGGGCCTCCTGTCGGTGGCGGATCCAGGGAGGGAAGTTGGGGCACATGCCCCCCCCATGAAAGGTGGCGTCCCTTCGACCAGGAAAACGCGTCCCTCCGCGAAGGCTCGAGTGCACCCCCCAACACCCTCGATTTTGTTTAGCCACAGGCGCCTCTTGGCAGGAAAGACACCCCTCAAGCTGCTTTCGCGGTGGCGCCACTCCAAGCACGTGTCCCCTCCCCCAGATGACAATTCCTGGATCCGTCCCTGCCTCTTGTGGCAGCTATTGGCTTCCTGTGGCGGCTATGGAACCTCTTATGACGGCAAAGGGCCTCCTATTGCGGTCTAGGGGCGGTCAGATCATTTCAGGCGGTCTTCTGTGGTTACTTTTCGGAAATTCTCCTGCCACTGAAGGGAAGAAGCTATGGCGCACTTAGCTCCCCCCGTCTGTCCTTTCTTCCGCTCTCGAACGGGGGTGACAACACCAGCCAAAACGGAAGGTAGAGGGAGCCTACCACTATCGGGAAAAATCCCTTTATTTTGGAGGAACTTGATGTTCAGCCTGCCGGAAACGGCACATTGTTAGGCAGGAAAATTATTACTGGGTCATTTCGGATACATTTTGCTGAAGCTGAAGAATAGTTCTTTCAATTGGTATACGTCAAAGTGATCTATATGGCCATAAAACATGCAAGAGAGCGTAGAGAAAAACGGTAAAATTGCATGTAAACCAATGGTGAAGGGAAACCTTCAAGCCCGCTACCAAACCCACTTCGTGGGGGCCCGGGCGAGCCGGCCGGGCCGACCACCACTGCGTGGCTGTGACGGTTTGTGTGTATGCATGCACGCCGTGGATACCGGTGTTTCATTGGTCGACGTGATGGTGACGTCACCGGGGCCAAGTGCTGCCCGGGACGTAGCTGGTGATGGCTAAAATCAGAAGGATGTGACGGATCCTGATAGGCTACACAAGTGTCATCGATGTATACGTGTTTAACCATTTACCTAGTCACGCAACAGGGTTAGTCATAAAGAAAACACAAATACCAATGGTGGGATACAAGACACACAGTTAGTTCAATGTGGAACAAGATGGAGCCAGAACGGAAAAGAACTTAGGGCTCAGGATTACATGTCTTTGTTGCACATCAGGCCAAACATTGTCTAGCACTGCTCGTGTTAGTAAAAGTTCTGCGCTTTTGGTGCTTTTATCGCAGTTGCCGGTTCACTCTCGCGCCATCAAGTCGTTGCTCTGGGACGTGGACCAGCTATCGTGCTACGTGGATCGTGCTACCAGCTATCGTGGACGTATCTCGCAAGACCAGCCTGCCATCAACTCGACATCTTCAATTCCGACTTCTTGCTACTCTTCACCACCAACTTCTAGACCACTCTACACCTTCAACTCGTCTATAGGTTGGTCCAGAGCCCGCTGATCACTCCGCTGCTTTCGTACTGCTTGTTATTGCAGTTTTTATAATTTTCATTTTCGTGGGGCGACACCCGTCGCTCTTTTCTCATTTCTTTTCTAGTGCGGTGACACCCGTCACCCCACCCGTTTTAATCGTCATCGTATTTTCGCTCCCTTTGTTCTGCGTGTTTATTTATATTTCGTTTGGTAGGGTTTTTTTCCCCGTGATGGGGAAAAAGAGGAAGAAAGGCACTGACCCCAGCTTGCCACAGGACTCTGATTCGGAATTTCCTCCTCTGACCACACCCGACGACCATCGCACGAACACGGACTTGGCCTCTGATGTTCCCTCACTGAATTCGACCATTGATGACCCGCGCCGGACAATTCCCCTTGATGACGCCATGGAAGCCCTTTGCGCCTCGCCGAACCCTGCTCGTCCCAAGGCCACGACCTCGCCTCGCAATCCAGACCAGACCATAACTCTTCACGCCGCTGACCCACGCTCGAACCAGACCACGCCCTCCCAACCTGAACCCATCCAGCCCATTGAACCCTACCTCGACAGTGATGGCTCTTACATTGTAGTCAAGCCTGTCGAGGAATCCGTTTCCTTCCGCCGTATCAACGTTTTCTGGCCGACTAAACAACTCCTTGCCATCTGCTCCCTAGCCAATCCCGACATTGAAGCCTCTGCCAACGGAACCTTAGTCATTAAAACCCAATCCTGAGCCCAGACCAAAGCCCTCCTCCGCACCACCACATTTTGTGGAAAATCCGTCACCATCACTCTCCATTCCAACCGCAACACCACCAAGGGCACCGTCTTCGCGCCGGAGCTCCGCTTCATGACTGAAGCGGATATCCAGACGGAGCTCAGGCCGGAGGGGTGACCTACGTCCACCGCATTAACTCATTTAAAGACGGCCAGAAACGCGATACAAGCCTACTTGTCCTTACCTTCAACTCTACAACTCTTCCCAAGACCATCCTCGCCGGCTACATCCGATTCCAAGTCCGCGTATTTATTCCAAATCCTCTCCGCTGTTTTAATTGCCAGCGCTTCGGGCATGGCAGTAAGACGTGTCGCCAAACCGCCAGATGCCCTAAGTGCGGAGAACCACCACATCCAGATTCCACCTGCTCCAAGCCTGCCCACTACCTCAGTTGTAACAAGCCCGATCACCTCACCACATCCAATCAATGTCCAGTTTGGCGCAAGGAAAAGGATGTATGTGCTGTGAAGGCCACGACCGGGGTATCCTACCCCCAGGCCCGGCGGTCTGTCGAGGCCACCTCCCCTTCCACCAAAACGTACGCACAGGCGACCAGCATTGCTCCACCCACCCCTAGCGTAAACACCACTTCTACTTCGATGCAAACCGACATGACTCCTGGTAAAGCTCCACAAAAAAACTTGCACCACTCACCACACCTACACAAACCACCCTGGCTCCCAACACTCAGACCACTCCGACACAAACCACCCCGGCTCCCAACACTCAGACCACTCCGGCTCCAAACAAACGGACCACTCCAGGGAGGAGTGATAGGCCCCGCAGTCACTCCGCTGCGGGAGCAAATTATCGTTCCCCGTCAGCGGGCCGCCGATCCAACGCGGCTTGTCCAGCGCCGGCCGGCGCACACGTGACCCGACCAACTCCCAGCCGGCGGGCATCCACCGCGGCAATGGCCGGCCGACGTGAGTCGGCCGCCAAGGTCACTGGTCGGCCGGACGGCTCGAGCGAGCCAACCACCGCCGGATGCACTCAACATACGAACCCACCTGAACTTCAATCGTGGCTGCGCTAGGCACCGAAAGGTGCCAACAAATATTAATTCACACCAATGACCATATTTCTCCAATGGAATTGCCATAGTCTATTATCCAAATGGGCCGAAATGAAAGCTTTTTTCAATATTCTCGCACCTATTCTCATAGCACTTCAAGAAACATGGTTTTTGCCTACAGATACATATAACTTCAATCTTTCCAATTACTCACTGTACCGTCACGATGAGGTCCATGGACCACATCGCAGTGGTGGTACAGCACTGTACATCAACAATGATTTTACACACACACAAATTACACTGTATTCACCTTTACAAGCCGTAGCTTGTACGTTACGTATTCATGGCAGGAATGTGGATGTATGTTCCATATATATTCCACCACAAACAGATAACACAAACATTTTGATACCATTAGACAACCTGATAACACAATTCAAGAATCCTTTCATATTACTTGGCGATTTTAATGCCCATAGCCCAGCGTGGGATAGAACACGCACACTTACAGACACTCGTGGCCGCATCACTGAACAAATTTTAGACCGACATAATTTAGTATTACTGAACACCGGAGAATCAACCTTTTTTCACCTTGGACATAACACGGAAACAGCTATTGATTTATCAATATGCTCTCCGACTCTGGCCAATGATTATGATTGGACCATAGACACTGATATTCATGACAGCGATCATTACCCCATTAAATTAACACCCACATTTTCAACTGCGGCAGATACGACACCCAGTTTTATCCCTCGCTGGAAAATTCCGAAGGCCGATTGGACAACTTTTCAGGAACTTTCACATATTCAATACAACCCCAACATTTCTCCCGTCGAAAACATCAACCAAGTTACCAAAACTCTTCTCGAAGCAGCTTCCACCACTATTCCACAAACAAAAACTTTCACAAAAAGAACACCAGTCCCCTGGTGGTCGATAGAAGATTCCCGAGCAATAGCCGCAAGAAAGAGAGCATTTTGAAAATATTTACGCCATCCCGACCAACAAAATGTAGTCAACCGTAATTATGAACGTGCGAAGACACGCCGCATCATTCGCGAAGCTCGTCGCCGTTCATGGTCATCTTATTTACAACAACTCACCCCCTCGAACACCTTTAAGCAAAATCTGGCAGTTAACCCGCCGATTATCAGGACGCACTCCATTTGAATCACTCCCTGCACTCAAAATTCAAAACACCACAATTACAGACCCACAAACAATAGTAAATACAATAGCGGACACCATGGCTCACAATAGCTCTGAAAACTACAGACCGGAATTTCTACAAAAAGCACAACACACATTTCACACCGATTTGGCACAATTAGATTCGGACAACACTGAAACATACAATATCCCGCTTCAAGTTTCAGAACTAGATACTGCAATTTCCTCAGCCGGTAATACTTCTGTAGGTCCCGACAATTTACATTATTTCTTTTTCAGACATTTATCCAACGACACAAAACATTGCATCTTACAAACATTTAATGAATTATGGTCTGGCCATACTTTCCCCGAAACCTGGAAGGAAGACCTCATCCCTATTCCAAAACCCGGCAAAAACCACAGCAACCCCAATAATTTCCGACCCATCGCTCTCACCAGTTGTCTAGGAAAACTTTTAGAACGTATGATTGTAAAACGACTGACCTGGTACTTAGAAACAAATCATCTGTTATCTCCAATTCCATGCGGTTTTCGTCATGGCCATAGTACAGTAGATCATCTCATTCGATTAGAAACTGACATACGCCTTGGTTATACAAAAAAAACATGAACACACCATTGCAGGATTTTTAGACATTAGTAAAGCGTATGATATGGTATACAAACCGGCATTAATTTCCAAACTTCTTCACTTCGGCGTCAAAGGAAATTTAGCTCATTATTTGATAGGATTTTTGTCCGGTTCCCGTCATTTTCATCTCCGGTGCAGGTCAGCGATTTCCGATCCACGTTTTCTTAAGAACGGATTACCACAGCGGAGTTGTATTTCACCAGTATTATTCAACATCATCATTAATGATATTTTCGATAATATGCCAGCCAATCTATCATACTCGCTATTTGCGGACGATAGTGCGATTTGGTGCTCCGGCAAAATTATGAACATTGTCTAATTCGATTACAAAACGCACTTGACCGGATACACCAATGGTCCATCAAATACGGTTTCACATTTCCAGCTCCAAAATCTGCCACAATGTTATTCAGCAAATCAACTCCGTGCCCAGGTCCAGACACACCACTTCACCTCGGAAACACTGACATACATTTGGTAAATTCGTTCAAATTTCTTGGTGTTATTTTCGATCGCAAGCTTTCCATGCACAAGCACGTCAAACACATCCAGACCAAATGTTTTCACAGACTCAACTTATTTCGCTGTATTATATCTTCATCATTCGGATCCGATCGTCACACGCTATTACAATTATACAAATCCTTGGTTCTTCCCATCATAGAATATGGCTCCATAGTTTACGCAAGTGGTAATACCTCCGCTTTGAAACTTTTGGACATCGTACAAAATAAATTTATTCGCATAGCACTCGGTGCAATGACCAAGTCCCCATTACTTCTTTACAAATCGAATC
>JAOTOM010004026.1:0-212580 GCA_034440615.1 Ashinkailepas kermadecensis | reverse complement strand
GAGGCAAATGTGTGTACAAACTTGTCTTGTTACCACCTTAAAGCACAATAATACCGATTTGGCTAGGTTAGGCTAGTTTAGTTGTTTACCTTGGAAAAATTTTCAATCATTTTCAAAAATAAAATAAAATCGGAAATTTTCCTTCAAAAAGCAGCTGACATTAGGTTCGGGTAAGTTGGGTTCGGTTGTTCAATTTAGAAAATTTTCAGAATATATATTGCTTAATTTTTGTTTCTATTTTTTTCTCCAAAGCAGGGGTGTCGATTTGTATCGATAGACACTAGCGCGTATTAAATGTCACAAATCGTGATGGGCGTTCCTCAGAACATCCAAAATCGTAACATCCAAAGAAAAATTCCAGTTACAGAAATTCCAGCGCCTAAAGTCTAAATTTGAGGTTACAGTGACAAATGTGACGGAGGTAAGACATTTGTGGTGCAATTGCGCGCATCCGGAAGCCAATCTCATATGACGTCGTACTGATTCGTTTTTGTACTTCGCACCTTCTGATGTATCTGCGGATTGGTGTGATTTTAAATAGTGAATAAATAGCTTGCTGATATTTAATTCCCAAAGGAACAGTAGTTGAAGAAGTTGGCAGGTAAGCTTGAAAAAGTTCAGTCCATGTTTTTTTCTGATTTGTGCTCAGGGTTTCCATGTTAATATCACATAACTACTACGTTTGTCTTCAAGAAGAGCTGTTTTTAGTTGACTTTTATTAATATTTTCATTCCACTGCTTTTAGTGCCCTTTCTGCCCAGGATTGGGGCACCTAGTGTTGCATTTCCGTCCAGGGGTTGGCACACCTTTTGGTAAATTTACAGCTTAAGGTAATTTCTGATTAATTTTTTTCCATGCAATGTTTAGGAATGTAATGAACATGATGTTACTGCTCATTTTGGTAAATTTGTGTTTTAAGGTGTTTTATGAATTCGTGAAATGTATCATTTCAATGCAATGTTTATGAATGTGACTCAGATGATGGGACCACTCATTTTCTATACAAAAGCCTACATTTCAGGTTGTGAGCAAAATAACACCAACAAAAAGCTTGGAATTGGGTGACATAGGGTAAAGTATTTTGTTGTTAAATACAAAAATGCAACATAACCTAACCTAAGCTAGCTTAACCTCCCCTTGGAGAAAAACAAAACCAAAACATCAAGTTGTAAAAATTGCAAGCAATGTATTTTTTTTACAATTAAAAATGTAACCCAACTTAACTTAATCTAACATAAGCTGCTTTTAAAGAAAAAAGATCTTTGTTTCAAATTTTGGAACAATTTTCGCAAAAATGTCCAACTTAAACACTTAAACTAATCTAACATCACCGAACATAGCCCATTTGTTTGCTTTATGGAGGCAAATGTGTAATAACTTGCCTAGTTACCACCTTAAAGCACAATAATTCTGGTTAGATTAGATGGGTTAGGTATTTTCATTTGCAAAATTTCAAGAAAATAAATTGCTATATATTTTTCCAATCTTGTTTTTGTAGTTGTTTTCTCCAAGGTCAGGTTAGGCTAGGTTACGTTAGGTTGTGTTGAATTTGCAATGTATTTCTTTTAATTGCTATGTTACTAACTCCGAGCCCATTTTTAATGTTATTTTGCTCACAACCTGCTCACAACCACAAGCATTTGCACAGAAACTGAGTAGTGCCATCAGCTTAGTGACATTCATAAACATTGCATTGGAAATTTAGATAAAAAATATTAATAAAACACATAAAAGCACAAATTTAATGTCCTTTCTTCTGCAAATGCATGCCTTTCAATTGGGAGTAAAAATTACACCCAAAAAAATGGTGTGGAGTAAGAAAATATAGCATGCAAATAATGTTCAAGATGTATGATAACCTTACCTAACATAGTTCAACTTCCCATACAAGAAATTAATTGTTTTTAATTTAAATTTTCGAGGCATTTTCTCAAATATTTTCAACTTAAAAAACCTAACCTAAGCTACTTGAACCATTTATTATTTTTTTGTATAAAAATAATTAACAAAAAATATTTACCAACAAATGATTCTTTTTATAACTTACAACAAAAGCCTAACCTAACCTGACAAACCTAACCCCTTTGTATGCTTCATGGAGGTAAAATGTGTGTAAAGCTTGTCTTGTGGTTACCTTAAACAGTGATAATGCCTGGCTTTTTGGGTAATTTTTCAGCTCATGGTACTCTCTGACTTCTTTGAATTTCTTGTTTTAATGCAGTGTTTGTTAATGTGCTGAACATGATGTAACCGCTCATTTCCTCTACAGATGCACACTTTTCAATTGTGAGGAAAAATAACATGGAAAAGGGGGCTTGGATTTGAGTAATATAGTATGAAAAATAATGTTGAGATTAAAAAAAACATGTAACATAACCTAACCTAACCTAGCCTAGACTTCCATGCAAGAAATGATTATTTTTATGCCCAATCCCCCCCCCCAAAAAAAAATTTGTTCTCGAACATTTTCAACTTAAAAAGTCTAACATAACCTAATCTAGCTTGAACCGTTTTTGAAGACTTTTTTTAGTTACTAACTTACAACAAAAGCCTAGCCTGACGCAACTAGGCAAAACCTAGCTCCTTTGAATGATTCGTGGAGGTAAAATGGGTGTAAAACCTGTCTTGTGGTTACCTTAGACTGCAATAATATCTCTTTTTGTGCTACCTGGTGCACGTGATGAACCTCCATCTGCATGCTGCATGAGAGCATTGCACTTATTGCTTCACAAAGAGCAATAACATGTTGAAAGTACTATATTTTCAGGAATGGAATCCTGTGCTGATAACATTTTCTGAGTTATAAATTTGCAGATCAGATCTACATCATTTGTGTTAATAAATATGAGAAATTCATAGAAATGCATACACCGGTTTGTGGACAAGAAGTTATTCTGATGTTTTCTGATGTATTGGAAAATGACAAATTTTCATGATGGAAGCAGGCAAAGTTAAAGTACTTATATCTCAATAAGTGTTTAGTTCACTAACAAGACAGCAATTCACTCAAATAGCACTCAAAATGCCAGGCGGCCCACTCTTTTTGCAAGTTTAAAATCGATGACAGTGCTTTCTTGAATCATGTTTAAAGCACATGAAGGAAATGTATTGCTGACACTTGTTAGAAACTGATGTGTGTAACGTTAATTAACATTTCTAATGTCCTGATGTTTGTACACAAAATATAGCTCACTATTCTAAATAGCATGGGAAGTATCATGCCATATATCATGGCTAATTTATGGTCAAACTGTTATGCAGCAGATTCCCTGCATTGTTACTTAGTTATTTGGGCTTTAGGGCACAGACCATGTTGATCACATAGCTCCCTGCATTGTTGTTAACTGATATATCAGTATGTTTGCAAATTCACTTATGAGTGAATCCATACCATTGTCACTGGGGTATAATAGCTACATTATAACATTGCTTCTACAATGCATATAACAGAAACCCATCTCGATTGTCCTACTTACTCAGGACACCATAGAAGTCAATGAAGCCAATGAAAACCATAGAAGTCAATGAAAATGTTACTTCATCCCCTGTATTGTTCATGGAAACAAGTCTCTTGAACCATATGTTATGTCCTTCACAGTGTTGCTCCATCCACCTCCAACTCCAACCCTGACCAAACTTCAGGAACTCATCCATCTCCAAAGCAGTCTGTTGAAGAAGGTATGTATTGCAGCATAACTACTGTGACCGGAATTCCATGGTATCCATGTTGCCTTGCAATCCATCCTTGCTGATCCATGTAGCAGATGTTTGACTTTCCTCAAACTGTCCGGATAACTGGGGAGTTGAAATCACATGTGAGTGATGAAACAGATGAACTATTCCTGGATTCTTATGTTGCATCATTGCATGGCACAGTGACATACCGAATGGGGAGGGGGAATTGTGGGCCGTTGCCTCACCCCCCCTCCTGATAGGTTGTGGGGCCCCCAAGAAACCGCCGAGCTTAGGAAAAAAATGCGCTATGCTCCCTAAAAATTTCACTCGGTCCACCAAAAATCGCACCGGGGCTCAGAAAAATCACTTTGGGGGCCCCCAAACGTAGCGCAGGGGCCCCGATAATGACGCTGGGGCCTCAAAAGTTTGCACCTGTGCCCCTGAAAATCACGTTGGGGCCGCAAACAAGTCGTGCCGGGATTCAAGAAAATCACGACGGGGGCCACAAACGGTCGGGCCGGGGCCTCCTGAAAATCACGCCGAGACTGGGGTACTAATAATTATCACCCGGGCCCCTGAAAATCACGCCAGAGGCCTGACAGGTCCCACCGGGGCTCTAAAAGTCTCGTCGAGATCACCAAACAAATGAAGCCGGGTAAATGAAAAACAGTCCGGACACGGAAAATCAATCTGGAATCTCAACAATAGCTCCAAAAGCCCACAAAACTTGTTGGGCCCCCACAAACGTGTCGTAGCCACCGCAAGGGATCCCAACAAGTGACGACGGGGCCCAAAAAAATCGCACTTAGACAAAAAAAAATTAACGCCGCTTCTCTTGAAAATCTCACTGGGGCCAAAACGTCGTGCCGGAGCCCCACAAGTTGCGGCTAGCTTCCCAAGTACCAATATATACCCGGAATGTCACCTTGCGGTCGGAAAAATTGCGTCAAAGATCCACAAAATAAGAAGTCGTCGGACGCCGGAAAAGAAACCTGTTTGGGCACCGGAAAAAACGCACCGAGAGCTAGAAGAATCGTACCGGGTTCCAAAAATAGCCTGCAGGGGGCTTATAAAAATAGACTTCACCACAAAAACGACAAGGAGACTCCATCGAATCGACCAGAGCACCGGAAAATTAAGAATGGGTCCCGAAAGAAAATTCTCCGAAGGGCCCTTCTACTCTCGATCGTGCAATCTGCGGAAAAAAAACACCTTGAGCAGCCGCAGTGGCGTACTAAAGGGAAAAATTCCCCTCCCTAACGTTAGGCACCAAGGAAATACTTTCACCCATCGTCATCACCGTTCAGGTCTGCTGTGCTCTGATGCTTCATCGATGCCGGTGTGTTTTAGCTTGAATCTGATCGCTGAAGTATTTTTATTTCAGCCGGTGTGTGTTTGTTGGTGTGTGGAGTGAGGAGGAGGGTAACAGTGACGGTGGCGGTGACGGTGACGATAGATCCGAGCCCACTATGTGGCACTGCAGTCGCATGCTATTACTCAGAGTTGTTATGTTGGTGAGTTCGAGTCTCACCTGTCGCTACTCTTCGCCCGCGACCAATCGGCGTGAGAGATTGGCGACGCTATATGACACAACGGTCGACGTGTCGTAGAACCAATAACCAACCAAGAGTTGTCATGTTGACATGTACTGAACACTGCTCTTTTAATTATGTGACTTCACCAGTTATTGGACGATTTTCCCCGTTGGTGAGGATGCTTAATAAATATAAACATACACATCGTCGAATAAAAAATCAGAATTTCTGAGATCTGAAAATATAGTGGGCTAAATTCGATGAGTTTTTTTTTTTGGGGGGGTCTAGTGCGTTGGCACTTCCCCCCCCCCAATGTTTTTCAAAAATCGACACCCCTGAACATAAGCATATAGGAATAGCTCATCTGTTTCATCACTCACACCTGATTTCAACTCCCAAGTTCTCCAGACAGTTTGAGGAAAGTCAAACATCTACATGGATAGGAAAGGATGGACTATTAGGCAACAGGGATACCATGAAATTCAGATCATAGTACTCTTGCTGCAATACACACCTTGTTCCGCAGGCTGCTGTGGAGATGGATGCGCTCCTGAAGTTTGGTCAGGGTTGGAGTTGGAGGTGGATGGAGCAGCACTGTGAAGGACATTACATATGGTTCAAAGGACTTCTTTCTGTTTGCATTAACAATGCAGGTAATGAAGTTACACTTTCATTAATTGACTTCTATAGTGTCCTGAGTGAGCAGTAGAATCGAGATGGGTTCTTGTGATATACGTTATAGAAGAAAGGTTATGATGGAGCTTTTAGACTCCAGTGGGAATCGGATGGATTCACTCATTAGTGAATCCATACGCTAACCTAATAACCATAAAAAAACATAAACTAATCTAGCATATCCTAACCACACTTTGGATTAAAAGAAGTAAACAATTGTAAGCAATATATTCTCTGAAAATTTTATACATTAGAAAACCGAACCATACCTAGCCTAACCTAACGTCAGCTGCTTTTGAAGGAAAAATGCACGATTTTTTGAAATTTTGCGAAATTTTTGAAACATTTTCCAACTAAAAAAAACTAAACTAGCCTAACCTAACCAAACCGGTATTATTGTGCTTTAAGGTGGCAACAAGACAAGTTTTTACACACATTTGTTTCCACAAAGCAAACAAATGGGTTAGGTTTGGTTAGGTTAGGTTAGTTTAGGCTTTTTAAGGTCGAAAATTTGTCAAATAGTTTTTCCAATTTTAAACAAAAATACGATTGCACAGAAAATAAGTGGTCCCATCATCTTAGTCACCCTCATGAACATGGTATTCTGAAGAAAATTCCAAAAAGTAAATAAAAAGACCTTAAATTGCAAATTAACAAATAATTTTTTCTTCAAGAGCAACTCATGTTAGGTTAGGTTAGGATGGGTTAGATTTGTAAATTTTGAAAATCTTCAGAAAATAAAATGCTTTAACTTTTCCTAATTTTATTTTGTGATTTTTTTTCTCCAAAGGGAGGTTAGGCTAGGTTAGGTTAGGTTATGCTGAATTTGTATTGTATCTTTATACATTTCTTTTTATGCTATGTTACCTAACTCAAAGCCCCTTTTTTGGTGTTATTTTGCTCCCAACCTGAAAAGTAAGCATTTGCCCAGAAAAATGAGTGGTTCCATCATCTTAGTCACATTCATAAACATTGCATTCGAATGATAAATTCCAAGAATTCATAAAACACCTTAAAGCACAAATCTACTACCAAAACCAACCTATTCGTTTGCTCTATGGAGGAAAATGTCTGTAAAAACTTGTCTTGTTACCACCTTAAAGCACAATAATACTCAAATATGGTAGGTAGGTAGTTAGGTATCTGGCATAAATATAGAAACACCGTGTAGAAATAAAAAAGACATAGACTGGACTTGTTGAAGCTTACCTGCCAACTTCTTCCTCCATTGTTTCTTTGGGAATTCAATATCAGCAAGTTATTAACTGCTTAAAATCACACCAATCTGCAGACACATCGGGTGTGAAGTATAAAAAATGAAGCAGCGCGACGTCACATGAGTTTGGCCACCGGATTAAACATCGCGCGCAATTGACCACAAATGTCTCACCTCCGTCATATTCGTCGAAAACAATCGCTAGTTTGAGATTCTAGGATTTTTGTACTTTGACTTTTTATCTTTCGATGCTACGGTTTTGGATGTTCTAGAGAACAGACATCACGACCGGTGGCCGCTATACCCAATTCTATTTGTCAAGGAGGGAGACAGAAAATTTGCAACTTCAAACACGTAATTACTATATTGCTGCTAATTACTGGTTATTGTTGGGTAGTATTGTCTTTCCTCACTCAAACGCATCAATGAAAGCATTCTCGGACTATGCCTAGCTGCGTCAGCATGCAAAATACAAATACAGGGTAGTCCTCGATTTTGTCGAGAAAAAATCATGTAACGTGCAACACTATATGGGCAATGCATAAACTTCGTATGTTTCATGCGCAGCCCAGCCCCCACGCAAACTACAAATCATTTTGTGGAGGAGTAAAGTAAAATTAAAACCATTTACACAAGAGGAAGATGTCCCCATCCCAGCCTCCGCCTTCAGCACATAAAATATCACACAAACTATAACGTAAAATTCCCTTTACGTAAATGTTCACCTGCCTGCACCTTGATCGCAAACACTCGCTATTATAAACAGGCATGTAACGTAGTCGTTTTAAGGGCGGCGGAAATGACCTTTATGGTCCGGCACGCCTAAAAAATCACTCACCCCCATGCGCAGCAAAATTGAAACATGCCTGATGCTACCAATTTCTGCAATATGAGGAAAAAGCTGTGACGTCACCAAGGCTTGAAGACGAACTTTGGTGTACCTTTTAAGGTTTGCTTTGGAAGTCATGTGCGCCATAACTTAGTACCTATTGCTTTCCTTAGGAATATGAATTATAATGCAGTGTCCATGCAGCTTATTGCTGAGCTTTGTCTTTCATGGTATCATAAGCTGGCAGATTGGCTCATACATGGCTCTCGTTGGTTCAGTTTGAGACTTGGTTTCCCCATATCAATAATGAATGCATGCACATTGTCACTGGGCATGTAAGTACCTAGGTAGGCACCAGGTAAATATCAAGCTGATAGTGTGATGGGTGGGCTATTGAAGATAATTCTAGTTTGTATATCCACAATCTCAATGAAAACTGTGATTGTTGTTCACTGGTTCACTCACTGGTATGGAAGTTTGACGATGACTGGAAATTGAGAATGGAATGAAACTTGTTCAAGCTCCATATGCATGTGGTTTTGCCATTGGTGGTGTATACGAACATCAGTATGACAATGCAATTGTTGTTTTGTGGCTGAGCATATTTTTTATTGACAATCTGGTTTAAAATGTGTTAGCATCAGCTATTCTCAACATTTTATGATGTAAGTTGTCCTTCCACAGGGGAGGGAAATCCAGCTATTTTGTTTTTTTTGCACGCAATATTGAATTTTGTAGCAAAAGGTGGAGAGTCAGCCCACTATCCAATCCAAATATGTTTCTTTTCAGTACAAAATGTGCTGGTTAACATCAACTACATTTTCTATGTACCTAGCATGGTGTTTTTTTGTTTTGTTTTTTGGTTATTGGGGGCCCAAATCAACATTGGGGGGCCAAAATCAACATTGGTAGAGCCATGGCCCCCACAAAAGGATACAAATCGACGCCCCCGCTCAAAAATATTATCCCTGGAATCGAAGCAAAGTATCGCCCATTCCATTTTGCTACGTGTTCACTGTAGTGAAGGTTTTTCTGTCCCCTCTGCTTATGGGGCAAACCTTCACTTTCGGCTCGTTGAATAGTCTAGGGTACCTCAGCGTTTGCGATATTTAAAACCCCGGTTATGTTTTCATCCAATGGCTCTGGCTCATCTCAGCGCTCTGATCTGCACACCTCTTGACACGCACTTCCAAAGCCAGCACTTTTATTGTGCTATTGGTCAGCGACCATGAAGATCAGTAATTAGTGGCGCAGCGAGATATGGGCGATGATACAATAGCTTTTCATCTCGTCAGACAGGCGCAACAACTTCTATGACGATCTACATCTCAACAAACGTATCTGACATACCTTCAGTGGTGAGCCAGGGCGGGCTAGGCGGCGGGCCAAGCCGCGGGCCAGGCCGCCCGCGTCGTACGTTCGTCGACCAGAGAGTGAGCGTGAGTGTGCGTGACTGAGCGCGTCCCCTTCCGGCTGAGGCCTTAAGTAGCCGCAGGCAACGACAACGCTCGTACCATGTGGTCAGCTCGCGATTCGTCATAATCACCTGGTCTGCGCGCGCATTGCCAGTGGCCATGAACTCTCTAGAACAAAGGCTCGCTCTGAACTCCGCGCCGTCTCTCCGACATCAGACATACCACGTCTGCTCAGAGTCGTTATCTGGTCGGCTCGGATCGCAAACATAACCCACAACATTTGATAAGCATTTCCTGCCTGCAGTCGACAGTGGCATTCCGAAGCTATGTAGCCAGGATGCAGAGCCGTTGTCGGTGGCTCAGTTATCGGCCGAAGTCATAACATGCATTAAGACGTGTCCGGCCGGCCGTCGACAGTGGTGGCATGATTCACGCGTCACCTGGCGTTATACAACGGCGCATTCTCGAACGATGAGGGCCGAATGGTATGATTATATCTAACATTGTTACATCACTAAACGTGTTCTGTATGCATTCAAACGTATGCCCCACCGCTTGTTACGATGCCCGGCGCGGCGTATCGGTGAGCCGCACCCCTTATGGTCAAAGTCCAGAGTTCCGGCATTGAAACCACCTGTTGACCTGTTGACAGCAAGCGGAGACACAGCCGCACGATTTCACCGCCAGGGTTCCGCTGGCTCCTCTAGCGAACAACTAAGGAACTATTTTTGGACGTTATGAACTTTGGTAGTAAATGAGCCTTGGACGTTGTTAACGCTCCCTCTGAAGCCAGTTTTGGAGGTTGTGATCCTTGGACATTTTTTAACTCTGGACGTCATGAATGCACCCTATCCGAAATATTTTAGACTTTTTGGACTTTATTTCGCATTTTGGTCGTTATGATCCTTGGACGTTGTGAGTTTTTGACGTTATGAACTTTGATACTAAATGAACCTTGGACGCTATGAATGCCCCCTCACGTGAGGGATATCTTATATCTTTTCGTATGGGGTTCGGTCGTCTAAATTCGGTCCAGTTTCGTGACGTACCGAATGAGGAATTGGGGGCAGCTCCCCGTGAGGTTGTGGAACCCCAATAATCCCGCCGGGATCGGAAAAAAATGCTCCGGGCTCCCTAGAAATACCGCTTGTGCCCCCAAAAATCGCATCGGGCCCCTAAACATAACATTGGGGCCCAAAAGGTCACACAAGGGACCATGACAATGACACTGCCCCCCCCCCCCCAATCGTACGAAGGCCCCTGAAAATCACATTTGGGCACCGGAAATCGTTCCATGACCCCTAAAAATGTCGCTGGGGGCTCCAAAATGTGGGATCGGGGCGCCTGGACTTTAATCCCCAAAAAAGTCGCGCCGGGCCAAGCCATTTGCGGGGAAGCCTCAGTTCGCCTGGCGTGAGAGTCTAGTATTTCCTCGGTTCGGGATAACTCGGTCGCTCGATCAATAGCTCTCTATCTCTATCTCTATCTCTATCTCTATCTCTATCTCTATATCTATCTCTATCTCTATCTCTATCTCTATCTCTATCTCTATCTCTATCTCTATCTCTATCTCTATCTCTATCTCTATCTCCATCTCTATCTCTATCTCTATCTCCATCTCCATCTCCATCTCCATCTCCATCTCCCCGTTTACCTATATATCATCTCCATCCATCAGTGTCACATCACACCCCACGCTCACGCATATATGTCGGCTCGAATGGATGTTGAAATGGATATATCCATTTCAAAACCATCGGATGGCCCTTCGAAGTCCAATCAAAACCATCGAAGTCTCAATTTGCCTGGCAGTCATAATCTAGCTTTTCCTCGTTTGTACGATAACCGGTTCTCAAACTTGATAGCTTCTCTCCATTGCCAGTTCTATAATCCACAAGCTGTTCTTCAAAGTCACCAGCTGTAAGGGTCCTTGTATTGATCGGGCTAATTGGTGAACCAAATGGCGAAAACGTGTGCAAAAGTCTCAATAGTCCAACAGTGATACCAAAATTTACAAACATTCAAGACTCCAAATTAACAGGCAATCACGACTGACAGTGACGGACAACCGTCCAACCGAGTCACCAAACGTTCCAGCGCTCACATCTTGTAACAGGCTACATCTTACTAGCTTCGACAATCCAACTCTGTCGCTCACCTCTGTCTCTCATGTACACCAACCCACGAGCACCGTTCAGGGATGACTCCGTGACCGGGGAACATGCTGCGTCCGCCTGAGAGGGGTATTGCATCAGACAGGTACGTAGTGGGCTGCTATTTGACGTCGGCACAATGACGCGGTTAACTGCGATTGGTCGAAAATACCTCCGACCGGGCCTCCAGCCTTGCACTGCCGCATGATGCAATGGTGACACCGGTGTCACAATGACATGACACCCGACGGTGTCATGTCGCAGTTACATTTTCGGCCGACCGACCGTCGGCAAAACGCTGAGTAGTTAGCATCTCAAGGCCGGTCGTGGCTATGGCGTCCCCTGCTGAGGTCAGCGCGCCGGCAGGCGCCGACGACTTCCGCTCGGGGCGTTCATGACCGGACCTGTTGAGTCTCAGGATTCGATGAGTCTGAACAAATGGGAGCCAAATGCGTTCAAAAGATATGGTCGGAAACTAACTTCGTTACATTCTGGACACGACGTGATGTTTTGGGACCTCTTCTAAGTTGTAAAGTCCGTGTGGATTTTTTCAAGTCGCGCCATAATTCGTTTGGGCCCGGCATTTTTGTCGAGCCCCTAGCATGGTATGTGTATGCCCTGCGTGCGATTTTTGGCCCCATGCTAAACAATTTCTCCATTTTTCCCGTGCGATCTGTGGATAGTTTCGTGGCTTTTTGGGTCCCCAAGGTAATTTTTATATGTCCACGAACGATTTGTTTCGGGGCCCAACACGTTTTGGGGACGTTTGGCGCATTTTTTTAGGGGACCTCAAAATGATGTTCCGAGTCTGGATTATTTTATTTGGGGGGAAGGAACAGGCGTCATATTTAGCTAGTACCGGTACGGTTGGGGTGGGGTGGGAGGAGGGGGAGGGGGGGTCGTGCGATGTAATGAGGTCCCAGCCTGATTTTTCGAAACTCCATCACGTTGTTTTCGAGCCCTGACGTTTTTGATGAGCTTTTGCCCGTTTGTTAGCTCCCAGGGTGATTTTCCGGACTCGGATGTACTTTAATGGCCGCAACATAATATTTTGGGGGCAGCTCTTGACCCTATACGTTTTGATGGGCCTTTGGCATGAATTTTGGGTCCCTAGTAATTTTACGTGCTCAGGTAGACTTTTCGAGGCCCCAGTTTAATCTTTGTCAAATCCCGGTCATATTTATTGGGCCCCAGCGTGATTTTTCGGGACCATGGCGCAACTCTTTAGTGCCCGCCACCTCTCAGGGGGAGCAATTTCCCACTCTGCCTCCCCATTCGGAACGCCACTGGCGTGGGGCAGGTACCACACCTTCGTGAAGGAAATATGTTGCGGCAGTAATCTGTCATTTGCTCCTACCCTTCCTTGCTGGTCGTGATCTTTACGTGACTTCTCGTCATACTGCCCCACCCGTAGTACCGCACGATGCGCTGCCCGTAGTACCGCTCGATAGAAAATGTCAGAGTGGGTCCCATTAAAATGTGCTTGTTTGAAGGGAAATAAGGTTCATATTCGTGGAGAAGACTCTTCAAGCTTTCAGATGAACCTAATGTTGTGCTACTTTGGTAGTACATAAACTTGGAAATGTCGTGTGTAAAATAGGGAAATATTCGCATATTGCCTTCGGACGGCCCAATCGTCAAGCCTTTATTCGTCATCGGTTGCAAACGGTATTGGAGGGGTCCGTATTCAGCTGAGCTTTTGTATCGGGGTTTGTTGGAATTCTCTGCCTGGATTAATGGCGGAGTTGCTTGTAATTATTCCATCGGTGTAATACCTTTTGACCAAAAGGTGGGACTCTCCAGTAGACTGTGCATTAAGTAAGTTAATAGCCATGGTGTTTGGTGTTATACGTGGGAAAACTGGCATGCGAGGAGTCGAAGACCCACTGTCTTATAGCTGTTTCGCCGCCGAATTCCAATTTGAGTGCAGGTCAAGGTAAAATTTTCGGAATTTTTATTTTGAATGCGGTGTATTTTTAACGTGAAAAAGACGATGCGACCACTCATTTTCTCTGCGAATGATTACTTTTCAGTTGGCAAAGAGATACACGATCATAATCTTCACTCTACAAATATAGTCAATCCTGTATAATTATCCATACCTGGTGTGTCACAGACGTAGTAAAGAGGAATTTCAACACCTTGTTCACTCGATTCAATGCTCTGACATCAAAAACCTTATGTTTGTGGCTTAATTCCATATTCATTCCCAACAAGAAGTATTTGCAGCCACACACGTCTAGCCTTCAATCAAGGCCGGAAGTTCCTTGTGACGCTGTTAACATTACTCTGACCGTAACGATTTCACGATGGGTCTGTGGGGACGAGTGGTCGGTATTCTTCAAGTATTACCCCTCAGACTTCCTTTATCTCAATGCATCCAAGCCGTCGTCAGCTGACTTCCAGTCAGCTGTTGGTGACGTCACTCAAACGTACTGAGACACCCTCCAGTTGGGTGCACTGAATGACCCAAGGGCATCACCAGGAATATTTATAAAGGTTAGGTTAGGTTCGGTTTTCATCATCGTGAAGTAGAATCTGCACACCCTCCCCTAGCAGGAAATTCCTTGTGCTGTATCTAGAGTGACATCTCAACCACCACCCATCAAAGGAAAATGTGCTGTGAAGCCCTGAATATATACCTCCACAACTGCTTCGTAGACATAAATTTGCTCCTGACGCCCATGGATTAAGTCCACATCGACCCCTTAGAAATATTCCTGGTGATGCCCTGGCATCATTTGGTGCACTCGTATGGAAGTATTGTTTCTGTATGTTTGAGTGACATCACTAACAGCTGACTGTGACTGATACATTGTTGATATAAACAAAGCGTGAAGGTTACCCGAGTGGTCTAGGGATAAGATGCTCGTCTCACAATCGAAAGGTTGTGGGTTCGAGTCTCACCTGTCGCTACTCTTTGCCCGTGATGAATCGGCGTGAGAGATTGGCGACGCTGCATGACTCAACGGTCGACGTGTCGTGAAACTAATAACCAACGATGGGTCTGTACTACTGAGCGTAATGACAGCACTCACTGTGTGTACCAGCATACGTATGAACGGTATCTACCTACCGTTCGGAAGTGGAACATGCATACTTTCTGCATGTACGGGTGGTGCCGGCTGGGGTGGAGTGGAGGCCGATTGTGACCTCATTTGGCCCTGAAGAGATTGACCTGGGGTCATGAAATGTATACTGCAGCAAGTTCACTACAGCTGTACTTCCTCCAAATTTTGTGCTTCTAGTTTCAGATCCAAGGTGCCCGAACTCCCCCGGTGAACGTTATGTGAGAGGCATGTTGACCGGTATCTTCTGCACTTCCTATGGTAGCGTTGCTTGCACTCAAAATGTAACGGAATGTGGTGCGTACGGAACCGGGCTGTTGAAATAGACAACTTGAACTGGATATGGATGCAATGTTTCATGGGGTCACAAACCCTCACTGTGAGGTAGGTGTATGACTACTTTGGTTTGAAGATATCAAAAGTTTAATGCCTGCAAAAAGTGAGAGGTCTTACCGCAGGGCAGCGTGAAGCTGTCGTGGAACCATCTCAGTGGCTCCAGTTCATCAGAATCCCTTTCAATTGTTTCTGGGATAGGGGCAGATACAAGGGGCACTGTGGGCATGTGTCCCCTCAGGTTTTCAGCCAGAATTGCGCATTGAAAGAAGTCTGACCTTCAGTGTGCCTGAATGCCCCCTCAATTTTTTTCAGCCAAAAGCACCCTTCCAGGGACAAAGTTCCACGATGATAATTCCAAATGGTCCAATTGGACATTCATTGCATGAGTAGGCTTTAATTGAGTATTTCCCTCTTTACTTTCATGGACAAATATTATTACATCAAGCAACTCATATGATGGTGTAAAGTAATCTAAAGTGCAACATTAACAAACGGCCCTGACCGCTAATGACTGTGTGATCAGGTTAAAAACGTAACAGCGCCGAGGTTCGAACCCACCACCATCTGTACGGAAAGCGGACTCCCTAACCAACTGCGCCAATTGTCGACATGGTGTGGGCCGAATACGCGATGTAGAGCATGCTGACTGAGGAGATGTTTATTTCCTCGATGATCTCCGATGAAGTGTTGCATGTTCTTTACACACCACCTATATTATATTATATTATGCTATGTTATGTTATCTTAGTCTAGGTTAGGTTGTTTTATTTTCTCTGTGATTTATCTATTCATGTGTAATTTTTCAATTCTTGATTGATTGAGCAGTAAATGAGAAACCACATGCAGCCATGCATATCAATGTAATCTTAGCTTTGCTGTGTACTGGTTGAGCTCCAGCATCTCACTTAATTATTAAGCTTTCTTTTGAGGTCAACCACAAACACACAAGGTTATAATTTTCCTGACAACACTCATTCCCAGCAAGGTTATTTGCTAAAATTGATTCTAGGTCTGCCAGTATTTGTTTTTAAGCCATTCCATGGGCACAAGATTTCCTCCTCGAAGCATCAAAGCTTTATAAGCTGCAGTCCAAGTGCCATGCTGGTCAGGCAGACACCATTGTGGTAAAATGGATGAGCCACAGCCTGGACGATCACATTAAGGTATGTAAATGTTTGCAGCATTAACTCATAAAATACTGTTCATGTCATAGCACATTTCCTCCATATCATGCCCATGACGTCATCAATTGTATCAACTGCTGTTGACTCAAAAGTATTCATTTGCAGAGAAAATGATTGGTCATAAAGTCATAAAGTCATACAGTCATAAAGTGTTAAGGCTTAACAAGAGCCACAGGGGCCCATCTGGGTTAAGCCTATCTAGAATAGGTACTATAAATGTACATACTCTCACCCCAATCAATCCCTTATCTCAAGTTCCTAGAAAGCTATATATCCCAGCCTATCTAGCACCATTCACTTGCTATTGCATAACACACTCAACAATTACAAACTCCTCCCATCATACCCATTGTGCTGCCATAGACAATCTCATCAGTATCACATCCTGAAGGAAGTTGCTGAATCCACTGCTAGGTACACCCTACATAAAGTTATAAAGCATTTAGATGTAATAAGAGACTCACGTGCTATTGCATAACACACTCAACAATTACAAACTCCTCCCATCATACCCATTGTGCTACCATAGAAAATCTCATCAGTATCACATCCCGAAGGAAGGTGTTCAATCCACTGCCAGGTACACCCTATATAAAGTTATAAAGCTGTTTAGACTTAGTAAGAGACCCAAGGGCCCATCCAGTTAAGTCTGTAAATGGAAGATACTATAAGCTTGGTAGAAAGACCTTCCCCAACCATCCCACATCCTGAAGAAACCAGTCCTCCAATATCCCACACACCTATCAATGCCTATCTACCCTAGCTATCTAGCCCTACTCCCCTGATCTCTCTTAACTCATGTGGATTGAATGCCTTATCAATAATTTTCAAACTGCATCCATGCCTGCTTAAAGGGGTCTGTGCCGTGCACACTTACTTAACATAAATCTCACCGAATCCATCAAAAATTAGAACTCAAAAACAAGATTTTCCTGTGTAAAAAATTTGTCCACCCTACTTTTAAATACATTCAATGAGGAACTCCCCACAACATGAGCAGGCAGCCCATTCCACTGATCAACAACCCTTTGACTGAAGACCTGTTGTCGCTTAACTGTCCTACACCTCAACTTGTCTAACCTGAATTGATGACCCCTATGTGATACTCTAAACTGAAGAACACCATTTAAATTGACCTGATCTAGTCCTTTAACAATTTTGTACATTTAAATCATGTCCCCCCTTAATCTCCCATACTTGAGTGAGTCTAATGCCACAAGCCTTTTTCCATATTCTAAGGTCTGGTCACATCATCTTTTTTTTGTGTTAAAATACCCTGTATTAAAAAATTACCTTGATCTACAAATTTACTCCAATTTGTTAACAAGCAAAGTTTCTTTCTGTAGGTATTTAATATTCGACTAACATAGGTACCTACTCACCATATGTAGGGTGCTTGCATTTAGATTTGCACAGGAGCTTACCACACTTCTCACAGAATATGCTATTATTCAAAACAAATATATTCCCACTGGATATCCATCAGGGGTATTGGGCTAAAGAATACACATATTTTACAATTTACCTACCACCCATCACATGGTCCTATATTTAATACAAACCTGACCAAACATTCCCTGTCTGGTCAACATAGCTCAGCAAGACCAGTTTGTGTTTTTTTTTACATTATAGTGGGTGAGGGTGAGGTGCATGATTTGATTTGTCCTTCATATTCCTGAATGAGGAGAGAAAATGTTGAAGTGAAAAATATTGTTAAAAAGGAAAGAAATGTGGCCATAATGCCTTACCTCCCATGTATGGATTTTTGTTTAATAATTGGAGAAATATTGAACATTTTTGTCTTACAATTTTGGGAAATAAAAAGGCTAACCTAACCTAGACTGACATGTTTTTGAATTGAAAAAGCATTATTTTTGACAGATTAACACGCGCCCTGGAGGGCCTCTGAAAATTACGTGCACTGGAGGGGGGGCGGATTCCGGCCCCCCCCCCTAAGATCTCGGCTCCTAGTGAAGCTAGAGGAACGAAATTCGCAGGGTGGATGGGTATGGTAGTGAACTCTATTGTGCGCAAATTTAATGACATTAGGTCAATATCTTCAAGGTCAAATGAGGTCAAATTTGCAAAATTTTCTGATATTGCGTGCCTTGGCTTGTCATCGTTATGGATCGCTGTGATTGTATTTAAATGCTCCAAAATGGGCATCGATGATGTTATGGACATTACTAATGATGCAATGCAGATGCTGGACCCAACATTTGACCTCAGGTCACCTATATAGCACCTATCAGGTCAGTTACCTGTTCCAGTTACCGAAACCGGGCCGCCCGCCCGACTGCTCCGTCGGGCAGCTCGGAGCAATCGGCTTCGTGAAGAAAGGAGTGAAGTACATGAATAAAGTATGGAAACGCAATGACAAACAGTACAAATGACAAATAGTAGTGCATTTATGACAACATTCCAGTTGATCAAGTTTGGTTCCATTAACCTGTCATGAACTTGACCTGGGTGACCTAACATGATCTTGAAACTATATAGCATATCAGTATACATCAAACAAGTCGCTAGTGTTGCCAAGAACACTTCCCTTTTGCGAATATACGGGAAGCGCATCAGCGCCAATTTTTTTGGTCTGGCGCCAGACATTTTTTTGACTTTAGCGGCCCCTGACTTGAAAAAATTTCGGCCGATTTCAATTTTTCTTCCTTTAAACGACGCGCCGGTCATTTCTAAGCAGGTACGCAAGAAAATTGCGTATATCGACCGGTAAAATCTGCAGTTATTTGCGAAAAACCGGAGGGGTGAGCGGATTTCGCCCCCCCTCCAGTGCGCGTGTTAAAAGCATCACAACTAAAAAAACAAATCTAACCCCTTTGATTGCTCCATGTAGGTAAAATGTGTGTAAAGCTTGTCTTGTGAATACCCTAAAGCACAATAATATCATTTTTCAAACCCTGGATATGTGGCTATCAGTTCACCAAGTTGGACATGTTGAAGTGTCCACTGTTGGGCCCTGGTGGGTGCCTGCCAATCGGTCTCAACCTTACGCTGCTGACACAGGAAATCCAAAATGTCTGATGCTGAATTTTGTTACTCTTTAATGTGGCATTTTGAGAACATTTTGCAGAAACGTGTTTCTGATGATGTATTCATTCATTCTTGAAGTATATGAAACAGAAAATTGTGAAATGGAGTTTTTTGACAGCTTTGTATTTTTAAAATTTATTTATAAAAAAGTGATGTTAGGGTAGGTTAGATTGAAAAAGGCTCCTTTAGGTTATGATGAGGCAGATGTATTGAAGTCCTTAGGCAAATTGTTCGTGAAAATATGTTTTTCTGGTGCTTTCTGATGTGATTTCAATAAGTTTGATCTTCACTTCTTTGAGAAATAACAATTGTTATGCTGAAGCAGTTCAAGTTGAAGTACTTATGTCTCAATAAATACTTCGTTCACCATGAAAGCAACATGAAATCCATTCAAATAGCATCAAAAACACCATGAAAATATTTTTAACAATGCAGATACATGTTATTCCCTCCTTCCCCAACAAAATAAGGGAAATATGTGAAGCAGAATATAGGGTTTTGGTGTGATAATTTATCATGACGAATAATGCAAAATTGCTAAATAAAAAACCTAATCTAACCTAACCTAACCTACTGAGGCTTGATCACCTAGAACCTACTGATGCTGGATTGCCTATTGATATACTCTACTGAACTACCCTGCTATCATTTTTTCCATCACTTCATAATATTTGATCAGGAGTGCACCCTCCCCTGTCACTGTCACTGCAGCAAAGATGCCCAATTGTGTCTTGAATGAAAACAGGTACCAAAAGTAAAGAGTCTAAAATATTGCAGGAAAGAAAATTATAGCAGCACTCCCTGCTATAGAACCAGAATATGGCTGATGAAGGAATGTGATAGAAAGGGGCAGGAAGATTGAATAATATAGTTGTAAATCTGATGTCACATCCAGGTGAAGAGCAGCAGTGAGACACCCTGGAGTTAAAGGAGTATTTGATCACCTCCAGGTCCCCAGCCCCCAGCCCCAGCCCAGGTGCAGTATAAAAATATTAGTGGAAACATCCACTGGCGGATCTAGCCCTCCGGTTTGGGGGGGGGGCAACTTTCGGTTTTCGGCGTCAGCCCCCCCCCCCCCTCCCCAGTGGCGTACTTAGGAATTGCATCAGAAGAGGGGTTGAAGGGATTTGGAGGGTGCCCATTCTCCCACTATTTTTGGTTAAAAGCATCGGATTTCTACCACTATTTGTCAAATGGACCCATTTTTTACAATAATAATTAATGACAACATAATTTCCTGTGTAGGGGCCCCAGCCTACCTCCACCGCTTCTAAGTTACAGGATTTGTGTTCTTGTTTACCAAAACGTTCACGTTCACGTTCAACGTCTTGTACCACGTCAAGGTTCGTGTTCGTGTACACACTGGCAGATCCGATTTTGTCAACTCTTGCTGTAAGCAGAACTTGAGCAGCATAGAACCCTCGATGTGTGTCAGAATGTACTATGCTACCATATTGGCTTGCAAACAATTATAAAAATACCTTTAAAATTGGAGATTCTTTCGTCCAGACGATATTTTTTAACCTCGGCAAAGGTTACTGCATTTTCATTCAGTTTACTTCTGTTGGTTTTGGGGGGCCAAAAAACACTATGCCCCCCCCCCCCCTTTTAAGCGCTTCAGGGGGCAATGGCCGGAATGGCCCCTCCCTGGATCCGCTAGTGAATGTAGCCTGTCTCTTCATCTTAGCAACCCCAACACCAACATACGAAACATGCTGCTCAACTGGGCTCAACTGGTCACTCGCACAAAACATCCTGTTCAAATTCCGCTTTCGAAATCTGGCTCACTGGGTCCGCTTGCCCGTTACTGGCTAAACAAAGTTCAGGAACCTATCTGACGAAGGAATAATGAAACTGCTGATTTCGTTATCTCTTGCTGTAAGCAGAACTTCAACAGCATAGAACCCTTGATGTGTCAGAATCTACTATGTTACCATATTGGGCTTCCAAACAATCATAACAAAATACCTTTAAAATTGGAGATTATTTCACCTGGAAAGCTATTTTTTAACCTCAGCAAAGGTTGCTGCATTTTAATTTAGTTTACTTTTATTGGTTGGGGGGGGGCAAAGTCACTATGGCACCCCTTTGAAGCGCTTTGGGGGGGGGCATGGCCGGAATGTCCCCCCCCCCCCCCCTGGATCCGCCAGTGGAAACATCAGGCACACAATGCACATATACTTACACATGCATACATATACACAATTGCTCATACACACATGCTTAAACAAATGCATACTGAAGTATACCACATGTGATGTATGTGAGCACAATCATAGTATGCATGTAGGTATGTAAGCATACCACATTCATATTTACAGGAATACATCACTGATGACCATTGAAAGACATGGAGACAGAGCAAAAACAAGAAGAAACGAAGAAAAACTTATAAGAGCACTTCAATTAATTCAATTTCAATTAATCCCCAGATAATACAACAGTAATTGAAAAACTAGAATAAGAGTTATATCAAGTAAGAAGTATTTATGGTACATAATAGTATAAGTACAGAACTGTGCAATGCTTCTTTGATATTATGTAGCTTTTTTTATAGTGTTGTATCTCCATGGTATATGTGTCGTTCCATGATGGTAGATGGCCGCCATCCAATGATGCGTGGTTGGCAACAACGATTGTTCAATGTCTCCTCCAGTGGTTTTTATCTCATGTTCCTTCACCGTGATCAACAGCTTTCTTCTTTATTTGATGTCGTGCAACTGTACTGTATGCTGGATTATTGATACTGTTGTTGATGTATATCATTGTTCTTATATTTCGTTCTTGTTCTTATATTTATTGCAGCATTGTTCTTACATTTATTGCAGCATTGTTCTTATATTTATGCCAGCACCATAGTTGGAATATGTTGATAGTGATATGTGCAGGTTTCTTTCTAAAGTACTTCAGCTTTAAATATAATGGTGGTGCTGACACAAGTTACCTTGCATCCAAAATATGAAGGTCTAGCTACATGAACCTATAATAGTGCTGCCCAATGTGAATAATTATATTGTAGTGGTGTTTAATATCATTCACATTTGGATTACCCTCTTCGTCGTGCAAGTGATGGACTTGCTCCAATTGCTTTCGTTGGCATATTCAATTGCAAATTTGATGGCACTAGTGGAATAAAATCCTTTTACTTACATATTAAATGATGATTTTTTCGCACAGAATGCCATGGACGGCCTCGATGCTAAGCAATAGTAGCTTCCCCTCCCTTCTAGTTGTAAGCTGGACGTTCCATTGGTCTTGCTAGGATTCATGGTTGGGAGTTGAGAGGGTTTCCAGGATGATTTTGTCCATGCAATGGGCATAATGCTAAGATTCATGGGACTTTGAGAAACGTTTTCCGGCGGTCCCCTTCCCCCATTCTTCACGGTGGCGACGAACGGTCGGTTCGTTCACTATGCTCCGTAAGTGCATCGAGAACGTCGGCGTAGCACATGTGGATAGTGGATAGACTAGCTTGGCCTAAACCAGCTAGTCTATCTTGGCTATCTTGGCCTATCAGCTTGGCCTAAAACTGCAGTGGCAGTGATACATTATTTGTGAAATAGGGTGGAATATACCACTTTCTAAGCACTGAATCGACATCCCTCCCAACGAAGTATCGACATGGTGTTTCATGATGAGTCTTCCTGAAGATTTCATAGTGAATGTCTAACAGTGTCTTGTTGATAAGTGTCCTACTTATATTCACCATTGTGGACTATAGTGCACGAACTTCTCTGAACACAATTCCAGGTACAATGATTACCTATGATGTGGTCTGTAGCACATCAATTGAAAAGGATAGGTATTTTGCATCGTTATCGCTAAAATAGTTATCCCTAAATTGGGTATCTCAAATCGAAGGAGAAAGATGGACGTATGAGTACGCTGTTGGATCAAAATTGTGTTTGAAAAACCTATCAGTTATGCTAAGCGACATCGCTTCCATAGTAAATTTCGACATCCTACTGTACTCGTTTCGACATCTCACACCTAATGAAAACGATTATTTTAACACTGCAGTGGTCATACAGCCCTAGTCCTACCACCTGTGGAGAGGTGATTGAGATTATTTGTGTGCGTGCCTGATGCGCGTGCGAGTGTTTGAACCACCCTGTCTCGCTCCGTTTCAGCTGCACAATGGCAGACCTCGTCTCGCTCCGTTTCAGCTGCACAATGGCGGACCTCGTCTCGCTCCGTTTCAGCTGCACAATGGCAGACCTCGTCTCGCTCCGTTTCAGCTGCACAATGGCAGACCTCGTCTCGCTCCGTTTCAGCTGCACAATGGCAGACCGGCAGTTTTGCGTGCGGTGGAACAACCACCAGACGACCCTTCTCAACGTGTTCGACTCGCTGCTGAGAGACGAGAACCTGGTGGACGTTACGCTATACGCCGAGGGTCAGCCGGTGAGAGCCCACAAAGTGGTGCTGTCAGCCTGCAGTCAGTACTTCAGGGTAAGGCTGCCGTCGATGTTTGCGCTCTGTTCGAGTTGGCTCGTGCTCATTTGTGATGTGTTAATTTTGGACGATGTAAAGCAATTGCGGTTGATGCGACTTGAAGCCATATCAACCAGCCAGCCAACATGCCAACCACCCTAAATAGCTGTGCGGGGAATGTGTAGATGAGTGTGGTGCAGGTTCAGTCGCATTGAAAACTTTATTATTTTGGAAGTCATTGTAATTTAATCTTATTCAATGCATATGTATGAGGTGATTTCTTCAAAAATATAGCTGCAAGCTGCACCTGTCATCGCTGGTAAATCATAATTAAAAACAAGTTGATTGTGTTGGTCTTGTAATCCAGTTTACATTAGGCCCCACCATCTGATGTGGGGCAGATCATCCGCACTCCACAAGCGATTTCCTCCAGCCACCGGGAAGACAGCGCGCGTCACTGCTCTACCGTTTTGATATGGCTAGTGATACACCCTTTTTGTGTGTTTTGGTTTTTGGTTAGGCTGTCAGGCCACCGAGCTGTGGCGTGTCTCTGGAGCCATGCTTGATGGATGTTTGCTGTAGTCACAGTAGCGATGTTGCCATTTGAGCTGCGCTAACTGTGTGCAGGTCATTGCATTTCGTTTCTTTAGCAAGCGTCTCACCTCACTGTCGTACCCAGGGTTGGATTTATGCTTTGTAATCCTAGATGAGGAGAGGAAGATTGTTGGGTGGTCGAAGGTGGAGAGGATATTTTCCTTCAAATAGGTGACATCACACTCTGGGTTTTCACTTTCCAGTGAATATTGAGCACTTCACCGATCAGTTTATTGTCAAAGAACAACATTAGACCTCCAAATGTGAAAATGAGAGGATAATTTTGTGCAAAGGGTAATGTTCCGGAGTGCGAAAATCCAGAAGCAACCCGTTTTTTTTTCTTACCCGGGTACCGGTGACCTATTGAAGCCAATCTAGAGGTTTGAGTATTGGGGATATTGATTGCTATGCATCGGGCAAGATTGCACCCCTATGTCGAAATCAACAACAGTTTTTAGTCTATGACTAAACAGGAAGCTTTCACAAACAAACGCGATCAGCATTGTAAACTACGTCTGTTTGCGAGTTGCGAGGATTTTCCCTGACCTGACCTGACCTGACCTGACATGGTCCATTTCTCATGTATGCCACAAGATCAAATGGCTGCTAATGCATTTTTAAAAACCTAGGCTACATTCTGGTGCTTATTTCGCGTCTCATCTGGAATAGATTCTGCGAGCGGTAGGGCTGAAGGTGCCGATACCCAGCGTTCTGTAAATTAGCCTTTGACTTGCCGTGGCTGATCATTTTGTTTTTGTCTCACGTTATTGGATTTGTCTTGAAACATGCAGCGTTCCGATTTTTCCTCGTGGCTCTATCCTATTATGGGTGACATAGCGAAGAGTAGGCACGCCTCTCCCCCTGTCACTTTAGATGGGGGGGGGGGGCGAAACGCGCATGGTAGGCGAGGGTTGGCACGACAATAATGACTCGGGCAGTTGCCAGTGAGAGCCAGTCGTTGTGGTCCACACACCATCAACCGCACATGTCTGTTGCAGACCATCTTCTCGGCGCACAGCGAGAGCCACCCGGTCATCATACTGACGAGCGTGTCGTACCACGATCTGCGCGCACTGGTCGACTACATGTACCGGGGCGAGGTGAACGTGCACCATCACGAGTTGTCGTCGCTCATCCAGGCGGCCGAACTGCTCCAGATCAAGGGTCTGGCCGACGGCGCCCACAGCCAGGCTACAACTGCGGCGGCGGCGGCGGCAACGCAGCAAGTGCTTCAGCATCGTCAGCCGCCGCCGCCACCGTCGGCGGCGCAGTCCGCGGTGGCGAGGCGGCTGCCGAGTCCGGCGCCACCCCCGCCGCCGTCAGCCCAGCCGCTACAGTCGCTGTATGTGGCGCCGCGGCGGCCACCGAGTCCGCCGCCGCCTCCCCCACCGCCGCCCCTGCCCCCGCCGCCGTCTGTACAGCCGGCACAGACGCAGCCGGTCCAGCCCAACGGCTGCACCACGCCGCCGCCGCCGCCGCCGGCCAAGCGGCGCCGCTGGTCGGCCGAGAGCGGCGACAGCGCGGCCGAGTCGGACGCGTGTCTCGTGCCGGCCGGCGTCGGCGCGCCGCCGGCCGGCGAGACGGCCGAGCACACGGCCACCCCTGTCGTTGTCAAGCGGGAGCCGCCGCCGCCGCCGCCGGCCGACTGCGACGGCGGCAGCGGACTGGAGTCGGCACCCAGCCCCGGACCGTGGGCACCCAGCCCCGGACTGTCGGCACCCAGCCCCGGACCGTGGGCACCCAGCACCGGACCGTGGGCACCCAGCACCGGACCGAGGGCGCCCAGCCCCGGACTGTCGGCACCCAAGACAGGACCGTGGGCACCCAGCCCCGAACTGTCGGCACCCAGCCCCGGACCATCGGCACCCGCTGCTCTGGCCGGCGCCGACCTGCCGCTCCTGTCGCACGGTATGTATCACGCAGACCACGGCACACTCGTCTGGGAGTCGCTCGCGCCAGGCTCCGGTCTCGGGTTAGTGGGGCAGTTGGTGAAAGTGACCGACAGCGTGTTGCGGCAGTTGGGTGAATGAGGAAGTCTTGATGGAAGAACAACTTTCTACAGAACGTCAGGTCGAACAGCTAGACAAAATGTAATAGCGATATGCGGAGATGAGATAAAATAGCGTTTTGATAACTTTAGGTACATATTACTGGTCTTGGAAGTGGTACAGTTTATGCACCACTAACTTCCACGCCTCTTTGTATTTGAGGTAAACACCGCACAGCTGGATAATTTTCAGTCAGCCATTCCCTTATCCTATTTCACCAGGGAACGTTTTCGTCGTGCCCCAAAATGGCGTAATAGCGCAGATGCAATGCTACCGTATTAAGTAGCCTCTGGCTATATAAGGTGAAGGAGAATATGTATAACCAATAACAATTTAGACCAGGTAGCACTGCTCTAGAAATAAACTTTCTAGAGTATTGTTGAAGTTTTTTGCATTTCCCATCTATTTTCCCATGCGGAGGACATAGACAAATCCAGTTTCCATTTGATTGTCGGACTGGAAAGCAAAAGAAGAAAAGTACTGTACTGTACTGCCATGACAGGATTGTTGTATTGCCCTTCCAATTTGAGTAAAATTGAAGCATACGTAACAGAACATGATGCACTTGAGCACGAATGTCTGCAGTAAAGTCACGTCAATGAGCACAAGTGGTTACGGTAATGTCTGCAGTAAAGTCACGTCAATGAGCACAAGTGGTTACGGTAATGTCTGCAGTAAAGTCACGTCAATGAGTGCAAGTGGTTATGGTAATTGTAGATTACGCGACGGTAGCTTGCTTACAGCATTAGACTATTATTATTATGAGTGCATACATAGTGGATGTTTAAAATCCATGCAGCTCATGTTTGTTCAGCTCTGATTGAGAAAAGCGGTCCCATAGCACAAAGAAGCGATGACTGGAATGGAATATTAGTACTGATGTGTGGGCGCTAAATGACCAATGCAGTCGATGCGCCCTAAAGCCCAAATAACTAACCTAGTACTGATGTGTCAGTTTTATTGATGTCCATGTTTGTCATTCTTTCGTAAACTGTAGTTACACGCAGCAGCGTTTCATGTTGATGTATTTTAAATACATCGGATAATACCACTCATCAAATGAAACATACACGTCACAGCTTGAATGTTTCATTGAACAATTTGCTTAGGTGTATTACATATCACCCGCACCAGTCAGGAATTATCGGAGTACTGCTGACTCAGGAAGAACTGAACATTTTAGTACCGAAAGAAGCAATTTCGTCATGGCCAGTGTACCCATGTCGGGCCAGTATGCCCATGGTGGGCCAATGTACCATGGCGGGCCCATGACGAGTCAGTGTACCCTACGGGCAGTGTTAAAATAATGATTTCTCGTTAGGTGTGAGATGTCCATAACAGCCACTATACGTGGAGGGCATGTATCATGAAATAAATAAATAAATGTCGGAAGGAGTACAGCAAGATGTAAAATTCGTCATGGAAATATTGATGTTATAAAATTTATTATGTCCTGCAAACCCAGTTTTGAGGCAATTGCGTACAGGTTACTGTTGCCACTTTCCGTGTTTTGAGAAGTACCTAATTTGGTGACACTGATATCAACGATAACGATACAAACAAACATGCTATAAACTGGCATTGTATAACATAGCACATCATAGGTAATCCCTTCACCTGTAATTGCGCTGCGGAATGTTCGTTATCACGATCCCGGATCCGTTATGGTGAGCATAGCATGATATTTGTAAAAGGAATACAGTTAGAAACGAGGAATGCATGATTCACAAACACGCACCAAGAAGCACGATGTCGATGCTCCTTTGGGGAGGATGTTGATTCAGTGTTCAGTAAGTGGTATATTCCATCCTATTTCGCGAATAATTTATAACTGCTATAAACTGATATTGTATAACATAGCACAGTATAGGTAATCCCCTCACCCGGAATTGTGCCGCGGGATGCAGTTAGAAACAAGGCCTGGAAACTTAACAAACACACGCCAAGAGGCACGACGTCAATACTTCTTTGGAAAGGATGTCGATTCAGTGTCCAGGAAGTGGTATACTCCACCCTATTTCGCGAATATTTATAACTGCCTACGGGTCAGTGTACCATACGGTTCAGGCCACTCTGGCGGGCCATTGTACCCATATCAGATGGTGGACCAGTGTACCCATGTTGGGCCAGTGCACCCACCTACGGCCGGAATGCCCATGGCGGGTCAGTGTACCCATGGCGACTCAGTGTACACTAGTGGGCCATTTTACCCCTGGTGAGCCAGTGTTGCTGACCCGTCACCTGTGACCTGACCCGTGGTGACGGTTGGCTATGTTGCAGGCCACATGAGCTGGCAGCCGACCATCTCCGACGGTGCCGACACCTACATGTCCTCGGATGCCGGCGCACCCGCAGGTACTGTCCCGGCCCGGCCCGGCCAGACGACCTGACCTGACCTGACCTGACCTGACCTGACCTGACCTGACCCGACCCGACCCGATACACTGCATGTAATGGGTGTAACGTACTGTGTGAGACACCACACGCCCACGGTTGGGGATCGCTTTGCCTGACTGGCGCACTGGCATCAGGCCACTGGAGCCGACAGCTGCCGTCACTGACCACACCTGAGCTTTGATAGCAGATCATCGCATCGACCCTTTGCGTCGGGTCAACATGCAGCAGGTCACAAGACCTGACTGACGGAAGATTGATACACCTGACCTGACACCGGGTCACCTCACGTGACCTCTGGTGTCAGGCCACCACACTTGACCTTTGCCACCAGGCCACCACACAGGCATGTGTTGTGGCAATCAATGCAATGCAGCACCAGGCCACCACACATAAATGTGTTGTGGCAGTCAATGCAATGACAGGCAAAAATGTGTTGTGGCAGTCAATGAATGTGGCACAGGCACCACAATAAAGGTGCTGTGGCAGTCAATGCAATGCAGCACCAGGCCACCACACATAAATGTGTTGTGGCAGTAAATGCAATGTGGCACCAGGCCACCACACATATAGGTGGTGTGGCAGTCAATGCAATGCAGCACCAGGCCACCACACATAAATGTGTTGTGGCAGTCAATGCAATGTGGCACCAGGCCACCACACATAAAGGTGTTGTGGCAGTCAATGCAATGTGGCACCAGGCCACCACACATAAATGTGTTGTGGCAGTAAATGCAATGTGGCACCAGGCCACCACACAGGCACGCATTGTGGCAGCCAATGCAATGCGGCACCAGGTCATTGTTGTTAGATTACAAAGGTTGTGTTTTGGATCCTCCTTGGTCGAATGTGGTACGCGCAGCACCACATGCTCGCACTGCATTTGCAATGTACATTTGCAAATGTTGAATTCGTACAAATGGGCAGCGGTCGATTTCGGTGATAGCCGCTGTCCCAGCAGCCCGCCACACCGCGTGACCCAACTCGAAACATGCGAAGTTTGTGGCCAATATCGAGGGCTTTCGTGTGGTGCCAAACCAGGCTCAACAGCCCCATGCCAGCTCGGCCGCGTTGCAATTTTCGATTCCCATGATAAACCGCCTCGGTAGCTCAGTTGGTTCGAGCGACAAGGGTGACCTGTCTGGGTCACCCTTGTCCTGGCAAGGCGGGGTTCGAGTCGCTCCACGCGCTATCACTGGAGGGTCGGTTGGCAACTGGTCTGATGGGGCCGGATACGAGTTGCCGGGGCCGCCATATTGGTACATTGACAGTACGTTCAACTATTTCCGTGTGTATGTGTGTGTGTGTGTGTGTGTGGGACCAGGAGTGTTGACGGCACGTGCAGGGGGCCGCCGTACGGCACTCTTCAGCCAGCTCCTGCGGTCATCTCCGACCTGGTCAATAACCTGACACCACGGACTGCCGACCCCGATGCTGGGCCACTCGGTGTGGGCGGTGGGTGTACGCATTAACAACATACACTCGGTAACAACACACCCACCTTGGCTACCACTGCGCCGCTGGCGATGCCGTGGTCGCGATGCTGCAGCCGTGGTAGGTGTGCATTCCACCGGCTGGTGGCGTGCCTTCTGCACTGAGTACTGCTGCCTGCTCTGGGCACGCTGGGCTGCAGGGGATGTAGTCGCCTGACCCGGCCCAGAAAACCAAGTGGGACCTGAATATTTGTCATGGAGAACATAGGCCTTCAGGTATTTGAATTTTTCAATTGGGTAGGTGATCAATGTGGATATTTGATGAGTCGAAGCTCCGGTGTCCCATCTAAGCTTCAAGTCGTAATATATCTGAATCAAAAAAGTAAGAATCATTCTCTGTGCGACATATCTTTCTGAATGATAATAATCTAGGACATATTTCGTCGAAAGCCAGCCGCCTGCTAAGGGCATGACCACCCGTTCTGGGCGTGTCCTGTTCTGGGCGCGTTTGTTCTGGATGTGTTCACATGTAGTGGGTGTGGTTGCCTGTAGTAGATACGCCGTCCTACAGTGGGCATTTGCGCCTACAGTGGGCGTGGTCGCCTGCAGTGGGTGTGTGGATGAATGTTGCTGCCGTGTTGACGCCGCGAGCAGGTCTGCCTGGCGGCTGCTGTGAACGGCCGGCTGCTGCTGGACCGCGCTGGGCCGGTCTCACTCAGCCCACTCACGCGCAGACTAATCGGGTGTGGTCGCGGGCGGAGCATGTGATCGTCGGAGGGCGGAGCGGCGGCGGCACGAGGCTGCGCCGACCGGTGCGGGCGGGCCGGCGGCAGCGCTGGGCCCTCACCGTGTGCGTGTGTCGTTACAGGTCCCACGTGTTCGTCTCTCGATATGCTGGACATGTTCCACACGCACCGCGCGGCGGCGGCGGCGGCGGCGACGCGGACCGGTCGTCTGCCGCCGCCGCCGCCGCCGCCGCCGCCGCCGCTGGGCGCCGTCGGCGCCCTGACGGTGCACTGCGAGCGGTGCGGCCGCGCCTACGCCACCATGTCGTCGCTGAACCGGCACCGGCGCTACGAGTGCGGCCAGCCGCCGCAGTTCGCCTGTCCCGTCTGCCAGCTCAAGTTCAAACATAAGCACAACATGCGCACCCACGTGCGGGTCCACCACAGCTGATGATGCCGGCCGGGCGGGGGCCGCCGCCGGCCGCCCGGCGCCGATGGACGCCGGTGCGCAGAGACGCAGACAGAGTGAGAGACGAGCCAAGTGACGTGACGTGACGTGACGTGAGCGTGAGCGTGCGCCGAAGAGGTGCAGCCGGACGGTCCGCGGCGGCGGCGGCCGCTATTGCAGGTGCAACCCGCGTGTGTGCCGCCCCACTTCTCGTCGCCCTGTCCCGCCCGCTGCCTCCGCTTGCAGCTGGCCGCACGCCTGCATGATCGCCTGCCTGTGTGGTGCATGGTGCATGGAGCATGCTGGTACGCCTTGCACCGGTGACTCGTGGTCCGTCTGCTAGCCCACTCATGCCCGCCACCAGATATGCTTAGCGCTCGTAGCCAGCTGGTATTTTCATGTAGCCTTTTATTTGGAAAAATACTGCTGCCACCCGCGAATGTTGGTAGCAGTCTAAAGCTTTCTCACGCTGATTGTTCTCTGTGTTAGATGAATGATCTAGTTCTTTGTTGAATTATTTGGTTTCCGTTTCGTTATGTTGGGTTTGTTGTGGTGTGTTTTATACCATTTGTGCCTGTTGACTGTATTTGAGGAATGCTCAGCGCCACATTTCCTAGTCAGCCTCGCGACTGAGCTCTGACATGGTCTGTGACTGCCGAGCGCCTGACGCCATCACATGATTTTGCTCAGCCCCAGCGGCCCGCCTATGATTTGCCGGTTGGTGTCGCCTGCGTGCCCGGCTTACGTGTCGGCTCTGTACGGTGTTGCAGGTGGCCCGCACGGCGCGCTGGACGCCGGCCTGCAGTGGCAGCTGCAGCTGCAGCGGCGCCGCGGCCCGTCCCGCGGCCAGTACACGTGCGCTTGGTGTGATCGTCACAACACGTCTATCGGCAACCTGAAGCGGCACGTCAAGTATGAGTGCGGCAGGGAGCCACAGTTTCCGTGCCCTGTGTGCAAGAAGAAGTTGCGGCACCGGCTGTCGGTCCAGGTGCACGTGACGGCCGCGCACGGCTCCACCCACTCGTAGCTGGTCGAGCACTGCCCGATGTAGAGCGGCGGTCGCGGCGCCGACGCGCGCGCGCCCGCTGCCGGCCGCAGTCGTCGCCTGTCGAGGTGCAGCCATGAGGGTGCGGCGCCGTCGGCCGAAGCTGCGCAGGCGTGAGACGATCTCGATGGGACCAGCCGGGCCCGTGGCGAGTGTCGTCGGCGCCGACTCGCCTCGCTCGCCCAGGCGAACACAGCTCGCCGTGTCTGTTGTGCACCGTCGAGTCCAGACCGAACTACCATCTCGCTCCCCACAGCAGGCTCAGAACTCGCGCCAGGATCGCGTGGGATGGCCACCGGCCGGAACCTCTCTCCAGCCGGGCTCAGAGCTGACAGCGGGCCGGAGCACTTCCTTCCACCAGCCACAGAGCCGACATCGACTGTTCTTCATTCCCAGTATTCGCACCCGTCAACGTACCATGAGCCACGTGATGCGACATTGTGAGGACAAATCGTTCGCGTGTGCCGCCTGTGTGCGTCGAAATCCCTCTGCACTGAGAACCAAGCGTCGGAATCCCCTCTGCACTGAGAACCGAGCGCGATTTGTATTAAACTTTTGAAGAAGGAAGCCGCGCCGTGCTTTTCGCGTGGTTTACCATTTTGTGCCAATTACCTTTGCTACTATGGATATTGCTGTTACCAGATTTACCAGTATTTTGTACATGGCAGAGGAGAGCAGTGTGCCTACTGTTAAGCCGATCGTGACAAGCAGTTGATAGGAACTGTCTCATCATGGTTGTCTCCGACGAACCGGCTTGATATTACCTCTCGGGCTGATATGGTCAGTATTTGTGTACAGCAGATTGTGTATTTGTGTGCTTGATGTGTGCTTGTGTCAGTATACCTCCTGTGTATAGGCTCTTGACCATGTGCAGCTGTCCGGTCTACCCAGGACAGACTTGCGTGCCGTGCGGGGAGGGGCAGGGTAGCAGTACAAATGGACGCCAGGTCGACTGCCTGCCGTCGTGCCTGCTCCGGTTCAAGCCCAAGAGATTCGCTCAGGAATAGCCGTTGCCCGGACTGTGGGTGTTTTCCCCACTCTGTTGCGGTGCTGACGACGCGTCTGCCGTCAGCCAGGTCGCTTCTCGTTGACGCTTTCGCTCTATGCAAGTAATGAAACAGCGTATGTGTTGCCTTGTGTCCGTGCAGCGGATCATTGTCATGTGTAGAGTAGCTGGACTCTGCGTGTTTCCTTTTGCTGGCCCGCTGCAGCACGCCAGCGGCGAAGGCCGACACTGGAGAGGTCGCGTTGTGCGCGACACGGACGGCGCTGCCGTGATCAATCAAAACCTATCTCAGGAACTCGCTCAGGTCAGGCGAGATCGGCGTCAGCGCGTAGCTGCGTCTGCCGGTCGGCCGTCCAAGGAGAGGGGCGTGCGGCGAGGTACGCTGTGGACAGGTGTGGGGAGTGGCCGGACGTGAAGCTGTGGGCACGCGGCGGGCCCGCGAACGCCGGAGCTCGTCGTTCGCCCGTGGGATCACGGCCGAGGGTACGCCTCTCGTCCCATGTGTCGGCACGCGTGGTGTCTGCGATGCGCCGTTTTCTGGTATCCAATGCGCCTCGTCGCGAACAAGCCTCCCCGTGGGTGGGCCGAGCCGTGTCCTGAAGCACATCCGTGGCTTTGTTCATGTCGCGTCATTGTAGCCTTGCACATCACCGCGCTTCATTTTGTACGTGTTGGACGTGTTTGGCCAAACTGTACATAATTCACAGACTGCTACCGTGTGACGTCTTTTTCTCGTTTGTAAATGTGTGCTCACCGCTGTGAATCATGTACGTAGTGGAATTCGACGCCGTGACGAACTCAGTGTCCGAGCCGTTGCCATAGCTGTGTGTGGGGCACACTCAGGTATCATCGGCAGCGTGTTCCGTGCAGCAGGTGCAGCCTGTTTCTCCCCAGTCTTCCACTGTGCAGCCCCGGGCTGGCTCGTGTGTGCCGATCGTTTGACGTCGAAGAGCCAATACAACTGACGAGCTTGACATGCGTTTGAGCGTCGGCGCCGCTGTCACCAGATATCTGGTGCCGCTATCACCAGAGGCCTGGTGCCGCTGTTACCAGAGGCCTGGTGCCGCGGCGTCTGGTGCCGACTGGTGACCCGTCTGACGTGGCGTTCTCAGTGTGATGTGGTGACCGCACCGGTGATGTGGCGGCGTAGGTTTGTGTGCCGCCCCAATGCCGAGTGGAACGTTGGAATGAAAAGCCTCAAGCTTGATTGGGCAGCGATAATGCTGGGAAGCATCTGTTGCTTGCCTGGTCGAAAGGCTGGAGGAATTTTGTCATGTAATTAATGGAGTAAGACGATTCCAAATTGGCACGAACTGTGCAATAGCGTCGTTTCACATTGCTCAGTGCTGGTAACGGGCTTATGGAATGCAAAATACTAATCGCACGGTGTGCGTACACGAATGGGCGCAAAAAGTCCTGCTTAGTCGGGGCGCCCAAAAACACCAATCCATCATCACCATGATGCACACGAAAGTTGTCGCGCATGCACCAAACAAAGATGCACAGACGCAAGGATCGGACATAATTTAACAGAACAATGTTGTGTTCTTCAATGTGTGCACTGAATTACAAGTCTTTCCCGAGTACGTCGTTGCTAAACGCATGATTGGGTCTGGTTGGATTGAATGAGCGGTAAAATGCACGTTCGCCAATGATAATGTGGAGCTGAATTAAAAGCTCTGATTCGCCATTGGCGGTGTCACCATCGTCGTGCCATTACGTGTTATTTGAATAAGGTATGTCCTGAATACGATGGGAAGTTGTATAGTATCACGACAGAGACCGTCAAGAAACTGCGTCTCACGCTTCCGGACACAGTCATCGTCACAAAATGTCCGCCACGAACTGTCCCAGACACGGTTGCTAGGGCATATCAATGTATTTTCACATGCCAGGGAGATGCCCAGCGCTCCGTCGCGGATAAAAAAGTAAAGTGATTCACATCTGGATATGTTCATTGTGATCATGGTCCTAGAAGCAGGGAAAGGATGACATGGTACTCTAGATTTTTCGGGGAACTAACCATTAACATTGTGCCGAATGGTAAAGCCGACTTATAAAGTGGCTTGCCAACGTTCCTACGCACACGCATACACATGCACACACATTCACACACAGGCGCACTCACGCACTGTTTCGATCGTTCCACCGTCCTTGCATACAACACCCACGCGTGCGACGTCGCATACCAAAGAAGAACTGAAATACATTTTTGGGGTGATACATTCCGCGCGCCACACGTCGCGCAGCTCGTGCGCATGATCCCTGTCGCATGCACAGCCGGAGTGTTCGGCCCCCGGCACGCCCGTGAGTGTCGGCGTCTGTTGCAGACTGGATATCGGCGGCGACGGCGGCGTCGGCGGCGGCGCTCCTCGTCGGCGCCGGCGGCCCGCCGTCGGTCGGCTTCCACTGCGTCCAGTGCGGCCGCCAGTTCCGCTGGAAGTCCAACCTGTCGCGCCACCTGCGGCTCGAGTGCGGCGTCGAGCGCAAGTTCCAGTGCCAGCACTGCAAGTACCGCTTCGTGCACAAGCACCACCTGGAGAGCCACGTCAACAAGCGGCACACAAACTGCTCGCTGCCAGCGGTGGGTGGAGTCGTCCGGGTCAACACGCTCGGACGGTAACCAGGGCAACGCTTTGTGCGACTAATCCGTGGCTAGTGCATGCGTTGCGCATATTTTGGTATTTTCTTTTTGAAATAAAAACCTGATGTACTCTTGCTTCTTAGGAAGAGCATTTCGTCTTAAGCAGCTTAGTGTGCCCCATCGATTTCTTAGCACCTTACTTTGGTAGGGACACACATGCGCTCGGTATCATATCCGACGTAAAATTATGATCGGATTTTGGCGGACGGATTAGACTATGGAGGAGAGCGAGAAAAAAACACATTTGAAGGGCAAGGTGGTCCGTTAAAAGCATGCAATGCAACACCGCCAACCAGTAGGGGTCTTCCAGTAGCCGTGCAGAATGGGTCGCCAGTTACTGTGTAGTGTATTACAATTTAGCGTTTTGGAGCGTTGCGCCGAGTCAGTTGTCTCCTTGATTGTGGACATGCGTGTTATCTGGCAGGGGCGGACCCAGGAATTGTCATCCGGGGCGCTATTTCTTCGGAGAGGCACCACTGCGAAATTATCTGAAGGGACGCATTTCCTCTCAGAGAGCCGCCTCTGGCTGAACAATTCGAGGGGAGGAGTGAACTCGAGCCTTCCCGGAGGGGCGCCTTTCCTTCCAAGGGGGCACCTTTCCTCTCGGAGGGATACATCTGGCTAAAAAATTCGAAGGCGGTGTGCAGTCGAGCCTTCTCGGAGGAGCGCCTTTTCCCGGACGGAGGGGCGTCACCTTCCATCGGGGTGGAGGGTGGGGAGGGAGCACATGCTCCCAGTTGCCCCCCTCCCTGGACCCGCCACTGTTAGCTAGATACTTTGTATAATTGGCGTAACAATTAGCTTGGCGGCAGTCAGGCTGGGCGTTCTGGCACCTGAATATCCTGCATAGGTATAGGTGTGGTGGGAAACGGTATACCTGTGGACGATATTCAGGTCCCAGGACGCTCAGCCTGACTGCCAAGCTATTTGTGACGCCAATGGTATGTACCTAGGTGTGGTGGGAAGCAGTATACCTATACAGGATATTCAGGTGCCAGGACGCCCAGCCTGACTGCCAAGCTATTTGTGACGCCAATAGTACCCTTGCTCGATAGCTGTGTACAATGTCGCGCGATAGTGTTTTTGATTGCTGTGTCACGTGGGTAACTGACCTCCGTTAATAAATATTGTTTCCTCCGGAAGTTTGGCTTCGCTCACGCATGAGTCGCAGGAGCTACTCGTCCCGGCCCTACAGTCGACCTCCCGGCGTCACAAACACAGTGCATATGGACAGTGTGTGTATTTCCTGCCCGCCCCCCCAATCATATGATTGTCACACTCAACACGTCACGCGTCACGCGCCTATCGTAAAACCACTGACGGCTGGTGTCGTGACTGGGAAATGCGGTGCAGCTTGAGCTGGTGATTCGGCCGGCGTGCCTGCCATCGCCGCATCATGATTGTCACGCCTCGCCTGTCTTGACAGAAACACAATTAGTACTAAATTGCCGTCGTCTTGCCTCTTGTCCTGAGTGTACCCAGACTGTGCGGCAACGCCACCCGTCTCTTCCACGCAAGTGATGTCTGGTATTCCCGGTCATCGGTAGCTATACAAGCATCCGTCAAGGATACTCCTGCAGTCTAGAAATACCGGATGACAGGTGGTATTACTCGGAACGCCGCAAGACTAGGCACCAGTGGCATGTCGATGCATGGCTATTGTTTTATAGCTACACCATTTGAAGCTTAAGCCGCTCTGATCAAGCTCAAGCACCACTGGTACGGCATCTGGACGGAAAGCTTCCCAGGTGTCGACGTTCACAAAATCAATGGACAAAACTTGCTGGTTGAGCCTGTGCGGTATCTAAGAGGATGGCCGATAGCTGTCCCGCAAGAGAGAAAAAGCTCGCGAAAATATTCGACTTGGTGGGGTCTAATTTTCACCTCGGGTTCTTCGTCTGTGCTGATGTGCATCGATCCAAGTGCTCCCCTGATTATGGCCACCACCAGCCAGGGCACATCTCGGCGACGATGTAACTCCACATAATAACGCAAGCAAGCATGCAGCTGAGTAAACACCAAGAGTTAAGTCTCATTGGGCACCAATGAGACTCAACAGTGGTGCGGCGAGGAAGTGGACAGTGGTACACCAGCCCAGCGGCGATACGCCGCAACTGTATGCGCCCAGTCAAGGCTTGCAGATTGTCTTGGATCACGGCATAATGCTGACACACTGTTACATACACACGTGCAGCCATGCATTTCCAGCCAATATTTTGAGCCGCTTGGTGTGGAACAGCCGACAGCAAAGATGTTTGTTATGACTTCTTCGCTGTTGATATGCAGGATGGGTGTGCCGTACGTACCCCGTTCATTGTCTTTTCGAGCCAATAGCCTGACGAGGTTATCCGGCTCCTACCGATGTCAATCGTCACTTGTGTCACGTGACAGGCGATCTCGTTTACGGCTCCTTCTGGTGTCAGTCGTCACTTGTGTCACGTGACAGGCGATCCCGCCAGTGCGGCGGTGGCGCACTGGCTCAGTGCTCGGGTGGTAACAGCCGCGAGAATCATCGACCGCGCTCACCGACGTACCACCGCTTGCCTGTGTACAGCCTTCCTACCCCGGAACAGTGTCAGACAGCGGCCCGCAGCTGTCATATTGAGCACTTCTTCAGGGTGGTCCTTGTGGAGAACGGCCCGGTGTACGGTTGTCCTTCGGAGCGGAGTATGGTGACCAGTGATCGATAATAATAGGCCTCGGGGACAGCCGTGCAGAAGCTGATGACCTTTGGACTCGGGAAGACAGAATACGGTGGCTCCTAGAATCCAGCTTACCTAGCCTGGTGGCCTGAGATCAATGCGAGATCAACAGTGATGATGCTGACGCCCAGAGCCAGGTGTGCAAAGGCCGCCAAAACCAGATTTGTGATGTAGCGTCAGCCCTCCGAGTTGGATGTAGAATCTGACGTCAGCGCTTAGGGTCTGATTTACAGTCTGACGTCATCCCTCAGAGCCACATGCACAGTCTGATGTCGACCTTCAGAGTCTGATTTACAGTCTGACGTCAGCCCTCAGAGCCAGGTGTACAGTCGGATGTCAACCTTCAGAGTCTGATTTACAGTCTGACGTCAGCCCTCAGAGCCAGATGCACAGTCTGATGTCGACCTCCATAGTCTGATTTACAGTCTGACGTCAGCCCTCAGAGCCAGGTGTGCAGTCTGATGTCGACCTTCAGAGTCTGATATGCAGTCTGACGTCAGCCCTCAAAGCCAGATGTGTAGTCTGATGTCGACCTTCAGAGTCTAACATACAGTCTGACGTCAGCCCTCAGAGCCAGATGTGCAGTCCGATGTCGACCTTCAGAGTTTGATATACAGTCTGACGTCAGCCGAATTTCGCTCTTTGATCCGGGGTGCTCTACACTGAGCATGCTGCTGGGGACAGACCGGGAGTTGACGTGCCGTTGGTGCTCTCTCGCTGAGTCGGGCGGAGTCTGCGTACGGTAGTGCCGGCACGGCTGCACTGCAGAGCTGGTGTGGCAGAGGGTGTACTCTGAAGGGGCGGTCGCCGGTGCGGACGGTGTCAGAGGATCGGCTCATATCCGTTCCAACTGACGCGGGCGCCGGCCCAGCGCGTGCGGAGACAGTGCTCGAGCGGGGGGACCAACTCCCCTGGCCGGACTGCAGGCGGCTCGGCGTGTGGGTCTCCGTCGTAATCTGTCGCACCGACACAGTCACTGCAGTATCGATATAATCACTGCAGAAGCGATATAGTCACTGCAGCATCGATATAGTCACTGCAGTAGCGATATAATCACTGCAGTAGCGATATAGTCACTGCAGCATCGATATAGTAACTGCAGTATCGATATAGTAACTGCAGTATCGATATAGTCACTGCAGTATCGATATAGTCACTGCAGTATCGATATAGTCACTGCAGTATCGATATAGTCACTGCAGCATCGATATAGTCACTGCATTATCGATATAGTCACTGCAGTATCGATATAGTCACTGCAGCACTGGCACAGTCGCTGCAGTCCCGTCACAGTCACTGCAGAACCGACACAGACACTGCAGCACCGACGCAGACACAGCAGTACCGACGCAGACACTACAGTACCGACACAGTCGTTGCAATGCCGACGCAGACACAGCAGTACCGACACAGTCACTACAGAACCGACTCAAACGCTGGAGTGCCCACACATACACTGCAGTACCGACACAAACGCTGTAGCACCGACGTCTATATTGCTGAGTACCGTCGTAGATACTGCTGAGGACCGACATAAATACTGCAGTACCGGCACAGTCGCTGCAGTATCGACACAGGCGCAACAGTACCGACATAAGTACTGCAGTACCGACACAAGCACTGCAGTACCGACACAAGCACTGCAGTACCGACACAGGTACTGCAGTACCGATACAGTCACCACAATGCCCACACGATCACTGCAGTACCGACACAGACACTGCAGTACCGACACAAACGCCAAAGTACCGACATATATACTGCTGAGTACCGACATAAATACTGCAGTACCAGCACAGTCACTGCAGTACCGACACAAACGCCAAAGTACCGATATATATACTGCTGAATACCGACATATATTCTGCTGAGCATCGATATATATAATGCTGAGTAACGACATACACACAGCAGTATCGACACAGTCACTGCAGTACGGACACAGCCATTGCAGTACCGACACAAACATTGTACTACCGACATATATACTGCTCGGCACCAACACAAACACGGTAGTGCCGATACAAAAACTGTAGTGCCTTCAAACACTGAACTCTTAACAATATGCTAAAGTGCATATGGCCAAGGTACACGATCGATACGACACGAAATCTACCTTCGACGCAAGATATTCAAGACGAACAACCAGATCCGATTTCCGAGAGACTGTACAGAGGAACAGGTGTTGCCCGCGTCGGCTCCATATCTGCGCACAGGAGAGCGCCCTGTGCAGCCGAAAGCGCACGTTCCCTAAAAGTGCCAGAGCCTACGTCGGGTACGCTATTGATAATGTGGCATCCAGATACAAGGCTATACGGAACAATTCCAAGAACTTACACTTACCTGAGATAGCAAGAGCTTGACACAATACGGAGTCTAGATATCATATGGATGGAATGCGACTACCCACGATCGATCGATATTTTGATATTTGTGTACATGCGCTTCAGAGTGTTTCGTCTGAATATCTTTCTCCAGCCTGTAGTAGGTGGTAGATTTTATGTCATGAGCCAACCAGCAAATTTACAGCGCTCTGTTTCGTCCTTTTATATCCTACTTGTCATCCTGATGAAGGCATTAAGCCGGAACGTTGGTGTACTTTTTCTGAGACTATAACATCTTCTGCCATTGTACTTTGTATTTCACTATAGTACCAACGCAGACCCTGAAGTGCCGACACAAACGCTGCAGTATCGACAAAGCGTGCGATTGCAGTGCCGGCACAGGCACTGCGGTGTGGACAGCAGCACTGACCAACCGTGAGGCAGCACTGACCAACTGTGAGGCAGCACTGACCAACTGTGAGGCGTATCTCATCGTCCTGCCGGGCCAGCGTGTCGTAGTAGAAGATGTAGAACTTGCCGGCCACCGGCTGATCACCGCAGAGGCGGCCGTCGGCCGTGAACAAACAGGTGAAGTGAGACTCACTCAGGATCACCCAGATCGGCAGGCGGGGCGACTTCAGATGAAAGCCCACCTGTCGGTCACAAGCAGTCACCAGTCAGCAGTCACCAGTCAGCAGTCACCAGTCACCAGTCAGCAGTCACCAGTCAGCAGTCAGCAGTCACCAGTCAGCAGTCACCAGTCAGCTGTCACCAGTCAGCAGTCACCAGTCAACAGTCACCAGTCAACAGTCACCAATCACCAGTCACCAGTCATCGCCACATATTGACCGGTCGCCAGTCACACCGCGGAGCGCCGCGGGCGATTGGCTGGGCCGTCGACGCAGCGTCGACGTAGCTGGCGCAGCTGCCCAGTCGCCCGAAGCGGTGCTCACCTCGCACGACTTGTAGTGCTCGAACAGCGAGAGCAGACCGATCTCGCTTCTGCTGTCCACGCCGCGCAGCACGGTCACATCCTTGCCTTCGCCCAGTCTGACGGTGCCGTTGAAGACGTTGGAGGTGGCCTTGCCTGTGAGCAGCAGATTGACCAGCTCCTGCGTGCAGTAGCCGTGTCGTCCAATCAGCGTGCTGGTGGGCACGTCCATGTCCTGCCTGACACTGCCGGAACACACCAGAACCGCTGACACCCACTGACACAGCAGTGTCCTGCCTGACACTGCCGGAACACACCAGAACCGCTGACACCCACTGACACAGCAGTGTCCTGCCTGACACTGCCGGAACACACCAGAACCGCTGACACCCACTGACACATCAGTGTCCTGTTCTGTCTGACACTGTCGGAACACACCAGAACCGCTGACACCCACTGACACAGCAGTGTCCTGCCTGACACTGTCTGAACACACCAGAACCGCTGACACCCACTGACACAGCAGTGTCCTGTTCTGTCTGACACTGTCGGAACATAGCAGGACCACTGAGATGGCTATGTCTTGCCGGACACACTGGCACCACTGACTCTCACTGAGACGGCCGTACCCTGCCAGATGCTGTTGTAGCTTAGGACATCTTATTCTGAGTGAGGTTGCTGTTGCTAGAAGGCTAGCAACTCACTGCCACTGACAAGCTCACCACTGACTGCAGTGAGGAAACTCATCCGTACCGAATCATACTTTTCAAGTCCACAGAGATCTCACTAGTCGCTCGGATTGGATATATCGCCCGTTGATGCCGCGAGAGAGGACGGCTGACTTTGTGAGCAGGACATATCACCTGTCCAAATTACGACCAAGGGCGTCGCCACCGGGGGGCAGAGGGGGCCGTCGCCCCCCCCCCCCACCCACCCCTGCCGTGAGACTGGGGGGCGCCGCCCCCTGCAATTTGAGGAGGCCCCTATCCGGAAATGCACAGGAAAAAAAGGTGAGCAAGGAGGCCGACGAGACAGAAAATCATGCTGTCAAGGAAGCCCCAAGACTGGCAACGAGGCTCCCGCGAAATCTAATCAGGTCCTAATAAGCGACGTAGGACAGAGATTGGGAGGAGGCCCCAGGACAAAAAGGATGCCACCGAGACGGGCAGGAAGCCACTCAGGTTAGACAAGAAGGCTTCCGATTGGTGGCAGGATATTCTTAATTTGGAAAACGAGGCTCCTAAGATGGAAGAGGAGGCCCCTACAATAGAATATAAGGAATGATAGGTGATATTTCTCCGGACGCAAGAGGGAGCCCCAAGATGGGTAAGAAGGTTTCCGCAAGAATGAGAGAAGCCCACTGAGACCAGCCAGATGAGGCCCATACTTTGGAAGGAAGAAGGGAGAATGACCCAAGGACCCTAGGAGAGAACATTTGGGACAATGACACAAAAGCACCCTGCTAAGAGGATAATGAGGCTCCAAACACAGGTGATGAGGCCTCCAAGACGTGAGAGGAGGCCCCTAATTTGAAAAAGGAGTCACCTAGGAGAGGATGGGAGGCCCCAGAAATCAAGAGAGTGCCGACAATTGGCACGGAGGCCCCAAAGATTGCAAAGGAGGCCCCGGGATTGCAAAGGAGGCCCCCAGGATTGCAAAGGAGGCCCCCAGGATTGCAAAGGAGGCCCCCAGGAGTGCAAAGGAGGCCCCAGGATTGCAAAGGAGGTCCCCGTGATTGCAAAAGGAGGTCCCCATGATTGCAAAGGAGGCCCCCAGGATTGCAAAGGAGGCCCCCTGGTTGCAAAGGAGGCCTACATGATTGCAAAGGAGGCCCCCATGATTGTAAAGGAGGCCCCCAGGATTGCAAAGGAGGACCCAAGATTGCAAATGAGGCCCTTATGATTGCAAAGGAGGCCCCAAAGATTGCAAATGAGGCCCCCAGGATTGCAAAGGAGGCCACCAGGATTGCAAAGGAGGCCCCCAGGATCGCAAAGGAGGCTCCCAGGATTGCAAAGGAGGTCCCAGGTTTGCAAAGGAGGCCCCCAGGATTACAAAGGATGCCCCCAGGATTGCAAAGGAGGCCCCCAGGATTGCAAAGGAGGCCCAATGATTGCAAAAGAGGCCGCAGGATTGCAAAGGAGGCCCAAAAACTGGAAAGAGACCCCAGAAAATGAGAGGAGGCCCTAAGACGGAAGAGAAAGCCAGTGGATATGAAATGAGGTTTCGGAGACGCAAAAACAGGCCACAAAATGGGTAAGGTTCCACCAAGATAGAAAAGGATGATCGAGAAACGTGGCAGGAGACACCTAATTCGGAAGAGGACGACACAAGATTGGAAATGAGACCCCATGGTGAACGAGGAGGCCCCTAAAATAGGAGAGAAAGGCCATTAGATAAGAGGGATGACTCCCAGGCGAGAAAGAAGGCTCCAAGACGGGCAAGAAGGTCCCCAGGAAATGACAAGGGAACTGAGATAGGAAAGGTTGCTTATAATTTGGAAGAAGAGGCACCTGGGAGAGAAGAGGAGTCCACCAGGAGATAAGAGGCCACCCTTAAAATGGGCAAAGATCGAATCAAACGCAGAGCAGGAGACCCACAAGACGTGAGAGGAGGCCCCTACAGTGCCGAATGAGGCCCCGAAGACCGGAAGGAGTTCCCAGGAAATGAGAGGAGGCCCTTAAGATGTGAGTGGTACCAGGTATGGAAGGAGCTGAGGTTTCCAAAATTGAAGATTCCTCCAAGACGGGTAGGCTTTGAGTATTTAAAGACTATAATATAATATTTCATATAAAGACACCCAAAACCGGAACGTTTGAAGTATTTAAAGACGTCCTACCCTCCTCCATTGAATATGGAGGAGAGTAGGACACGAGAAGACATCCAAAACCGGTAAAGAGGCTCCAGGAAATGGGACGAGACCCCTAAGACGCGAGAGGAGGCCTATAATTTGCAAGAAGACCCTAAGAAATTGTATGAGTCGAGCCGAGGTACTTGAAAATCACGACATGGTCCCAAAAAGAGCCGGCCGGGACCCTGAAAATCACGGTGAGCCTGGGGGTACCGAAAAGTAACGCCCGGACCACGAAAATCACGCTAGGGGCACGACAGGTCGTACCGTTCCCTAACAGTCTCATTGGGACACGAATGAAGCCGGGGCGACGAAAAACAATCCGGACATGGATAATCACACTGGGGCCCTAACAACGACGCCAAAAGCCTCCAAAACGTGTTGGATGCCCAAAAAGTGTCGAGGTCGCTAAAACTCGCGCTAGGGATCCAAGCAAATGATATCGGTTCACAAAAGATTGCATTGGACTAAAAAAAAAGTCGCGTCGCAGCCCTTGAAAATCATACCGGGGGCCAAAAGGTCGCGCGAGGCCCAAAAGTTGCAGCTGCCCTAACAAATAATTTATCCACCGGAATGTCACTCTACGGCCTCAAAAATCGGGTCAGTCCCCCAAAAACCCGTTGGGCACCGGAAAAACGTGTCAGGACATCGAGAGAAAAAAATCGCACCAGGAGAACGAAGAATCGTACCGGGACCAAAAATATCACATAAGGACCTTTAAAAAGATAGAACTCGATGTCCAAAAAGTTCACACCGAGACTCGATCGAATCGACCCCAGCACCGGCAAATTAAGAACAGGTCAGGAAAGAATTACCCGGAGGGCTTTTACACTCTGAAAGGTGCCATCGGCTGCAAAAAGAACCCTACGGTGGCCGCAGTGGCATATCAAAGGGACAAATGTCCCCTCTCTCCTAAGAGGGATAAGCTCCCAAGAATTGTGCCTGGGCCCAAAAAAAGTCGCGCTGGGGCCACAAAAATTCGCGTCGGTCCACAAGAATTCGCGCAGGGGGTTGACCTGATAAATACCGCGGGCCCGGAAAACTCGCTCCGAGGCCCGAAAATCTGCAACAGGAATCGTCAAGATCGCGTTGGGGTCGCAGTTAAGCACAACGCGCCCCGCAAACTCGAACCGGTTCCCCAAATATCGCGTTCGGGACCCACAATTCCCATCGGTAGTCCAAAAATTTGGTCTGGGCATCAAACATTCACGTCGGGGCTCCCAAAAAATTGTCCTCTAGGGCCCCCAAAAAATCAAGCCGGAGCCTTCCAAAATAAGGAGGGATTCCAAAAAATAACTGTCCGGATCAGGAAAATGGCTCTGGAGCACCAAACATATCATCAGATGCCTTCACAAATCGCGTACGGTTCAGAAAAACATACCGGAGCTCGAAAAAAATCGAGGTGAAATACAAAAACATGGCGCCAGGGGCTCGAAAAATCATGCCGGGATTCGGACTTTAAAGAACATTCAGAAGAGATCCACAAAAATCGCGTTGAGCCAAAGAAACTAGCGTTGGGTCCCCGGAACCACGCGCCTGGGCGCGATAAGTCGCGCTGGGACCCAGACAAATCGCACCGAAGCCCCAAAATTGCACTCGGGCCCCACAAATGTGCGTCAGAAGCCCCAAATAAACACAGCGGGACCCTAAGAGCACAACGGGGGACGAAAGTGCAACTGGCCCTCCAAAGCGCACAGTCTCGCAAAAAGCGACAGGGCCTTAAAGCATGCGTTGCAGCCTTAAATACACATACCGGGAGCTCTAAAAAATAAACCTGAAGCTCTCAAGGCACACCGGGGCCATGCGACTGCACAAGGGCCTAAACAAGAGGCTGGGGCCGCAAAAAGCAGCATGGTCCCAAAACGAACAAAAAGACCGAGCACTAAATAAACACATCGGGATCTTTGAAAGCGCCCCGACACCTAAAAAAAATCATCGGTGCACAAAAAAGCAGCAAAACCCTAAAACGAGCAGGGGTTTCGAAAATGTGTTGGGCTCCTAACAAAAATGGATTGAAGCCCTAAGACACATCCGTAGACCAAGAAAGACGAAAGGGGTCCAAAAAAGAACATTGAGGCAGTGCCTCGGTCCTGTAGCCAATCTGGGAGTATATTTAATTCAAGATATGAGGTGCATCAAAGCTCAGCGGGTATCCGCATTTCTTAACCACCATAAAATGTGGGAAGTAGGGAACTAATGATCGAATTTAATTAATTGAATTTTCGCAGCGAACGTCCATACGAAGCATTCCATCACGTCAAATATGGCGCAAGTCTATCATGTGGCAGCAATTAGCAACATATAGCAGGCCTAGCAGAAACCGTAGCATCGCACGAAGTGTGGCGAATGCGCCGAATGCGCAAGATGGGTGTGCATGTGCACGAACGTTGGCGTCGGGGTTACCGGGCGCTATGAACTGGAATGTCTGAAATTGGGAAATTTTACATTTTAAAGTGTAATTTCAGCAGTGTGAGGTGACTTATCAAGGGATACCAAAAGAAAACATTCTAACAGGGTGGGGGAGTTAGGGTTGAAATCCGACGAATCAGAAGCGATAGTGGTAGATTAGGCCCCTCCATATGACAATTCAGTTGATCACTAATTATTTTATTTTAAAAGGTCCCCTTTGACAAAATAGTGGTCCAATTCTGAGGACTTTTTTAATGGGGTACGTGGACTCCTCCAAATACGTTTTCCACCCTCCCCCTTGACGCAAATATGGGTACGCGACTGGTCTCCCAATAATTTTCAGAAACATGGGGAGAGCCAACATTGAGGGGCCAAATTCCCCCTCACAAGCATACAAAACAACACCGATGCCCCATACAAATTGGGAGGAGTGATGTTTATAAATGCATTTTCTTCCTACAAACTTGTCTTCTGTGATTACAGCCTGCATGATTAGAGCTTCCCAGCTTCAATACCTTCTCAACGACGTCATTTACAAAACGGTGCAGCACAGCGAAAACCATGGGCGTGACGGCGGGGAATTTGAAAGTTTTGCAATATTTCTGCATTGTCATTGTTGCATTGTCATTTATGCACTGTTGTTCAATGCTTGTTCTTGCCGTGAATTTATTCGCTGAGGATTTATTATTTTAGCCTGTGTGCCAGGTGCCTTACAGCCAGCACCAAATGTTATAAAAAATAAAATAAATCCCTAAGATGGCGATAAGAAAACCAATTCAATTCACTTCTCGTTGTCACCTTCGCGAAATTATCGTCCTAGGACAGATAAATGATCGCTTAAGCTTCCTTATGACATCAAGCTGTTGGGAATGACTAACAGTAGTGGTGAATCTATCTATATTCAGTCAGACTTAGTGGACATAGAAGTGGGTTGATCAATGGGAGATATCTTTAGGATATGTTCAGCACCAGCCCCGCCAGCTCGCTGGAATCTAGAGGCCAACGGGAATATTATTATGGTCTAGAAAGCATTAAGACATTGGTTTGTTTTGGCACTTAGATATTTATCCACATTTATTTATTAATACCCTGGCATACCACAGTTCTCAGCGAAAAAAAAGATTATTGCTAGTGCATTTTGCGTAAATGATGCACCATGCCAAGAGCAAACAAGACATCAATATGAAATTATGTTTCCCATTCTTGAACCATATCAAGAGCCTAAAAAAATAGGAGGCCCCTTTCGGGGAGCAGGAGGCCCACTTCCAACATTGCCCCCCTGGAAGAATTTCGTGGCGACGCCACTGGCTACGACAGAGGATGTACGAGCCGAACATCTCACATGTCTATTCCCCTGGACAGCACGGGTTGAGTGATACCTCAGGAGGTCATCTCACCTGCCGATGTCCCTGGACAGCACGACTCAGTAGATACCTCAGGAGGACATATCATCTGTCGATACCCCTGGACAGCACGACTGAATAGATACCCCTGGATGACATCTCACTTGTCGATACCCCTGGACAGCACGACTGAGTAGACACCTCAGGAGGACATCTCACCTGTCGATACCCCTGGACAGCGCGGCTGAGTAGATCAGCAGGATGCAGCCAGCGCCATCTGCCGCCATGAACCTCTGCAGCTGGTCGCGCACGTAGGCCGCCAGCGGCTGGACGGCCGAGAATGTCTCCAGCTGCAGGGTCTCAGTGATGCCGTCACTCTTGTACCGGCCGCCGCCCGGGAACTGGGAGCGGACAGACGACCTGCCGATACGCGGCGCAACGTCCATCGCTAACCGGCAGCACCATCCGGTAACCGGACAAATGTACGTAAAGCAAATGTACGTATGGCAGATGTACGTACACAAATGTACGTAAGCAAATGTACGTAAGCGCAGATGTACGTATGGCAATTGTACGTAAGCGCAGATGTACGTATGGCTAATGTACGTAAGCGCAAATGTACGTATGGCAAATGTACGTATGCGCAAGAGTACGTATGCGCAAATGTACGTAAGCGCAAATGTACGTAAGCGCAAATGTACGTAAGCGCAAATGTACGCAACCGCAAATGTACGTAAGCGCAAATGTACGTATGCGCAAAAGTACGTAAGCGCAAAAGTACGTAAGCGCAAATGTACGTAAGCGCAAATGTACGTATGCGCAAATGTGCGTAAGCGCACATGTACGTATGCGCAAAAATACGTAAGCGCAAATGTACGTAAGCGCAAAAGTACGTAAGCGCATATGCACGTAAGCGCAAATGTACGTAAGCGCAAAGGTACGTAAGCGCAATTGTACGTAAGCGCAAATGTACGTGTGCGCAAATGCACGTATGGTGTAAAAAAGTTAGGTTTTGGGGCATCTAAATCCCAGTCATTCAGCCCCCTACCCCCCAACGTTCAATGCCGGGTGATGTGAATGTGGGTGTCTTGGATGATGAAATGTAATTTGGGCTGCAGCGCCCTGAGCCGGTCGGCTGTCTGAACAGTACGCCTTTCCGAGCCGATTGTTGTGGGTCGCCTATCCGGTGCATCCTGTCGGAACAGCTCACGTGTGCGGCGCCAGGCCGAGCGAGGCTACCGAGGTGCCGTCTCAGCACTCGTTCCCACGCGAGGCCAGTCTCTGGATGTCATCAGAGGCGGCTCTGATATCTGACTCTGAGCTGACATTGTGTCTCTGATGTCTGATGTCAGAGAGCGCGCCCGCCTGCAGTAGTCTGCTATTGTTCTCGACTCGGTCACGACGTCCGGACCATGCGACGCAATAGTGACGTGTTGGTCACGTGGGACAGGCGTTGCCGAGGGTATCTAGCGACGGTACCGCGAGGCAGTAGGGCGCTCTTGGAGGAACGGTCGTGGTGGGCGGTCGCCCCTCTGGCGGCCGCCGTCTGGCCAGCCCTGGCCCCATACTAAGGTACGTCGGGACTCTGCCTGAGAGTCGCTGTTTGTGGAGATGTAATTATCTGATAGAAATAGTTGCACCTGTCTGTCAAAATGAAACTACCTTGTTAACGCTATATCACGCTGCGCATTATTGTTTGATCTTCGTGGCCATTTGTCTGTTGACTAATAGCACAATATAGAAGTGCTGGTTTTGGAAGTTCGTGTCAAGATGTGAGATCAGAGCTCGGAGATGGAAGGCTTCGAACCATTGAATTTAACCGGGGTCTTAAATATCGTCCAACGCTGAGGTACCCTAAACTATCAACGTGCCAGAAGGTTTACCCCATAAGTGAGGGACAGAAAAACCCCCCCTACAATGGCAATTGTGCGTGGGTGCAGATGTACGTATGCCAAATTTAATTAAGCGCAAATTTACGTATGGAAAATGTACGCATGCGAATGTACGTATGCGCAAATGTACGTAAGAGCAAATGTGCGCTTGGCATATGCACCTAACCAAATGTGCTTAAACGCAAAGGAACGTATGCCTAAATGTGCGTACATTGGCTCATACGAACATTTGCTCTTGCATTCTTTTACGTTTAGGTACTGCTGCGCTTGCGTACATTTGCACTTACGTACTTTTGCGTTTACGTACATTTGCGCTTACGCAAACTTGTGCATACGTACTTTTGCACTTACGTACATTTGCGGATACGTACATGTTCCATACGCACATTTGCGATTAAGTACATATGCCATACGTTGATCTGCGCTTACGTACAATTGTCATACGTACATCTGCGCTTACGTACAATTTCCATACGTACATCTGCACTTACGTACATTTGCTTACCTACATTTGCGTACGTACATTTGTCCGGTTACTGCAAATGTACGTATGACATATGTACCTAACCAAGTGTACGTAAACCCAAAGGTACGTATGCGTAAGTGGACGTACATTTGCCCGTACGTACAATTGCACATGCGTACATTTGCGCTTACGTACATTTGCGCATATGTATTTTTGCGCATACGTACATTTGCGCTTACGTACTTTTGCGCTTACGTACATTTGCGCTTACGTACTTTTGCGCACACGTAGATTTGCGCTTACGTACATTTGCGCATACGTACTTTTGCGCATACGTACATATGCGTTTACGTACTTTCGCGCATACGTACATTTGTGCATACGTACTTTTGCGCTTGCGTACATTTGCGCTTACGTACATTTGCGCTTAGCTACATTTGCGCTTACGTACATTTGCGCTTACGTACATTTACGCTTACGTACTTTTGCGCATACGTATATTTGCGCTTACGTACATTTGCACTTACGTATTTTTGCGCATACGTACATTTGCGCATACGTACATTTGCCATACGTACATTTCCGCTTACGTATATTAGCCATTCGTACATCCGCGCTTACGTACAATTACCATACGTACATTTGCGCTTACGTACATTTGTATACGTACATTTGCTTACGTACATCTGCCATACGTACATTTGTCCTTACGTACATTTGTCCTAGAATCCACCGTGTCCGTGTATGAGGAGGTGGGGGGAGGGGACTTGTCTTGTGTGTGAGGCGGTGGGGTGTGAGGGGACTTGTCCTATGTGTGAGGCGGTGGGGGTGGGAGGGAACTTGTCATGTGTGTGAGGGGTAGGGGATGGAGGGGTCTTATCCTGTGTGTAAGGAGTGGGGATGGGAGAGGACTTGTCCTGTGTGTGAGGGGTTGGGGTGGGAGTGGAATTGTTTTGTGTGTGAAGCGGTGGGGGTCGGAGGAGACTTGTCCTCTTTATAAGAGGTGGCGGTCAGAAGAGACCTGTCCTGTGTGTAAGGCGGTGGGGTCTGAGGGGACCTGTCCTGTGTGTAAGGCGGTGGGGTCTGAGGAGACCTGTCCTGTGTGTAAGGCGGTGGGGTCTGAGGGGACCTGTGTGTAAGGCGGTGGAGACTGAGGGGACATGTCCTGTGTGTAAGGCGGTGGGGTCTGAGGGGACCTGTCCTGTGTGTAAGGCGGTGGGGTTTGAGGATACCTGTCCTGTGTGTAAGGCGGTGGGGTCTGAGGGGACATGTCCTGTGTGTAAGGCGGTGGGGTCTGAGGGGACCTGTGTAAGGCGGTGGGGTCTGAGGGGACCTGTCCTGTGTGTAAGGCGGTGGGGTCTGAGGAGACCTGTCCTGTGTGTAAGGCGGTGGGATCTGAGGGGACCTGTCCTGTGTGTAAGGCGGTGGGGTCTGAGGGGACCTGTGTAAGGCGGTGGGGTCTGAGGGGACCTGTCCTGTGTGTAAGGCGGTGGGGTCTGAGTGGACCTGTCCTGTGTGTAAGGCGGTGGGGTCTGAGGAGACCTGTCCTGTGTGTAAGGCGGTGGGGTCTGAGGGGACCTGTCCTGTGTGTAAGGGGGTGGGGTGTGAGGGGACTTGTCCTGTGTGTAGAAGGTGGCGGTCGGAGGAGACTTGTCCTGTGTGTGAGGCGGTGTGCCGTGTGCTGAGCGCCGCCTTGGTGGAGCCGGCGGCCACCGGAGGCGGCGTGCGTCTCACATGGCGACGGTGGCGCCGTCGTGGCCGCACTTCCACAGGATCTCGGCGATGGCGGCGGCCAACGCGGCGCGCTGCTCGTCGCCGCTGGGCCGGTGCGCGTCGGCGGCCGGCGCCACGACGCAGGCTCTGGAGCCGAACAGCAGCACCTTCAGCAGGTAGGCCTGCAGGGCGGCCATCACGCCGCATGGACCTCCCTGCAGACGCAATGCACCCTGTCAGTACCCATTGGTGCTCTTTGAAGACACGCCACGCCGCAAAAGTCACTCAGTGTATCGTGTAATGACGCAGAGCGGCGCTAGATACAGCGTACCGTGTCATCACACTGGGTGACGCCATGGATATACAGTGTATCGTGTAATGACGCAGAGCGGCACGAAATACAGCGTACCGTGTCATCACACTGGGTGACGTCATGGATACACAGTGTATCGTGTAATGACGCAGAGCGGCACTAGATACAGCGTATCGTGTCATCACACTGGGTGACGCCATGGATATACAGTGTATCGTGTCATGACGCAGAGCGACACTAGATACAGCGTACCGTGTCATCACACTGGGTGACGTCATGGATACACACTGTATCGCATAATGACGCAGAGCGGCACTAGATACAGCGTACCGTGTCATCACACTGGGTGACGCCATGGATATACAGTGTATCGTGTAATGGCGCAGAGCGGCACGAAATACAGCGTGCCGTGTCATCACACTGGGTGACGTCATGGATACACAGTGTATCGTGTAATGACGCAGAGCGGCACCAGATACAGGGCACCGTGTCATCACACTGCGTGACGCCATGGATATACAGTGTATCGTGTCATGACGCAGAGCGGCACCAGATACAGCGTACCGTGTCGTCACACTGGGTGACGTCATGGATACACAGTGTATCGTGTAATGACGCAGAGCAGCACTAGATACAGCGTACCGTGTCATCACACTGGGTGACGCCATGGGCATACAGTGCTCGTGTCTGATGTCATCACTCCGAATAGCACTCTATAGAGACGAAGTGTTACAGTGTTAACACCGGCGCGCAATGCAAATAAAGCCCTATCGGCTCAGTATGTGACACGGACGTTCTGGAGGTGCCGTATATGACACGGTATCTATACCGTATCATATACCGTGTTGTAATACGGCGCAACTATCCATAGAGTTATGGTGCTGGTTCAGTATATAGCGCGGACATGCCTGAAGATACCGTACGCTGTCGCACTGCATGGCGACCTATCTCCACGTAGATTACTGGTGGAGAAACACCAAGGTTGAAGTGACACCAGGCAACATTTTGAGTAGTTTTTGTACAGTAGATGTCATATCTCAGGTTAATAGTACAATTTGTCATTAAACAGGGTGTGTGGAGGGGGTGTATTGTCCCAGTACCATACTGGCTCCGTTACCTATGATGGACATACAGCATTTGATCAGTTCCAAGAGAAGACAGATATTGCCACCCAGGTGTTTGTGTGTGTGTTGGGTGGGGAGGAGGAGGGGGGGGGGTGCATTGACCCAGAACCCTCCTGGCTCCGCCACCTATGATGTAGATGCAGTATTTGGTCGGCACCAGCAGAATTCAGGCCTGGCTAGACTCCAGAACAGGCCTGGCTAGACTCCAGAACCAGCAGACTGCGCGATCTCATGTAACGGTGTTTTATCAAAGGTGCTAAATGCACCAAAACGCCGTAGCATCGATCCAACTCCATGATTCTGTATCTACATCGAGTGTTGCTCGGCATGATTACGTCATTCAAATCTCACTTGGATTTGAAATACACTTTCGGGGCAGTAAAAGGTCATTTTCACCAATAAAGCACAAAATGACACCCATCTCATCATAACCATGCCAATTTAGCACTCGTGGGTTTTTCTTAGCGGCCGGTGGCGACAGTACTGTTATACGACTATTCCGTCCGGCACGCAGCCCGACTTTCCGAGGGAATTCAGAGTGCGCTTAGTAAGGCAGGGCTTTCTTTGTGACACATAGTCCACAGACTCTTGTGTCTTCCGGCCTAATCTCGATCTGACATGTAAAACAAAGAAAGGGGTCACTTCAGAACGACACCAAAGACCACAGCTGAAAAGGTGGAAATTGCTCATGAAAAATGAACGCAAATTAACTTAGGCAGGAAAGATTATCTTTAATACATAATCGACTTACCTTATGCTGCACAAGGCCGTAAGTAATATTTTCAGTTTTGTTAAAGGTCAGGTTTTGCATGGTCCATTCTTGACTAAAGCTAATTCCGGTCGAGCCGAACATCAGCTCCTTCAGACTGCAGCCCTCCTGTTCACTGATGGGCGTTCCTTTCACCGGCGACCGACCCATGGACGCCTGGCCACCCATGGCTCCGAAGTTTGACACCAAGTCTCCCATGGTGTCATCGTCCACTATCTCCAGGTCGCCCAGTAATTCTCGTCGTCGATCGTCGACGGCCGGCGGCGGCGGCTCGCCCGCCCGAGGCACACCGGCCGCCACCGTCGCCGATGACCGTCGCACCGACCACCTGTCGAAGCCGAGCGAACACTGCGCCACCGGGTGGCTGTAGACGCCGCTGGAGGTGACCGCCCTGGCCACCTGCTGCGGCTCCAGCCGAGTGAAGAGGTCACGCTCGGGGGTGGCCGGCGGCGGCGGTGATGGCGGCGCGGCCGTCTCCACCGGCCGGCGGGCCGGCGTCGTCTTGCGCGCGCCCCACGTCACATCGCCGGTCGACTGCACGCCGGCCGTGCGCCGCAGCTCGCGCGACTGTCGCATGCGCGCGCAGCGACTGGCGGCCTCCTCCAGCAGGTCGGACGGCCGCGGCGAGTCCAGCTCGGACGGCAGCGGCGAGTCCAGCTCGGACGGCTGTGGCCGCGCGCCGGCGTCGCTTGCGGCGCCGGCGCCCAGCAGCTCGTTGCGCATGCTGGCCATCGTAGCGCGGATCCGCTGGCGCTCGCGGTCGGCGTGCGTCGGCGCCGCCTGGCTGGCTGGCGCGCCGGCGGTCGGCGCCGCCTGCTCGGCGACCTCCTGCTGCTGGTAGCCGCGGCCGCGCACCATCATACCCAGCCTGGGCTCTTGCACGCGCGACATGCGCATCTTCCGCTCGCCGCCCGGCCGCCACATGGCGCTCGGCGCGTCAGCGAACACCGACTCGAACGACTCGTGCGACTGCCAGGGCCATTGCTCGGCCGCCTCGCTGGGTGCCGCCTCGGGCTTCGGCGACCTCCGGCCGAGCGTGAACGTGTCGCTGAGCGCGCGGCGCGCCTCGTCCAGCGCCCGGCCCGTCGTGTCGTTGCGGGTGTTGCGGTCGTGCGCGGCTCGCACGATGTCAGAGTGGCCGGCGTCGCGCCAGGTCGGGAGCGAGCTGCAGCCGCTGGCGCCGCTGGCGCCGCTGGAGCCGGGGGCAGGCGGCGGGTCCAGGCTGGCGCCCCGACTCAGGCCGTAGCGGCATGTGGTCGGCCGCAGGGCTCCGCTGCCGTCTGAAACGTAGCCGCGTGTCTGACCCGTGTGTCAGACCGGTATGTCAGACTATTGTGTCAGGTCAGTGTGCCAGACCGCTGTCTCAGACCAGTGTCTCAGACCAGTTTCCTCAGACCAATATGTCAGATCAGTGTCTCAGTCCAGTGTCTCAGGCCAGTATGTCACACCAGAGTGTCAGACCAGTGTGTCAAACCGGTGTGTCAGACCAGTATGTCAGGCCGTGCGTCTTCCTCACGGTAGTGTGGCCACACACTGATAGTGTGTTGGATCGGTGTGTCAGATCATAACATATGCAGTGATGTGTCATCAGTATGTCAAACCACTGTGCTGGCCGGTGTCAAACCAGCTATTTATGTCAATGTGTCAAACCGATGTTTCTGGTAAACGTGTCCAGTTAGTGTCAGACACGTGAGTCAGGATAGTATGTGAGGAGTAGTGCAACTTCCAAGTGTGTGAGACCTGCATGCTAGACCGGGCGCCAGACTAATGTGTCAGGTCAATACGTCATGCCATAATGTTAGACTAGCGTGTCAGACCACTAAAACAAGTAGTCTGGCATTCCAAACCAACATGACACACCACCATGGTGCCACACAACATGTCAGACCAACAAGGCAGACCAGTGATCTGACCAGCATTTCAGACAAGCATACCTCACCAACTTGTCGTCAGCCTGTATTCAGTATTTTTTCGCAACCGATGACCGATATTTCAGGCTGCTCTCTCGTCAGCAGTACTAAAGTCAACGGTGCTAGGACTCAACAGGGGTACGGTGGGTGCGTAGAGGAAAGGTGGTATGCTTCTGCTTTGAGAGGCATACTGGATTTTAAAGGAACATGCAGGAAGAAACTTCGCTGAAAAGTAATCTTAATCCGAATATTTATTGGGGTGGAAATTAAGGGACAACGTCCCATATTAAGCAGACCTCGCTAAGTAGGTCACTAACCCACCAACCGGTTTGGGAATGCTCATTAAACGATATAATTATAATGGAGAGTTAACGTGTCGCAAAAGTTATGACACAATGCCATTGTTGCTGGCTCCTTGACCTCGTCTGGTCAGCTGTCATCTGACTCTCCCGGTCGGAGGCTAAACCCAGACGCGCTCAGCGAGTCAGTCGTGTCCTGCCTCCTCAGGCACAGGGGCTCCAGCGATTGATGTTCTACAGAGCTCTGTGCTACCGGCAGCGCCCTTCGGTGGGCTCAAAACTGCTGTAGATATAGTGATCGGTGCTCGCTGGCAGACATGGTTAGAAGACTATGAAGAAGCTCGAGTGGCAAAACAAGTCAAAGGTTAACGTTTAGCTTGTTGCCGGTACGTTCGCACGTACGTTATACACGTTCGCCGCGCTTCCGATTACGGTGCCAAAATGTCAAAAGCGATATTTTGTGTGCAGATTGATGTGATGGAATCATATTCTCTAGGCATGGTGTTAGATCCTTGGCAAACCAGATTATACATGGCCAACTCTTTGTTTGAATCTCACGTAGTCGGACCCTTCGAAGTTGGACCGAGAGATTTAAAGGAAGAAGGCATTCATAGACATATATATATGTATGTATACCTATGTCCAAGACGTGCCCATTTACTTACAAAAATGGGGTACTAGGCAGTGAAATTGTACTAGGGGTGAATATCCGGGAAGCACATGCTGGATGATTATTGGGGTTGTTATCTTCCCAATGAGCGTAAGATTGCAAGATCTACCTATCAATAGTACAACCTAGCTCAAACCCCATGTCCATGTTTTGCACTACGTATTCGGTCCGCTATTACAATACGTGGTCTGCTGAAGCTCGGCAGATATGATGAGCTGATTAAGTTGACATCCTTTGTGAGGGAGCGAGGTTAGGGGGCCTTGGAGCCATGCATGTTCCTCTTGGTTGGAAGTAATGGCATTCGTCACGTAATTCGCAAAAATTCGGCATGTTATGACTCAATGTGTACCCTGTCTGCGCCCTTCTGTCGTCCCTATCGCCTGATCAGCTATGATGGGACAGTGATCTGATCGCCTCGTCTAAGGAGCTTTGGCTGGGAGCAATCAGAATCCAATGGCTTTAACTGGGTATGGGGATGACAGATAGCTGCATGTGTGTGTATAGGTTTTGATGGATTTGAGCCGCCTTCAAATTGATAGTGTTCATTTGATGAATTGTGTTTTAATCATTTGAACATAATTTGAGTGTGAGATTTGTGCAAGCCAACCCATCCAAAGCATTTATATTTATCAGCCTTAGTATTGCTAGTGCTCCCAATAATTTATATAACGCTCTACCCCTGTGTGTGGTTGGTGAAAAGGTGTCCCATTGCATGTCACACAGAGTTGGAATCCCAGTCATATCATCAGTCGTATATTAATCTACCAAGTAAAGATCATGTTCAGGCACGGCAGAACATACCCACTTTGACGGATTACCTCTATCACTGGTGATGTTAGACGATTAATTCCTTGTAGAATGAAGTTTAGCATATTATACAGAGGTCAGGGTGAGCTTCATTCTGTCATGAACTGCAGCAGTCTTTTCATATCCCGATTTCCAGATTAATTTTAATCACTTGGAGATCATACTGCTTTCCTCAATATTTTCCAGAACGCCTGCTGTGGAAGCAAGTCTCCCGCATTCAACATGGTAAATAAATTGAAGCGGTGACTTTAATGTGCCATTTCATGCACACAAAAAAAAACATTCCGACTAATACGTACAAATTAGTATGAAACACGATCTCCAAAACTACTGCCGAGTTAATTTGGAGGAAGTAATTGATAGCTAAAATATTTCCTTAGGCCTATGTTTTGTCCTATTTACCACGGAAGTAGTCGACATCAATACATGACAGATATACAATACACTCTTGTAATCATGGACTCGAATCACAAGTTGACTGGAGGCTTTTGCTATCTAAGGGATGGGCCATGATCCCCGCTCCCAAGAGGCCGATTTTGGGCGAAAATTTGCAACAGAATTACATTTCCTCGAAACCTAAGACCATTTTATGGCATAAATATTGTCTTAACACGAGCACCGAAGGGGGTGGAATTCGCCCGCCCCTTTTGTTTTTCGACGATATCTCATATACGGGCGGGGATATTATAATGAAATGCTGTGATGTTGAATAACTCATAAGCGCATTCCATACAAGCAAAATTGCGAAATTATTTGGTAAATATAGGAACTGTGGGGTGCAAAGTCGATCAACCGGTCGGCAGCCGACCGCCGGGCGTTCAAGGTCATAAAGGTTTCGTCCGTGCAGTTGATTCCGGCGTGGTGTGGCGGCCGATCTCGACCTCATTTGACACTAAATGTATTAACCTAGTTTCATGAAATTTATACTGAAGCGAGTTCACTAAAGACGTAATCTACCCTCCATGTTTTGTGCTTCTAACTTCATTGGTTTGACAAGTAGTCCCGATGAATTTTAGTTCTTCAAATCCGAAGAGGATTTTCCTTAATCTGGGATATTTTTAATTGTCTTTCGTCCTCCAACAGGTCCTTCTGGATCCGCCCCTGACTGGACGGTCACTTCCCTTAGTGATCAGAAATGTTGTTCATTTTCTCGATAAATATCTGTTAATCTAACAAAATACTTCACTTTTCTCCCATACGGGAGCACTTGCTCCCTCCTGCCACTGCAAAAATTAATCATACCTGATTCTAAATGTAAACAGAGGTGAATATTTTGACTTACCTGCCTTGCTGCGAAACAGGCGAAGTCGATCAATGCATCCCATATTTCCGAAAATTTATGTGTATGCAGAAGGTGAGGCTTCATGCTCTTTGCTTTGAAAAACAAACAAACAAATAATGCACTTAATTTATGCAAACAGAATTTGTCATTATCCGTCCTTGAAAACTACATCTATAGCTACCTTTATCAATGTTACTTGGCTGATTTCGTCCATGATGCGCTGTTTTCAGATATTGTACGGCTACATTTGAGAAAAAAAAACATCTGCGTGCAAATTCACCGCCGAGCACTTTCACAAAAATACCGATATATCACCACATAATGCATGATAATGTAAGAAATATCACACCCGGTGCATCTAATTTGACATCAAAAAAAACCAATAAAGGAGGTGCGAGTTGCATCAAAAGTAACGTTAAGGTTATACTTATTAACGATTATACTTTAATAAAGTACAATCCTTAACGTTACTTGATGCCAACTCAGCACCCCGATATTGAAGGTCGTATGCTTTCTTTACACGCAATGTCTAAAACCCAGGAGCATCTAAGAGCCATTCTTCGTTGTATTAAACATCTAATTTGATATGCATTGCTCGAAAAGGTTGTTTCTTTCACGAACTCGCTGATAGTCTTATTGGACGAAGTGACCATTTTAATGCCGACCCTTTTAACACATATCCCGTACTTGTCGAAAACCTGTAAGATGGCACAATGAGTCTGGCTTCTCCTTCGCTTTCAGCTGAAATCCTGTTCTCCTTCGCATTGCTAAATATTCTTCCTAATATTCTTTGTTTCCTCTTTCATTCGTAATATGCAGCCCTGAAGATATCCAACCTGAAATAGTGATTAGTTTTCTCCTCAATGCCCGACAGTTATGCAGTCTAAGGGATTGATATGTCGCATATGAATGTAGATATATAAGTCAGACCTTGAGAAAACTTGGATACCGACATAGTACCATGATTTATTTACCGACCGTACTGACATTTCGGATGAAAGAAAAAGCAAGGGACATGAAATATGTACAAGAAAAATGGAAATGTTCTAGAACTGAAAGCAAAAATAAAACCCGATTATTCACTGTGCCAGTTTCCAAGAGATCGACAAGTAGTTGTGGGAGATGAACCACATTAAGTCGGAATGGGAATAACCGCCTTGCCCAACAGGGTAATTAATAATTTGGGAAATAAAACCAAACCGAAACAAAGTCGTAGCAGGTTAGTAAGCAGGGCTACTGCAGCAGCAACAGGAAGGCATGGTCCCATGCAAAGGATGCGGTATGCCAAATCATACGTTGAAGAAACGGGAAGAGGATTGACGAAATGGATCAGTGAGCGTAAATAAAATATATCGGTACTGTCTTACTAACATAAGCATGCGTACATCAGGCATAACATAAAACTGACTTCAAACATCATCAAGCTTCCAATGTGATTGTGATACACGGAGATAATTTAACTCATTTAAGAATGCAAGGCTGGGACACGATTTACCAGGAGATGCCCGAAGACACGACGCCATGTGTTCGAAGCGGCCAATAACTGCTAAGAATCCAGATTAAATGTCCTACTGTGTTTGAAAACTGCACCGAAATTAAATGTTCTTCAAGGCTTCATTGCACGGGCGATTATTCGTGTAAAATTTGCAATTATGGATTCCAGAGCATAAGTTGGTAGAATGCTTTCTCATGAGGTAAAATATTATGTTTTTGACACTTTTTACCTTACACAGGTATTCCTTTGAAGGAAACTCACCATGAAATGGATGCATTATCATGGAAGCACTAGGCAACTGCACGTGCTTTTGATATTTTGTTCCTTTTTTGTTCCACCTTGACAAATACATACATGCATACACACACACACGAAGTCAGGGAAATCAGGTTGATATATCTCGACTTTAGTAAGGCCTTTGACAAGGCATTAACCATAAAAGGTTAATGATCGAGCTTCAGGTCCATGGTATTGCAGGTAGCATCCTAAAATGGATAGAGTTGTGGCTTTCAGATAGACAGCAGAGAGTGATGCTAAATGGTACAAAGTCATCATGGCAAAATGTTCTTAGTGGAGTCCCCCAGGGGTCGGTACTGGGGCCACTATTGTTCATTATATATGTGAATAGCATTGAATGTGGCCTAAGCAGTAAGGTTTTGAAATTTGCGGATGATTTGAAGATCTTTAGGGCAATAACAGGGCACAATGAGCAGGTTTTGCTGCAGAAAGACTTAGACGAGCTAGTGAAGTAGTCCGAAAAATGGCAAATAAAGTTTAATTTTGATAAGTGCAAAGTCATGCATGTAGGTAGGCAGCATATGAAGGCTCCATACTTGATGGGTAGCCAAGTTCTATCTGTGACTCAGCAGGATAAGGACATAGGTGTTATTTTGAACACAAAATTGGGGGCATCAGAACAGACCAAAGAAGCCAGGAAGAAGGCACTAAGAATGCTTGGGGCAATACAGAGGAATGTGTCATACAAAAGTGAGGAGGTCATCAGGAAGCTTTACTGTGCATATGTCAGGCCACATTTGGAATACTGTGTCCAAGCTTGGTCCCCTAGTTATGAGAAAGATTGTTGGCTTTTAGAGAGAGTACACAAGAGGGCAACACAAATGGTTAATGGTATAGGCAACCTGGCATATGAGGAAAGATTGAAGAAATTGAATATGTTTTCACTTAGATATAGAAGGCTGAGAGGAGATCTCATTGAGGTTTTTAAATTTGTTCATGGTCAGGAACAGGGATATCTCAGGGAAATGTTTGAAATTAACAGAAATGATGCAATTAGAGGTCATCAATTCAAAATTCAAGTTAATCACAGCAGGACAAGGTTAAGACAGTCTTTCTTCACCAACAGGGTAGTAGAACACTGGAACCAGCTGCCAGGAACCATTGTCAGTAGCAACACACTGAACATCTTTAAAAACGGCATGGGTAATCATTATAAGAATAGGGGGCTTGTTTTTCTGTATTCCAGGGAGGGTTGATCGACAGGGAGGAGTTGGGAGTTGGGAGGAGTTTGAAATTGTTGAGTGTGTTATGCAATAGCAAGTGAGTCTCTTATTAAGTCTAAACGCTTTATAACTTTATATAGGGTGTACCTAGCAGTGGATTCAGCACCTTCCTACGGGATGTGATACTGCTGAGATTGTCTATGGTAGCACAATGGGTATGATGGGAGGAGTTTGTAATTTTTGAGTGTATTATGCAATAGCAAGTGAGTCTCTTATTAAGTCTAAACGCTTTATAACTTTAAAGGTGTACCTAGCAGTGGATTCAGCACCTTCCTACGGGATGTGATACTGCTGAGATTGTCTATGGTAGCACAATGGGTATGATGGGAGGAGTTTGTAATTTTTGAGTGTATTATGCAATAGCAAGTGAGTCTCTTATTAAGTCTGAACGCTTTATGAATTTGTGTGGGGTGTGCCTAGCAGTGGATTCGGCACCTTCCTTCGGGATGTGATGCTGATGAGATTGTCTATGGTGGCACGATGGGTATGATGGGAGGAGCTTGTGATTGTTGAGGGTGTTATGCGGTAGCAAGTGAGTGGTGCTAGATAGGCTGGGATATATAGCTTCCTAGGAACTTGGGATAAGGGATTGATTGGGGTGAGAGTATGTACACATTTCTAGTACCTTTTCTAGATAGGCTTAATCCAGATGGACCCCTGTGGCTCTTATTAAGCCCTAATACTTTATGACTTTATGACACATATATAATATATATATATATATATATATATATATATATATATATGCAGTTATCCAGACGATTATTTCCGTACATTTATATGTGTATGGCATAAACAATGCACGTCCCACTGGCTGCATCATTACCCACTGCTCACCTCTGCAGCTGCATTCCCCAGGAGGCATGCACAGCGAATCCGTTCCAACATTTGACGCATGCAGAGTGATTTCAGTGTCAACTAGAGCACGGCACGTGCGGTGCGTTCGATGGGGTCACCTACAGCTGACGTCGAAGCGCAGCGACAGGCCGCTGAGCGAGCTGTTCTTGCGCTGCCGGTACGACTGCACCAGCGAGGGGTGCTGCACGCTGGGCGCACCATCAGTCATGGCGTCTGGCCGCTGGCGGCGACATGGCCGCCGGGCGCCGCATCACGACGGGCCGCGTGTTGCCGTCAGCTGATGGTAGACGGATGGCTGCGTCCCGCCGCGCCGGCAGCCCTACACTGATGGTAGACGGATGGTTGTGTCCAGGCTCGCCGGCAGCCCTACACTGATGGTAGACGGATGGTTGTGTCCAGGCTCGCCGGCAGCCCTACACTGATGGTAGACGGATGGTTGCGTCCCGCCGCGCCGGCAGCCCTACACTGATGGTAGACGGATGGTTGCGTCCCGCCGCGCCGGCAGCCCTACAGCTGCACAACGCACCGGCGACCACACAGCTTCACTGGCGGCCACACACGGCTGGACTAGTAACCACACACACGGCTGGACCAGTAACCAAGCACACGGCTGCACCGTCAACCACACACACGGCTGGTCTGGTAGCCACACACAAGCGGCTACACTGTCACGACTGGATTTGTAACCACACACACGGCTGGACCGGTAACCACACACGCGCGGCTGCACCGTCAAGGCTGGACTGGTAGCCACACACACACAGCTGCACCGTCAAGACTGGACCGGTAACCACACACACGCGGCTGGAGCGCCGACCAGCGCCGCACGGTGATGGTGTGCATCGATCCGTCCTAGCAACGCGATCCCACCGACACAACAGAGATAATCGATAGAGCGCGGCGGCCCGGCCCAACTGGAGCACACCTGCGTCACGGCGTCACGAAACACTGCACCGTCACGTGACCAGCACACTTGCAGCAGGTCAGTGTCAGGCAGCGCCATGGGTGTAGAAGACCGAGCGCATGTAGGATGGCTGATGGCTGCTTCAACTTCGCAGGATTTCTAACACTGCCTTCATGGGGTTGAATTGAAAGAAATTATTTCAAAACATCCCAGGCTGCATCGGGAGGCGCATCTAAGAGGGTCCGAGGGCCCGGGGCCCCTTAGCAACACAAAATTGCACTAGATCAAGCAAGAAATTTTGTGATTTGAACTACGGCAAACGACAAAATTTCAGATCGCCAAGGACGCCTAAGGCCTTCTCGGTCAGTTTGTCTTTTTGGGTCGACCCCTTAAGAAACTCCTGGCTGTACCCCTGGTAATATTAAACATCAATTATCTCCACTACATTTCGATACCAATCGAGTCAATACCGTGTCAGTTAGTTGGTGTCAGCTTGGCGTGTTATCGGCCATGATTAACTATCAAGGGAGAACAAAACAGAACAAAAGGAATGTGTAATCATAACCAAGCTATCGAATTACAACACAACGAAGCCTCGTGATCCATGCATCAATGCAGCATCGTACACGCACTGTCCTGAAACACCCCTGCTGACTTGGTATGTGCATGCCAGTGATAACAAGGCCAGAGACAGTCTACTTCCGTATATACATAGCTATGCAATAGTCTATCTGAGCGACAAGGCCCGGCCGGAAGCCAGAAATCCGAAAACCAACAAGATGAATTGGCCACTGGATGAAACAAGACATTTTTAGATTTTCAACCACACAAAACCAGAAAGTTCGTCTCGCGAAGGACGCCGAAACTTTTTGAAACGCCACCCGACAACGACTGAACTCACAATGGTTGGCTGACATGTGTTGCAAGCGCCCCTCCCCATCCCCACGTCACCCGACAACGACTGGACCCACAGTGTTCGCTGACGTGTGTGGCACGCGCCCCTCCCCAACGTCACCCGACAACGACTGGACCCACAATGGCTGGCTGACGTGTGTGGCACGCGCCCCTCCCCCACGTCACCCGACAACGAATGGACCCACAGTGTTAGCTGACGTGTGTGGCACGCGCCCCTCCCCCACGTCACCCGACAACGACTGGACCCACAGTGTTAGCTGACGTGTGTGGCACGCGCCCCTCCCCCACGTCACCCGACAACGACTGGACCCACAGTGTTAGCTGACGTGTGTGGCACGCGCCCCTCCCCCACGTCACCCGACAACGACTGGACCCACAGTGTTAGCTGACGTGTGTGGCACGCGCCCCTCCCCCACGTCACCCGACAACGACTGGACCCACAGTGTTAGCTGACGTGTGTGGCACGCGCCCCTCCCCCACGTCACCCGACAACGACTGGACCCACAGTGGCTGGCTGACGTGTGTGGCACGCGCCCCTCCCCCACCCACGTCACCCGACAACGACTGGACCCACAGTGGTGGCTGACGTGTGTGGCACGCGCCCCTCCCCCACGTCACCCGACAACCACTGAACCCACAGTGTTAGCTGACGTGTGTGGCACGCGCCCCTCCCCCACGTCACCCGACAACGACTGGACCCACAGTGTTAGCTGACGTGTGTGGCACGCGCCCCTCCCCCACGTCACCCGACAACGACTGGACCCACAGTGTTAGCTGACGTGTGTGGCACGCGCCCCTCCCCCACGTCACCCGACAACGACTGGACCCACAGTGTTAGCTGACGTGTGTGGCACGCGCCCCTCCCCCACGTCACCCGACAACGACTGGACCCACAGTGTTAGCTGACGTGTGTGGCACGCGCCCCTCCCCCACGTCACCCGACAACGACTGGACCCACAGTGTTAGCTGACGTGTGTGGCACGCGCCCCTCCCCACGTCACCCGACAACGACTGGACCCACAGTGTTAGCTGACGTGTGTGGCACGCGCCCCTCCCCCACGTCACCCGACAACGACTGGACCCACAGTGTTAGCTGACGTGTGTGGCACGCGCCCCTCCCCCACGTCACCCGACAACGACTGGACCCACAGTGTTAGCTGACGTGTGTGGCACGCGCCCCTCCCCCACGTCACCCGACAACGACTGGACCGACAGTGTTAGCTGACGTGTGTGGCACGCGCCCCTCCCCCACGTCACCCGACAACGACTGGACCCACAGTGTTAGCTGACGTGTGTGGCACGCGTCCATCCCCCACGTCACCCGACAACGACTGGACCCACAGTGTTAGCTGACGTGTGTGGCACGCGCCCCTCCCCCACGTCACCCGACAACGACTGGACCCACAGTGTTAGCTGACGTGTGTGGCACGCGCCCCTCCCCCACGTCACCCGACAACGACTGGACCCACAGTGTTAGCTGACGTGTGTGGCACGCGCCCCTCCCCCACGTCACCCGACAACGACTGGACCCACAGTGTTAGCTGACGTGTGTGGCACGCGCCCCTCCCCCACGTCACCCGACAACGACTGGACCCACAGTGTTAGCTGACGTGTGTGGCACGCGCCCCTCCCCCACGTCACCCGACAACGACTGGACCCACAGTGTTAGCTGACGTGTGTGGCACGCGCCCCTCCCCCATGTCACCCGACAACGACTGGACCCACAGCGTTAGCTGACGTGTGTGGCACGCGCCCCTCCCCCACGTCACCCGACAACGACTGGACCCACAGTGTTAGCTGACGTGTGTGGCACGCGCCCCTCCCCCACGTCACCCGACAACGACTGGACCCACAGTGTTAGCTGACGTGTGTGGCACGCGCCCCTCCCCACGTCACCCGACAACGACTGGACCCACAGTGTTAGCTGACGTGTGTGGCACGCGCCCCTCCCCCACGTCACCCGACAACGACTGGACCCACAGTGTTAGCTGACGTGTGTGGCACGTGCCGCCCGCCACACCGCCGCCGCCGCCGAGAGAGACGACTACCTGGAACGACCTTGAGATGAGTTGACGGAGGATTCGCTTGTGAACGCCGCGGCGACCCTGAAACTGCCAGTCGGCCGGCGGTGGGCGTCGTACAATCGAGTGGTGCAGGGGAACGCGGCGGGCGGAGGGCGGCAGTGTTTGTGGGCTCCAGCAACAGTGACTATGGAGTCGGTGTCGCAGTGACGTGCTCCGCCTGTAGTGTGCACGACCTGACGCGTGTGCACGCTGTGGTGAACTGGTGAAGAGTGCGGCTGCATCACGGCAACAATATAAAATGAGTCCAGCCGTAAGTCGTGGCAGCGGGCAGGGGTGGACTATCGCGTACTTCTGGTGGGGCCGCACCACACCAGCTCTTTTCATTGGGTCAACTAACTTCTTGCTCTCTTAACATGGGACCCTATGGGGTGTTCCCCACCAACAAAATTGGCAGCACTCCCTGCCTCCATGCATTCGACCCCTACTAATAACTTTTGAACTTCTCCACCCATGGCAGCGTAAATTGTCACTGACTCTGAGGTTGGCCCAAGGGTGCGCAGTGCCATAGAAGTCATTTACACCGCCTGTAAAGTCTGATGTATTTTTGCAAGTAAAAGTGTAATTACGTCAAGGAAAGCGTTGCGTTAATGCGTGTGCGTGTGCGTGTGTTTGTGCGTGTGCATGTGCATGCATCAAGGGTGGTAAGGCGTTGAGGGGAGCGGGGTGTCAGTCTCTAAGGTATTCAGAAGGCCTTGATAAAAGTTATTTTACTCGTGCCTCTTCAATGTTTTTTTTTGTGTGGTAGGCGAGGAGCCATGCGGAAATTTTGCCACGGTGCAGGCACATAGCCAGTAGCGCATACAGGATTTGGTCCAAGGGTGGCGGTCATCTGAAGAAGGCCCCTCTCTACATAGGCTCTCCCCAGGGGTGTCACTTTGTAAGCGCTATGGGGATAAACTGACCTCTCCAATCATTAATTCCTCCTAATCAGACAGAAGCTTAATCATTGAGCCATGGAATCCAGTCCAGAACACTAGAGTGCACCCCTGCCCTCTTCCCCTCTCCCTCTCTCCCCCTCTCCCGCTCAACAAGCTTTTTTTATCAGCCGATGGTGCCCCTCTCCGGAGAAAAATGTCATCAAAAACATCAATTGCTCCCCAAATAAATTTCACACAGCGACACCCATAGCTCTTCCCCACAATTTTCCGAAACCGTTCGGATTTCGGGTAAGATATATATATATATATATATATATATATATATATATATATATGGGTGCGTGGGGGGGGCGGTAGGTGTGTATATATGTTCTCCGTATACAATAGCTGCCATTTGAAATTGCGCTTTCCGCACAGGGGGCCAATATGACCCCTAGTGTGCTCCAGTACACTGTTATGTATTTGTGTGTAATGATTGTTATATATTTAAGTCATCATTTTGCTGCAGTCATAGGTTGAGAAGGCCAGCGGCTGCACAAGTGTCCGCCGCTACCGCCTCGTGAGCTGTCTTTGGTGCTGGTGTTGAAGCGACAGGCACCCCTGTCAATGAAGAGTGTATGCTCGGATCAGTTAGGGAGGAAGCATTGCCTTTGAAAACACACAATCACTCAAATTTTAGAGGAAAGTATAGTTCATTGGTAGTTCTTGAAATAGTAAGGCATACGTATGCGATTAAGTACGCATACAAATCAAACACAGCGCCCTGGCATGGCTAGTAGGAAGTCTACAATCAAGGTTCAACAGCCGGGTAATGCACCAGAAAAAAACACTACCCGTTTAGCTGGCAGAAAACAATTGATTAAAAATACATTCTGAAACATCAAGGGAAGCGGACACATCTATCGTGAAAGCATCAATATGACTAGCTTGGGTAAAATACGCTTACTCATCCCCATGGCCACGATTTGTTTTCTGTTGTCCGTTGCGTTTAGAAATAATTGAATGGGAAGGTGTTCATGATAAGAGTGTGGCCCACATTGTTGCGCCATTTCAACATCTTTATAGAAGCTTCCTCAAAATGAGACGTGCATACCAGTGGGAAAAGATAAGTGCAACATTTGGGGGGAGTGGAAGGTCTAATAACAAGTCTGACCAACTATGCCCAACATAATTCTGTAACTTTGTCCTTTCTTGCATGACCGTCGTCACTCCGGTATAGAGCGAGACAGCTGGTGTCGCTGGAGCGGACGTTATTTCAGCTTCCCCTGGGCTGTTTTTCCCCGCCATCGCTGAAGCGGCCGTGGCTGCTGGGGCACCTGCAGGGCTAAAAAATAGCACCGTACTGGCGATAGCGTCGGCGACCAGGTGCAGACTCACCAGGCCGCAGTGGCGACCAAAACAAGAATTTGGTTTGATATGTCCGTAAACATTTGAACCATAAATGATAGAATTAGTCGATGTATCAGATATTTTCATTTAGCAGCAATGATCTTTTTCCAGATCAAAAGTATACTAGGAGCGTACCGCTAATGCTATCAAATATTCCGTCCCTCTGACCTACCATATTTATACTAGAACCTCCCGTGGGCACAGGACGGCGCTTTTCTGACAACCACAATGCTAAACCAATGGCATACCGTGGTCGCCCAAACCGCCGACGAACGCCGACCCGCCGACCAATGTGGTAGTCGCCTAGGAATCTAGTTGTAAATGAGGAATTGGAAATCAGGCAACTCTTGGTGGCTTGTTCAATCAATCGTTCGTTCGAAAATTGGTTGTTTACGGTACTTGTACCTAATCGTGATGGTGAATTAATGTTGCGTTTTCGTGAATTGATTGCTTGACTGCCTTGATTCATATTGACATTGCCGAGGTAGGTACCTAGTTAGATATCCAGGCGTGGACTCCATTGAACCATTCAAGATACTTACAGGGAGCCAGTTTGCTACTGGAGGTCAGAGGTCAAATAGGATCAGGATAATACAGAAAGGTATGCTGATGCTTGTACCTACTTAGGTACCTAGGTAGGAACCTACCTAGGTACCAAGGTACCTTCCTAGGTACAAGGATATGATCATGGGTAGCGGTGTCCAGAGTGACCTATTGCTTGTATGATATGATATAATCTCTTGAGCAGATGGTATGCAGATATTACAGTTTTAGAAAGGGGTCTCAGACATCACATGGAATGCCTAATTCCCTTCTGTAATCCGCTGCGTCTGCCGAAACTTCCAAAAAACGAGAAGAACAAAATAGCAGAGACTTTTGCCCCGATAAGGTTAGCACCATACTCACCGTTGGTGTCTTTGTGGTGTTTTGCTGGTGGTTGCGTCGAAGTCTTCAACGTTATTGGTTCTGTGTATTCGGTAGTTCTGTGCGACGTATCTGCTTCTGCAAGAATTACTGACGACAATTGCCACCTCATGGCTTGTACGCGACATTGCATCGATTGCAAACATTTCCACAGACTTCCGTTCTCCGCGATGCAACTTCGATGCAGAAAAAATGCATGCATATCATTCCTACATGACAAAACTTCCACTGAAAAAAACTTCCGCGCGACCTTATATCCGGTGCAAAAGCTTTCAAACTCCGCTTCCACGCCTGAAAATTTCCATCTAGAAACGTCTGCACCAAATTCATCACACACGATGAAACCTTTACTTCAATACATCCACCGGATATCACGTCTACCACAAAATATCCTAACAGACTTCGGCTGAAAAAAACCTAGTATTACTTCCACACAACAAACCTACCGGAGCGTGGCAGATGCGACAAATGCGGTGAATGCGCAGGCAGGTGTGCACGTGCACGAAATATGGACATTGTTGACGTGGTGGTGACCGGACTTCATAGACTGAAAGGTGTGAAATGGGAAAATTTGCATTTTAAGCGATTTGTACAGGTAGTACTTGTGTAGTGTGAGCTGCCTTATCCAGGGATACCATAAAACGCTTTGAACGTGGAGGCAGAATCTGGTGACTTAAAAGTGATGGTGATAAGTTGGGCCACTCTCCACAGGAAAATTGAATTGGGATTACTTATTTTAATAGAATGCAAATGGTCCCCTTTGAACGAATAGTAGTCCAAATTCAGTGATGTCCAAAATGGGGTAGGTTGGGCCACCTCTAAAACTGTTTGCCCCCCCCCCCCCTCACCCAACTCCTAGGTACGCCACTGCCCTCATAGCATGAGGATAATATACGACTTCTGCTGAAAAAGCGTGGTATTACTTCCATGCAACAAACCCACTGAGAGCTGTCCTCGTGGCATTTTCAAAGGTGCATTTTGGCTCGTGCTACCTACCCTCAATAAGTATTTGCATCGCTCTTTGATATACGATCAATTGACACTAGCCCGCATTAAAAAGTTGGTAGCCATGATGTAGGTACGTTGATTTAAGAACAAAAAAGATGTGATCGAAACATTCAAGATTTACGGCGCCTGAAAATAATGTCGTGTCGGTGAATGCAGAGTAGACTCGTCGAGCAGGAACGTAATGCTATACTTTTTTTTCCGGTAGAAGTAATACTGTGCGGAAGTTTTGATCGTAAAAGTAATGTCGCACAGCCAATTTCATAGTAGAAGCTCTGTCGCGTGGCCTTTTTTTTGCAATATACACACTATCACGCAGAAGTCCTTGCAGTAGAATTCACGTCGCGTGAAGTCCTTACAGTGTATTTGTCGTGTAAAAGAAATGTTTCGGAAATAGTTTTGCAGTAAAAGTCGTATGAACTTCGTAGAAGATTTTGTAGCAGAATAATGTTGCTTAAATGCTTTGGGTTCGATGCTATGTCATGTGGAAGGAGAAGGTTGTTCATACGTTCGTATAAGTTTTTGTGGTAGAAGCTATGGCGTAGCAGTACTTTCGGTAGCAACTTTCCCAATAGAAGCCGTGTCGTGGAACCTTCGTATTCTGTGTAGGTTATGCTCAAAACCTTAGTTGCGCACCAAAGCAATGGCGATGACTCCCATGGGCATCGCCACCGCCAGTGGTGCCGTGGATGTGTTTCCTCACAACCTTACTCAGTCAGCTAAGCTGTCATGTTTCGGGAAATCTGCTTAAAAGAAGGCTGGTATTTATCTCACAACATCTGTTCCCTCATGGCCCTAGGAGGAGGACTCGGTGTATGCGCCTCGAATTATGTAGGAATTCCGTATTGTACCTGTCAGTTCATTTGGCTATTACCCCCGGCCGTCAACCGTAGATTAAACGGTTAGTTAGAGACTTCCAACACGAGTAATCCAGCTATCGGTCAGGAAATTCAGCATAAATCACAACCCTAAATATGAAAAATCAAATAGCTTCGGTGATGGCCTGGACTTTAGATGGAGCTTGCAGGTGGACCTTCACCATTCAGGTGGGGCTTTCTTCTTATTCGCCTTTCAGTTATCGTACCTAAGTTCCGCACCACTTAAATACAGTTGCCACTATAGTGCACATTTACTTGCCACGATGAATTGTTTGACAGGCGGCACGACATTATTTACACATCACTCTGATTTTGTCGAAATGTGGCATATTTCATTCTGCATTAACAATTGCATGCTATATTTCCAGTGCAAGACTGTTGCCACACATCTGGTGCTGGTCTTGGTTCCTCTGGCTTCTTGTGCAGTGCTCGAAGTGAAGGAAGGGGAGACGTTCGCAGTGAACTGCCCCAAACCAGGTGTGGAGCTTCGTTTTCTTACATTTATTTGTATCGTTCGTTTGCTCCATCGCGGAAGCATTAATGTCCTCTGACCTTATCCACCAACCTCGACTTGTTCCATGCTTTCATTGCCTGACCTCTTCAACGGGTTGTGTCACCAATGACCGCCTGTAGAGAAGGGCTTGTATGTTCGTTGACCTGCTATCATTCTTGCTGACTTATCATCATATCTGCTGACTTCTTATCATGCTTACCGTACTTGCTGACTCTTTCCTTGCCGCTGGTATGAGGAATTGTGGTGTGTTTTTATGTGTGCCTGTGACAGCCCTTTTTTTCCTGTGACATCTGTTTTAAAACTCGACAATAGGCTGTAATAGCCACGAGTGTATTGTGGATTGCCTGAATATACGTCTTTGTCTTTGTCTTTGTCTCCGTTTGTCTGTATAACAATATAGCGCTTCATATCCAATAACGAATAAAGCTGAGGTACTTGAACTTCAGATACCTTCGGTAGCATTTGCCATGCGTTTCATTTCTTTGGAGCGATTCCTCTGGACAGCATTTATAATTATCGGGAAGGAGCCTGTATCATTAAAAACGATCCAATGTACTTCTTGGTACTGAACGTGTTGCACGTGCGTATTGACTATGTGTAGAAGAAAGCTCGACAGAATGAGAAGAAAACTAAAGAAAAATGAAGAACATAAGACAAGACGCACACATAATGAATGATTTAGGAATGCATTTTTGCATCCTCTCATTGCCCTCATTACCGTGCTGAACTATGAGAGCTAGCCCAAGCTCAATGCATGGGTGATGCAACCGTATGGTAGAATGGTTGGGGATTGTACCACAAAGTTGATGTAGAGATAGATGCCAATATCTCTCACATTTGTTGCATTGCGGATGCAAGGAGCCATGGTTATGTCCATTGGTAGTTCAAGAATGTTGAAATGAAAACAAATAGCCAGATCTTGGAAGAGATTTGTCAATTTCATGGTCTTCTTTAGGCCCATGAGGTAAGTTCAAAACTTCAATGAGCGTTGGATGGCTGTTATATGCAGTATTTACATTTAAACTTCAAATATTACTTGATAAATGCCCAACATTTCGGTGTAATACCTTTCTCAGAGGCAAATAGGCGATCAAGGCACACAATCGCATATCAGATCACTGCAGTTTGTAAGATACATCTTACACAATCACGAGCGAGGACGAGGCCCAAGTGAGTCTACTCTCGGGGGAGGGGGAGGGGAGGAAGATGGGAAGATGGGAGGGGAGATGGGGTGGGGAGAGGGGAGAAGAGGGAGAGAGAGAGGAGAGAATGAGAGGGAGATGGAGAGAGAGAGAGAGAAAGGGAGAGGGAGATATATATGTAAATGTTTCCTGCACGCTGATCTGTGCTTCGGAAGAATGCCCTGCAAATAGACCGATTATTCAATGTATCCAAGTTCAGTGTATTTCAGAAAAATGTGTCCTTTGCACAGAGTTATCTGGAGTGCCGGAGTTCTGGATTCACCCCTCGGGTCGCAAGCTGACCTCATCAGTCGAAGGGAAAGACACGCAGACGACCGAAGATGGCAGCTACAGTATTCGCGGGACCAATCTCACGATACAGGTGAGGGAAGCTAATCCCACCGTTTAGGTGAGTGGGCAGACGGGAGGGGATTCATCCACTTGCAGGGGTATCCTCCGAGTTGATGAACTTTATGAAATGTACAGAAGTAGGGCCGCCGGTCATTGTTCAGTGGATTCTTGTGTGGCCAGCCTATTGTGTAGTGCTTTCCTCATAATTTTGTTTTCTTCAGGGGTGTAAAATAACTGCACGATATTAGGAAACCCTGCACAATAGTAATGAGAGGTGTTTTATGCATGACTGGAGATTTTGCTTCCATAATTTGCGACACAGGAAGTTCACTGATAACGACAGCAGCTAGATGCCCCGCCATCACCAACATTAATACAATTGTGTCAGCAGCATGTGCGCTTTCCAGCGTGTCACGGTGTTGCTGGGCTGCCGGCAGAGCGCCAGTCTGGCCGATGCCGGACTGTTCACCTGCATCGGCCTGGCAGGCGCCCGGATCACCTCCGGCTCGGTTAAGGTGGTCGTCAGGCCAGCCGGCCAGCGCTACTGGCAATACCACACGGTACGTGCCGCGGCGCACGGCCTCTGCGGCGTGTCGCCGCCGAGCGGAGCCACATGTCGTGTGTGGCTCACCAACAGCCCACCGCCCAAAGAGCAGCTGTGGACTGCCATCGTATGTGGCACCGCCCACCGTGGGCGTGTTAGGAGCAGTATGTGGACTGCCCATCGTATGTAGCCCCGCCCACTGTGGATGTGCTAGGAGTGGTGTGTGGACTGCCCACCGTATTTGGCTTGCGGCCGGAATGACACCACATCGCTACCACTGATAGCCTCACCCGGCGAAAGAGCTTCACTGACATGTTCGTGACTCACAGACTTTCTCATATACAATGCGAACATCGAACGCAATAGCTACTAAACGCTCTTGTGAAATTAACGTTGGCACTTCAAACGACTGATGATCATCATCGGTGGGTCGCGTACCGGAGAAACACTCGAAGCTGTCCACAACTCACAACTGGCTGAGGAGGGACACCTATCTACTGCCGCGCACCTTCTGCCGCAGACTAACGTCATCCTTGCAGTGGCGGCGGCCGTCATTTTCCTGCTGGTCTGCACCGTCGCACTGCTAGCACATCACTGCCGGTACGAGAGACGACACAAACCTGGTAAGTGACACATTTTAGATTATATATATATATATATATATATATATATATATATAAGTGTGTGTGGGGGGGGGGTAAAGCTCTGTCGGGACGATTGATATGTAAATCTTAAGTGACGTGGTAAAAGTCGAACAGATTTAAAACAGCGTCGAGCTTGCTCAAACGCTTTGAAGTTGAAGTCGTATGTCGTATGTCGTTTTGAAGTCGTATGTCCTAACGTAGACGACGGTGGCAGCTGTAGGGAGAAGATAATGAGGTACGTGATCCAATGAGCCTTGACGGTGCTTATCATGTGCGTAATTTCCCGAAATTCCTGGCAGGTGCACATTATTTGTTTGCACATGACATTGGACGTTTCCCTAAGTTGGATGAACAGAATCGCAAATAATGTCGCTGACTGAGGTGGGGGTGCGCTCTTCAGTCTCCCTCAACATTGTGTGAGCCCACAAGCAATGCTGATGCGCCCACAAATTTGGTCTGTGGGTGCATGTACACCCACAAATAGATATAAAATTACACCCATGCTGCTTATGTGCTGTGGATGTGGATATTGTTTAATACGACGAAGAATGGCTCTTAGATGCTCCTGGCTTTTATACAATGCGTGAAAAGAAAATATATGACCTTCAATATACCTTATCACTCCTGACGATGGCCCCTGGCCGAAACGTTGAGTAATAAAGTATAATCCTTAACGTTACTTTTGATGTCGACTCAGCACCTCCTGGTATATTGAAGGTCGTATATTTTCCTTACACGCGATGTGGATATTTATGGGTTTGGTTGGTGCATTGATCAACTGAAATGTCCGAAGATTGACTTAATAATGCCGGGATGCATTTAAAGTGGGCTGGTACGCTGCTTAGGAAATGTTCGGTTGAAAGCTTCCATTTCTTGCTTGAATGCAATATGCAACTAAACTTATAGACACAATTGTTAATGTGCAATTACTAAATGCAGATATTAAACGAAGCATAGAAACTGTTCATATGCAACTTCTTTCTCTTGATCATGATAAAACCAGAATATTTTCTTGTCCTTTAAATACCTCTGATCCTTGTAATATCCTGTACTGTGTATACTGGGACTCCGTTCAAACCAACCAATTTCTGGAGCTGAAGCCACGGACAGGGCGTTGAGAGCTTCTTCTCAACGAGATTCATGACCATTTGGAATGCCATTTGAGCTCTATTCTTTTTCCGAGCATATCCGAAAATGACGACTTGTTTTGATAAATATTTTATTTTGAACATTTACTACGAGCACAGACCTGCACACGTGCACAGCCTTCAAATATTGTGATAGCCGTGGCCGTGGCCCTGATCGAGGTCAGTTCAAACAACTCCCGCTGTGTCCTGACAAGTCGTGTAGCCAAACTGTTTGTCCATTCGAACCAGATTTTATTGATGTCAAGTAGCTATCAACTGAGTCAGAATCAATTCAATTCACTGCCGGATTGTATCATGGGCACTAGCTGAATTTTAACCATTGTTGAGTCAACATCTGTGTTTTCTTTTGGTGGCAGGATCATGATTGAATTATTATTTCCACTTTTTCGTACTGAGCGCATCGTTTCCCCGACGTAGAAAATGGAAATGCAAGAGGGGAAAAAACGGAGAGGCAAGTGGGGCTACTGGGAGCTCACCATGCCAGATTATGTTTTAGTGAAGATTCGCCGAACCACGCGATTATGTTTTCAAGATCGCAAGATTTCGTTTATCGTCCGATATAGTTTGTTGGTGATGAAAGGCAGTCGAACGTAGGTGTGCTTGTGCCAGTCAATTTGTTGAGTGACCAACAGCGTGCACCCTTGTTAAACTTCACACTCGTTAATGTGCATCCGAATGCGAATGAATACAACAACGAATGATTGAAGTCATCATTGAGAATGAACCTGGCACACTGGTGTTGCACAGAATTTGTCTTGCCGCGACGCCTGAACTGAGCCAATTCCTGATCAATAGTTAGTGACACCCTCTTGGGGGGTACGGGGGGAAACCCGATATAATGGTCAGGAAGAGGTAACGCATTTTCTGCAGACTGCATCCACAGTCTACACGCGGCTTCGCCTGAGGAAATGCGAGCCGCTCGCCTTACTTGTGCATTGAGTACCGAGTTCTTGGTGGCTATGGAATGTTTCGAGTCGTGGTGGGGAAGGACAGGTGCCGCCACAGGCCTTACATACAGCTCAGTGGTGTATGCCCCGCCGACTGTGAACATGGTGTCCAAAAACGGTATGGAATTTGAATCCAAGGTGTGTTCCATGGTGAAAGAAACGTCAGGATAAGTACTACTGATGTCAACATAGAATTCGAGAAGAGTCTTGAACCCACGGGTCCAAATTACAAATATGTCGTCGATGTACCTATGCTACCATAAAGGTATTACCACTTTTCCATGATCACCAAACCCTTACATTTTTCTGAGGGTTTGAGTATGTGGCCGTTGTTTTTGATCTCGCGAATCCCTTACTGACCATTCCTGCACAAAATATAGGGCACTCCCCTGTTTCTGACGTAAGTTTTCTGCAGTAACCTCACTCCGGTACAAAAGCAGGGAATTCGCGAGGTCAAAAACACAGCGACATTATAATAAAGCCCTGTGACAAATATATGGGATTGGAGATAATAGACAAGTCGTAGTACCCTGTGAAGACTAAGGTTCTCAAGGGTGAATATTCAGCGATACCCTCTCGGTCGAGCCCAGCCAAAGCCCTGGATAATACGACCGGGGATCTCATCAAGCACACTGTTGGACAGAAACTTCCCAAAATCTTACTCGTTCTCTTGTGCTCAATTCGGTCGTACGGCAGCGCTTCATGGCCTCCCCCCGTACGGCAGCGCTTCATGGCCTCCCCCGCCAAAAATGACGCAAGCCTTACGCTCCACTATGGTCTGTCGTGAACGGAAAATCGGAAATGACATCAAGCTGAAGCCTGCAATATGGTTTTAGGGCAGAAGCTCGAATGAATGAAGTTCGCATGGGAAAAGTTCACATGGATAAATGTCGTACACATTTGATCGTAAGCAATTGCTCGTATGGGATAAGATCCGTTTGACAAAAAAAATCGTGTCTACTTATCCGGTGTGACCTTGGTGACCATATAGTTTACAACTCTTACCCTGTGCTGCCAGGTGGACGCGTCCGTGTCGAGGTGGTTTCACTTGCCGTCATTAGATCATGTATGAATATGTACGTTTTATGTGTGTGTGTGGATGTGTGTGTGTGTGTGTTTGTTTGTGTGTCTGTGCGTTTTGTTTGTTGTTTTGTTCTCTCGCAGCCCAGGTGCTAGGTGACGTTTGTCTAGCTTTGAGCCTGCGGCGAACTTAATTCCCGAACCGTTCGCCGATCGCCACCGTGTCGCAAAAGTGTTTGCTTATGACAATTATATAAGGTCAAAAAGTCGTGGATATAGCTTCACAATGGTTATGAATTGGAATCTTTCCCTTGGAGTGAAGATCAATTTAGTTTGATATATGTCTACAATCATCACGTACAGCTAGGAAATACGGGTTTTATAACTATGCACGATATATATATATATATGTGTGTGTGTGTGTGTGTGTATGTGTATGTGTGTGTGTGTGTGTGTGTATTTACATACTGGAATCAAGCAGTGAGACGAATATGACTGTAATGCGAAGTATGGGCAGCACATTACTGTTTGGCCTTTGCCATGGTTTGCTCTCCGTGCTATAAAGATGTTCACTTTTGAGGCTCCCCGTCTGCGTCGACCACTGTGCTATGGCTGAATTTCAAGTACTGAGCTTGGTTAACGGTGGGCTTGAGCGTGATGCTTGTCCTCCTCGTTCCCTGTCCTCAACTGTTGTGGATGACCAAACAGACACTGCTGTCGCTGTTCTCGGTGAATTTGTCCAGCCTGCCTCGGGTGTGGTGATGTCGGCTATTCCGGGGTTTGTGCTGTGTGTTCTGTATTGGTAGTCTTGTGTATTGTGTATCGTAACGGCTTCCAACTTGTTCGCAGTGGGCGCCAACTCCGAATTCGGTTTCAATGGAGCCCACTCCAACCCAACGCTGGACGTGGAGTCTGAATCTCATCTGTGAAGATCTCTAACTCAGCGACAATGGATTATTCCGAGATGGATTAGCGGTGCTCTGTATGCTTGGATTGAGAGACACATGGATGGATGCTCATAGGGCCACATGCTAAGTTTTGCAGTGCTTTGTGAACTTCATGTGTGTCAGGCATCCCGAAAAGTAAGCAAAATTTTCGCCTGTATAATCAAGTACCAGACATGTAATCTGCGACCCATTTGTGAACATCTCCCGTGAAGTAATAGACTTCAAGTGTGTGACACATCCGTAGAGACACCCAGCCCACAGGAGGTTCAGGGCAACGAGGTTCAGTGCCAGTCACGCATTAATGTGGTCTTAGTGAGAGCTGTGTGTGAAATAAAGCAATATGCATACTTTGTATGATATAAAGAGACAGAAAGCTACATAAAGTGAAATATTCCACTGGTGCCGGTGACAAGAGATAAATGTAGCATTAACAAACAATGCTATGGATAATGTTAGTAGTGGAGAAGTAGAACCATTATGTTTAGATATTATCCTATAGGGCAGATTATAGGCCACCAGATCATAATGAAATCACTGACAGGTTGATGCAGGAAGAGATAATTAGGAGAGAGTATAAACAGTTGAAGGGGCATAATCCCCTCAAAGGTATATAAAACAGCACTCCTGGGTTTAACCTAGATAGCCCCCGTGGCTCTTATTAAGCCGGGACACTTAGTGACTGTATAGTTTCATGATTTTATGACTTTACAAACAAACGTGAATAGCGGATGTTTATCGGCACTATGGCCCTAGACCTGTCGCATACTTCTTTGAAAGCCATCGACGTTTTTTTTACACTGTCAATTATATATTACACGCACCACAGTCTTTGACGCGGACAACAGTCAGAGAAACTCTTCTTCTGGACTTTCCATCGCTAGTCGACACCGGCGAATGCCTCGCCTCGCGACTCCACAGCACACCTTCACGTGTGACCCGGTCCAAATCGCCACTGATTCGCCCTGCCGGCGCCGGCGATCCGTGCTCGGGCGGCTCAGTTCAGGTGGTCCATGATCCAGTCTAGGTACTCGCTGACCCGGGTGTACACGCCCGGGATCCGCGGGTCGGCGCAGCGGTAGCCGAACGACACCACGCCCACCGTGTACCAGTAGGGACCGTCGGGCGCGTTCAGCATCAGCGGGCCGCCGCTGTCGCCCTGAGGGGTGCGGCGCCTCGTTATCGCGCCGTAACGGACCGGTGTGTGACGTTATTACACCGTCACACAATGACGCGTGACGACAGCATGCAATAGGACGCAGTGTCATCACCCAGCACGGCCGACATGTCCGTCGGTGCAGGGCACATATGGAACATTTGAGCATCTTGCGGAAAGACAAGCACTTGCATTGCTCGGCTGGTGTGCGCCTCTGGCGGCAAAAAGCTGCACTTCAGGTTATGGGAAAATGAGGTAAAGCATAACACAGGCGACGACGGAAGTAGTCTCTGGGCTTAGCTCCCTCTACTACTCAGTCAACAGACATCCATAATTGTCACCTGGCACGTTCACTCCCCCGTCCAGTGGTCAGGTCACCTGACATGTGCAGTGTTTACCCCATCCCCCGCCTAGTTGCCAGGCCACCTGGTATGTGCTCTTTTCTGGTTTAGCTCAACCGTTACGTCAGACTCTTTCAGCTCATCTGGGACACGTACTTGTTACATACCTTTTCCTGACTCTGGTCCAGCTCTTAGGATTTCTTTTGGGGGGAGGGCCAACTCACCTGACAGAGCTCAGTCCTATCGGCACAAACTGACTTTAAATTGACAATTGTAATGGTTAATCCAGCATGTTTAGATTATCGGTGTTAAGCTCCAGCTGGCAACCCTAGCCTGTCCCCGATGACGACAGTTGTATCCACGTACTGGTGTATGATGAGCTCAGATACCTTTTTCCATCCACTGGGGCTAGCAATAGTTTCCCTTAGATCGATTCCAGGTGATAATGTAATCGTCATTGACCTCCGATCTGACGAGCAAAAGTCCCCCTGCCTTTAGAGGGTTACCAGCGAACGTTTCCCTCCATTATTGGTGCATACAGAAGTTGACATAACTTAGTTTTGCTTGTGCACCAATTAATTTGGCATTGCACTTCCCCGAAGCATCATCTGATCAAATCTACCCTTTCTCAAGGTGCCATCTTAATCTTCATTGGCTTGTTCCAGGTCAAACCAAGCACTTCGCATTGATCATGCCTGAGACTAGCCGATAATTCCATCATTCCTCGGGAACTAGCTGACTCGACAGGCGTCCTCCCCTTGGCCTCACTCGACAGGGATCCTCTCCTCATCTCCACCTAACAGGCATCCTGCCCTCGGCTTTGCCTGGCAGGTATCCCTCCCTTAACCCTACTCGACAACGCGCCTTTCCTACGTCTCACCCAACTGGCGTTATTCTCTCAGCCTCACCTCTCAGGCGCTGGTCCCTATGGCTCACCTGACAGGTGTCCTTCCCTCGGTCTCACCTGACCTGCGCTGTTCCCTATGGCTCCCCTGACAGGCGTCCTTCCCTCGGCCTCACCTCTCAGGTGCTATTCCCTATGGCTCACCTGGCAGGCGTCCTTCCCTCGGCCTCATCTCTCAGGGGCTGTTCCCTATGGCTCACCTGGCAGGCGTCCTTCCCTCGGCCTCATCTCTCAGGTGCTGTTCCCTATGGCTCACCTGGCAGGCGTCCTTCCCTCGGCCTCATCTCTCAGGTGCTGTTCCCTATGGCTCGCCTGGCAGGCGTCCTTCCCTCGGCCTCACCTCTCAGGTGCTGTTCCCTATGGCTCACCTGGCAGGTGTCCTTCCCTCGGCCTCACCTCTCAGGCGCTGGTCCCTATGGCTCGCCTGGCAGGAGTCCTTCCCTCGGCCTCACCTCTCAGGTGCTGTTCCCTATGGCTCACCTGGCAGGCGTCCTTCTCTTGACCTCATCTCTCAGGTGCTGTTCCCTATGGCTCACCTGGCAGGCGTCTTTCCCTCGGCCTCATCTCTCAGGTGCTCTTCCCTATGGCTCGCCTGGCAGGCGTCCTTCCCTCGGCCTCACCTCTCAGGTGCTGTTCCCTATGGCTCACCTGGCAGGCGTCCTTCCCTCGGCCTCACCTGACCGGCGCTGTTCCCTATGGCTCACCTGGAAGGCGTCCTTCCCTCAGCCTCACCTCTCAGGCGCTGTTCCCTATGGCTCACCTGGCAGGCGTCCTTCCCCCGAGTTCGTGCACATAGAACCTTGTCGGTGATGGTAATCTGCTTGAATCTGCGGTACCGCTTTGAGCACCGTTTATAGGGAACTATTCTGATTTGCGCATGCAGCAGCGTTGAGCTCGCATCGCCCCCTGCCGATCGTACATCAATCGTTATAGAGGCCACCTGATCACCTGATAACCAGACAGGCATCTCGGTGGAACTGAGTGTGACTTTAAACATGCCGTATTAAAGTCTACGGTTTCATGATTCGATCTGGAACATTCCCAGTACAGATGTAGTATCACAGTTGTCGGATTTGTACTCTGACTGTGCACAAGTTAAGCTACGAAAGCAATTTGGCCGCCTCTGTTTATCTCTCGCGACAAGTGACAGGCGCAATGCAAGAATAGAATAACACACGCCAAAATCCAAAACACTTCGGTATTCAACACGCAGGTGCACTGGTGCATGATAACACGTTTTTCGCGTGTATGTTCCACTTACTATATCTGGTGGTGCCCCAGCCGGCTATAAACGGCCTCTTCTTGTCGAGGTTGACGGTTTTTATGTTCTCAGCGAACGGCAGACACACAGTCTGAACCGCGTCTGTGAACAGAGGAGGGGGGGGGCGTTGTCGGTGTCCACAGTGTGCCCAGTGGGTAATTCACGGGGAAACGTTTGTTGTGAAAGTTTTTACAGTTCCAAAATATGCAGCATCGCTTCAATGTTCAAAATCCAAGCTTTAGCTTCGCGCGAGCTTATTGGGAAGAATGCAAACAGACAAAGTTACCATAAAATGATTGACCCAACTTGGCCAGATGAACTTCGCCAACTGGTCTCATCCAGTTCGTATGTCGCAGATTTATTATAACTATATTGCGTAGGGATGATCCCACATAAATCTATACTTCCGAATAAATTTGAGCATAAGGCTAAAACTATAATTGTAATCAGGAAACCATTCGGTGATAACTGGCACACCTATCATATTAACATGACTACCAACATCAACTTCACCATCGTGTATATTTTCTTGCGATTGAATCGTACTTGTCAAGTTATCTTTGCGGCATTTGTGGATAATTGCATGCATTTTCAGGGGCGATTTTCCATTGATTACAACAGGTTCTCAAAACTTTCAGGGGCGCTTCTTTATAAGGTTCTATGTTAATCTTTAGGATTGCTCGGCAAGCTTCGGGGATGCATTGGCACCCGTAAAATAATACAAATCTCCACCTATGATCTGCGGTCTACATGAAAAGGCTATGACATATTGTGGATAAAGTGTGCGGGGGGGGAGCAGTGGATTCAGAAGGACTGTTATCGGGCGAAAAATTTTAGTTGAGATTTGGTGGCACCTTTCGTTTGGATTTCCCCAAACCGGCCATGACGTAAATATGCTTCTTTCGATTTGGATGTTTTCATTAACGAACGGCCTACAGTGCATACCAACGTACACGATACTATGACGCATCATACAGCTCAATGGTCCTAGCTCATAATAATAATACAATCATGAGCTACTGCCGTATTGATAGCATAGGATTATATTCAGTTTAGAACTCACCAGGGTGGACTTTTTCAAGTCGGCCATGAAATGGGGCAATCCAGTTGCCATTGTAAAATGCGGAAATGTGCGTGAAATGCGGTTCGGCCAGCATTGAATGTTGAGCGTTGTCCAAGATTGCTCAGAAGTTATACCAACATCAGAACCAACTCTCGTCCAGTTCATCGCAGTCAATCATGGGCTGAGCCTTCTGCTGGCATGACTAGGCGACAGGCGGAGGTGAAGGCCAGACGCACGCTCATAGCACCATCCGTTCGAGACAGCAAGCGCGGACAAACGCCTGCCACGAGTCGCAAGGTGCTGTGCTCGGGCCGCCTGTGTGTGCTCACAGTTGAACTGGACGGGCTGCTGCAGCACCAGCACGGCGATGTCGTTGGCGAACGTCCTGCTGTTGTATTGCTCGTGCACTCGCCGCTCGACGACCCGGTAGTCGCTGGCCGTCTCCACGTCCGTCGTGTTTTGCAGGTCATGGTCACCCACGCGCACCCAGTGTCTGCCGCACCGATCACGGTCACGGTCACGGGCACTGCCATGGTCGTGGTCGCGGTCACGGTCACGGTCGCGGTCACGGTCACGGTCACTGCCATGGTCGTGGTCACGATCACGGCCACGGTCATTGCTACAATAGTCAGAGATTGCTGCATCGGCCACTGGCACCAACGCGGTCACAGTCACGGGCATAGTCACGGTCACGGTCACGGTCACGGTCACGGTCACAGTCACGGGCAAGGTCATGGTCACGGTCACGGGTCGCGGTCACGGGTCGCGGTCACGGGTCGCGGTCACGGGTCGCGGTCACGGGTCGCAGTCACGGTCACGGTCACGGTCACGGTCATTGCTACGATAGTCAGATATTGCGGCATCGACCACTGACACCAACCGGGTCAGTCACGGGCATGGTCACGGTCACGGTTACAATCACGGGCGTGGTCACGGCCACGGTTACAATCACGGGCGTGGTCACGGTCACGGTCACGGTCACGATCACGGTCACGGTCACGGTCACGGTCACAGTCACGGTCCCAGGTATGGGCATGGTCACGGTCGATCACGATCACAGTTACGGGAGTACTCACTGTTACGGATATTTTTAAAAGCAATTTGTCCGAATTATTATAGCTGAGGTGGCTTTATGGACCAGGGCCCTATTGCTAGGGAGAGCTTGTTGAGTGAGCCCTGTTCCTACCACCCGATCCATGAATTCCAGTTCAACGGCAACATTTTGGCTGAAATTTAAGGTGCTGTTCATGCACCGACACGGCCGCCCGGTAGCTCGTCCCCGGCCTTATCGGGTAAGTTGCCAACTGACCCTCCCAGCCGGGGACTGAATGTGAGCGCGTGAAGCGACTCGAACCTGTCTTGCAAGGACAGGGCAGACCAACGCAGGCCAACGCTCTTCGCCTCCCTGGTACCTCAGTTGCTTAAACTGAGCTACCAAGGCGGCGAAGTTACGGCCACACTCGTGGTCACAGCCATGGGCTCCGTCACAGTCACGGGTATCGTCACGCGGTCACGGTCACGGTCACAGTCACAGTTACGGTAGCACTCACGGTCACAGCCACGGTCATATTTGGGCTCGTTTGACTCATGACCGATAGGCCCTAGTTTAAAATCGTTATAAATGATCGTGATCGTAATACATAAATGACACTTCTGCTTTCCCGCAACCATTCGGCGTGATATAGTGAAGACGCTATATCGCTATATGACGCTAGGTGGTCACGCAGCTGAAGCGAACCCAAGTCACGGTCACAGTCACGGGCGTGGTCACGGTCACAACACCCAGTGTCGGTCGCATCGATCATGTGACAGATGTGGCCACAACACCCACGGTGCTTGCAGTGTCGATCACGGCCACAACACCCAGCGCCTGGGTCACTTCACCAGCTACGTCACAGCAACACAATTCGCTGGCCACGGAAAGCCAATGGCCGGACAGGAATCTCCCACCAAATTAGTGGCAATTGCCGGGTTAGAAAAGTAGCACCAGTTGTTTGCTCCCTAGGACAACGGTGCCTGGTCGGGGGCGGGGACAGGGGGGGGGGGACAGTGGTGGCATTGACGTACATCTTGCTGTCCGCCGGACACGTGTCTCGCATTTGTCCCTCAGAGTGGAGTACAGCGTGCACACAGTGCAGCGCGGCGGCCCGACCGGCGTGTCAACTCACAGATTGTCCTTGCCGAAGATGCAGTGGGCGGCGGTCAGCACGTGCCGGTCAGTGATGAGGGCTCCTCCGCACTGGAACCCCACCTCGCCGTCCGTCTCGTACCCCAGCGCCGCCATCCAGGGCCATTGGCCTGCGGCAACGGTTCGCCAGGTCAGGTCAGCACCACGAAACGTGACGGGGGATCGAAGTTTGCGAATCGCGAACGACAGGTGTGGGTATCCTCGTGGAAGTAACCAACATGAAACGCTAGCCGCTTGCTGTGCCACACGAGATGACCAAACTGGGTATCTTGGCATGGAGATTGTAACATGACAACTATGATGCGATTTTTCAGCAGTTCTATATTGCGGGTTAAAGCTCTGTTGGTTAGTTCAGGTGGCACGAGCTCAGGTCTCTATAAAGTTTTCTCAGTTTGACGAGACGGTCCCAAACTGCTACAGATGCTTGAATCTCTGGCAGGGATGGTTAGCCGGCCATTATCCAGTCAGCCAGCTGTAGGGTTGTAAATATTTCAAGAAGCTCGGGCGGTTCTCTTAAATGTTGTACTGGGAGGCTCCAGTCCGATCGCACCCATGCTGGTCAAATTGATTCGCCTGATCAGGGGGACTTCTACTGAGGGTGGTGCCAAATCACTGTTTTCTAATATAGTTGTTGATAAGAAATAGTCACGGAGTAAATGATTCCCCATTCTTCGGTCCTCAATTCGAAGTAGAAACGATAACTGCGACGCTTTCATCCAAAATAGCGCTGTAGTAGTATGGTCAGTAATACGAACAGTAGAACGGACAGTAGCACGGACAGTAGCACGGACAGTAGCACGGACAGTAGCACGGACAGTAGCACGGACAGTAGTGCCGCTACAGCTTTGCATGGATATTCAAATTTCCGTTCATCTTTAAACTTCGTCAGTGAGCCAAAGAGGCGGTTGCGTGATGGTGACGGCGCTGATGCCGCCGCCGCGGAGCTCTCACCGTGCTCGGACTTGGTGCCGCCGACGATCCTGTCGCCGGTGATGTTCCGGCGGCCACAGTGTGGAGCCGCCGGCATCCAGTAGTCGGCCTCGTGTCTGCCGGTCCGCTGGCGGTCGTCGCCGACGCCGTCCTCCTTGGCGACGCTGGGCTGCGGCTCCGACTCGGCAGGCTGTGTGGCAGAGGGAGTCGGCGCCGTCGGTACGACGGCGGATCCGGCAGTAGACACGGCGGTGGACCCGGCAGCGGACCCGGTAGTGGACCCGGTGGTGGATCCGGCAGTGGACCCGATGGCGGTCCCGATGGCGGTCCCGATGGCGGATGCTGGTGTAGTGTGCGGTCGCCGTCCCGCGGAGGAGGGAGACGGGGCAGCGGTGGCCGCCTCTGTGGCCGCCTCTGTGGTCGCCTCTATGGCCGCCTCTGTAGCCGCCTCTGTGGCCGCCTCTGTGACTGCCTCTGTGGCCGTCTCTGTGGCCGTCTCTGTGGCCGCCTCTGTGACCGCCTCCGTGACCGCCTCTGTGGCCGCCTCTGTGGTTGGACTCGTTTCCGGCTGTCTGGTGGTCTCCACTATGGCTTCGATGGTAGTGGTGGTGGTGGTGATAGCAGCGGTGACGAGCTCAGTGGTGGTGGTCGGTTCAGTGGTGGTGGTCGGTTCAGCGGTGGTGGTCGGTTCGGTGGTGGCCGGTCTCGCTGCGGTGGTCGACCGTGCGGCGGCACGCGTGGTCTCTGGCGGCGCCGGTGTGGAAGTGGAGGCCGACGTGGGCGTCTGCGGGCTGGGCTGCGTCACCGGCTGCCCGGCGACACCTCCCTGGGTCGTGGTCGGGGTCAGTCGGCTCGCGGCCGCCGCCGTGGTGGCCACACCCGCTGCCGGGGCCGGCCCACTTGTGGTGGCCTGCGCCGGCCTGGTCGTAACCGCGGCACTCGGTGTTGGCGGGGCGTGCGTGGCAGTCGACGAGGGCCGGCCGACAGTGGCCGGCGTACGGCTCGGAGCAGCGGTGGTGCTCGGCGCGCTGCCGGGACAGCACAGCAGCGGCACCGACTTTTCGAACCAGCAGATGGACTGCTTCAGGTAGAGCAGCTTCCTGCGGTTGAGCGTGGCGCGATTCAGCATGCTCTTGAGCGGCGGGCACCTGGCGATGGTGGTGCAGCTGCCGAGCTGGCGGCGCGGCGTGAGGCACGCGCGCCGCCGCATCGACCGGCCAATCACCAGCACCTGCGTCTGGCTGCCCGACACCGCGCTGTGCGTGAACATGCTCCGGTCCGGGTCGGGGAAGTGGAACGAGTCGCCGCCCGACTCTGACGAGTCCTCGTCGGACGAGTCCTCGTCGGACGAGTCGGACGAGTCGGACGAGTCGGGCGGCACGTGGACGAGGCCGGTGCGGTGCGTCGGGCGACGTCGGCTGAAGCGCGGCGCCGGCCGGTTCGGCTGAGTCACGGCTGTCGGCGCCTCGGCCGGTCGGGGTGTAGCGGCCGGGCCGGGCTCCGGCCCACTGACGGGAGCCGGGCTGGGCTCCGGCCCACTGCCGGGAGCCGGGCTGGGCTCCGGCCCACTGATGGGAGCCGGGCTGCGCTCCGGCTCATTGAGAGGTGTTGGGTCGGTTTTCGGCGACCTTGGCTCATCGGGGAAAAAGAAGCCTGTGGAAATAATAGCGCTGCTGTCACAGCCGCAGTCACGGTCACGGTCACAGCTACGACCACACTCACTGACACACTCACTGTCACAGCCACGGTCACAGCTACGACAACACTCACAGACACACTCACTGTCACAGCCACGGTCACGTCACAGCTACGACCACACTCACTGACACACTCACTGTCACAGCCACGGTCACAGCCACGGTCACAGCTACGACAACACTCACAGACACACTCACTGTCACAGCCACGGTCACGTCACAGCTACGACCACACTCACTGACACACTCACTGTCACAGCCACGGTCACAGCCACGGTCACGTCACAGCTACGACCACACTCACTGACACACTCACTGTCACAGCCACGGTCACAGCCACGGTCACGTCACAGCTACGACCACACTCACTGACACACTCACTGTCACAGCCACGGTCACAGCCACGGTCACGTCACAGCTACGACCACACTCACTGACACACTCACTGTCACAGCCACGGTCACAGCCACGGTCACGTCACAGCTACGACCACACTCACTGACACACTCACTGTCACAGCCACGGTCACGTCACAGCTACGACCACACTCACTGACACACTCACTGTCACAGCCACGGTCACAGCCACGGTCACAGTTCCGACCACACTCACTGACACACTCACTGTCACAGCCACGGTCACAGCTACGACCACACTCACAGACACACTCATTGTCACAGCCACGGTCACAGCCACGGTCACAGCCACGACCACACTCACAGACACACGCACTGTCACAGCCACGGTCACAGCTACAACCACACTCACAGACACACGCACTGTCACAGCCACGGTCACAGCCACGGTCACAGCTACGACCACACTCACAGACACACTCACTGTCACAGCCACGGTCACAGCCACGGTCACAGCCACGGTCACAGCCACGGTCACAGCTACGACCACACTCACAGACACACTCACTGTCACAGCCACGGTCACAGCCACGGTCACAGCCACGATCACAGCCACGGTCACAGCTACGACCACACTCACAGACACACTCACTGTCACAGCCACGGTCACAGCCACGGTCACAGCCACGATCACAGCCACGGTCACAGCTACGACCACACTCACAGACACACTCACTGTCACAGCCATGGTCACAGCCACGGTCACAGCCACGGTCACAGCCACGGTCACAGCTACGACCACACTCACAGACACACTCACTGTCACAGCCACGGTCACAGCCACGGTCACAGCCACGACCACACTCACTGACACACTCACGGTCACAACCACGGTCACATTTTAGCATGTGTAGCTCGGAACCCATAGGTTCATACTTTTTGCGATTTTGCGCTTTTCTGGATGGACGGCTTTCATTTAAGTCTTCCATCGTTGGAGAACTCTGTGGGATAGGACAGCAAAAGAATAACCAAGTGCTGGGATTTTTGCCTAACGAAAACATTTGTAGCCCTTCAACGTAGCTCATATAGTTTCCTGGATAAAGGTAGCAAAGTAAATGGTCGCCGATAGTGTCGACAATATCTTCTTGCGAGGGCGTAATTTTATTTCGGAACATCTGATGGATACCCACAACATGCCATCAAACATGACATGATGCAGTCAAGTATCGCCCGCGATCCCAGGACAAATCCTGTACGACCAACCGCTGTCCGGCTTGAAGGTGAAATGCCATGCAATTGCTGCACGCCTTTGATAGTGAAACGGCTGCAAAGTGCCTTTACTGCTCATTAAATTCTTCCTTCGCGACAAGCATGAAATTGACACAACTCACGAATGTCAGGAATTCAAGCATGGCCTTCGCCGTCAAAATCCAATTCGTAGTAGAACACTTCAGGCTTTCATATGTGGCTCACTTTGCCCTACCACCAATACCGTCACATGTCCCCTTGCGATATGAAGTATGAACGATGTTACACGCACATGAAGCACCAAAATCACGCTCGTGGTAGCACGAGATTTACACAATTATATCCATTTTATACCGAGTGGTGCAGCCATCGCTGAAGTAGGTTGGGTGGAGCTAAGCCGCGCAGCGACTGATGTAGGGTACTTTTTGAGAGCCTGGCACACAACTTTTGTTCATGGTCCTCATATTTACAGCAGCTCACTTTTCAAACACCTTTCAGTAAAATATGGCAATTAATCCGACGTTTGTCCGGACGCTCCACATTTAAATCTCTACCGGCCCTCAAAATCCACAATCTCACCATTACAGACCCACAAACCATAGTAAATACCATAGCTGATGCCATAGCCCATAATAGCTCCGATGAGAACTGCCGACCTAATTTCTTACAAAATGCACAAGACACTTTTCACACCAATCTCGACCTCTTTGATTCCGACAATACCGAGTACTACAACGCTTCTTTTCAACTTTCTGAACTGGAGAATGCCATTTCCTCCGCCGGTAGCACTTCAGTAGGGCTTGACAAATTGCATTATTCCTTCTTTCGACATTTATCTGACCACACCAAACAATGCATCTTAGACACATTTAATTTATTATGGTCAAATCACATCTTTCCTGAAGCATGAAAAAACGCTATCATCATCCCCATTCCAAAACCCGGCAAAGACCATAGTAACCCCACTAGTTTTCGACCCATTGCACTCACCAGTTGTTCAGGAAAACTTTTTAACGTATAGTTATAAAGAGACTGACCTGGCACCTGGACACAAATTCCCTTCTATCTCCCTTTCAATGTGGTTTTCGATGAGGACGCAGCACCATAGATCATCTTATTCGGTTAGAGACAGACATCCGTCAAGGCTATAAAAAAAACATGAACACACTATCGCAGTATTTTAGACATAAGCAAAGCGTACGATATGGTTTTCAAACTCGCATTACTCTTCAAAATTCAACAACTCGGTATAAAAGAACATTTAGCACATTATTTAATAGGTTTTTATCGGGATCTCGTCGATTCCACATCAGGTGCCGGTCAGCCATTTCCGATCGGCATTGTCTTCAGATCGGCCTACCACAGGGAAGTTGTCTTTCACCAGTATTATTTAACATTATCATTAATGATCTTTTCGATCACATGCCTACCAATATATCATATTCACTATTTGCAGACGACAGCGCAATTTGGTGCTCCGGGAAAAATTATGAACATTGTTTAATTCGCTTACAAAACACACTGGACAGAATACACGAATGGTCCCTGAAGTATGGTTTCATTTTTTCGGCCCCAAAATCTGCAACACTGATATTTAGTAAATCAACACCCTGCCCAAACCCAGACACACCGCTTCACCTCGGAAACAATGGTATACCTTTTGTAATTTCGTTTAAATTTCTTGGTATTATTTTTGACCGTAGGCTTTCAATGCATAAACGCACCAACCACATCCAGAACAAATGTTTTCACCGACTGAATTTATTTCGATGCATCACTTCTTCATCACTTGGAGCCGACCGCCATACACTTCTACTACTTTACAAATCTTTAGTTTTACCCATAATTGAATATGGATCCGTAGTATATACCGGTGCTAGCACATCCTCCTTACACATTTTAGACACCATTCAAAATAAATTTATCCGTATCGCACTCGGTGCAATGACTACTTCACCCATCATTTCTTTAGAAGCCGAATCCCACTAGCTCTCCTCCACTAGCTCTAGGAATTCCTCCACCAGCTCTCCGTAGAATGCAGCAAACACTTAGGTATGCCTCCAAAATTCAATTTCACGCAAACCACCCCACACACGCTTCATTACAAATTCTCCCAAATTTACATCATGATTATTTAGGTCCAGCCGAAAAACGAACTGGTCTCACTATAGCTTCTCGAAGTCAAAACATTTTCTGAACAACTTCATTTCACTATTCCACGCATTACTTCTCTTTCTCCACCAACTACACCACCGTGGCAGATGGCCGAACGACATATTATTTATCTCACCACCACCCCAAAATCACAACTTTGTCCAGAATATGCAAAAGAAAAATGTCACCAATTTCGTTCTCGTTATCGTCATGTTCCTTTTGTTTTTACCGACGGATCAAAAGACGCCAACCTCACTGGAAATGCCATTGTTTCGGATACACACACAAAACAGCATCGCTTGCCAAACGGAACCTCCATTTGCATCGCAGAATTGCACGCCATTCTCATTGCTCTTCGCTATGTCCGCAACCGTTCAATTTGTAACCCCATGCGCAGTGTTGTTGTTTGTTCCGACTCCCAGTCTGTTCTTCAATCACTTTCTTCACTTTCTTTTTCGCACCATTGCCATCGCACCTCTATTTACGATACCCTTGAAATACTTTATCTGATGGGCGTGAAGGTCCGTTTCCTGTGGGTGCCCAGTCACTGCGGCATCCCAGGAAACGAAGAAGCCGACAAATTAGCCAAAGCATCATTACACCTCCAAAACATCACAGAAATTCCACCACATTTTGAAGGCATTAAATCATCAATACATAAGAAGACATTAAAACGACATTTTTGGAACCAAAACTGGACACAAACCACAAACCATGCACAATTACGTTTCATGAAAACTGCCGTCGATACCTGGATCACATCATATAAAAAAACGACACGAAGAAAAAGTCCTATCACGTTACGTATCGGCCATACTTTTCTAACCCATCGATATATATACACAGCTTCACCTCGACCTTCATGCCCATCATGCAACACATATCTTACAGTTCCACATATCCTCCTTCATTGTCAGAAGTACCAAGGCCCACGAAAAACACTGACGGATTTTTGCCATACACACAAAATTCCTTTTACTCTGCTACACTATTTGGGGATGCTCATCCAATTCTCATCAAACTACTTTTCAATTTTCTCCGCAATACAAACCTGTTTCAAGATTTATAAACTTAATTATTTAGCATAACACAATATACATTTTCTCATTATGGCACGAAATGGCCTGAGGAGGCCGAAGTGCCCAACCCAACAAAACTCAAACTTGCTGAACGGTGTGAGCAGGTCGAAGCCGTGCATACAGACCGCTCTGCCGTCGGTACAGCACGTTACATTCTGCAACTACAGCTCGAATCGGATGGCGAGCCAGTACATTACTACTGTTTTCACAGACCGATACTTCCCAGATGGGAATACCGTGAACAACCAGGGAACAACGACGAACACAACAGACACACAGACGGCGGACGCAGTTCGATCCGGAACAGCCTCACTCACAACGCATAGGACTATAAGTGAACTACCGTAGCTTAGCTGAAGAACTGAATTATGCAGGAGCAAATGAAATAATCCGACGGATTTCACCACTACAGCAACGCATTCAACCGAAAACATGCAACGCAGTGGGGCGAATGTTGAAAGTCGTAGCCCCGAGAGAGGCCCGCGGCCCGGGCCGTCAAACAGAGACCAGACCTGCCTGCAAACGTCGTCACTGTTTATGTGAACGGCCGAGTTCGGCACAGGCCTGCGGCAAGCTCCGCACCACTGACCTTGACATAATAAGGGCAGCGCTGAAGCGATCAGAAGCAGCAGACCGAGCCGACACGGCATCTGAAAACGGTCACAGTTGAAGTGACAGAGTAGTCATGGCATGTGAAAACGGTCACATTCACGGTCTACGGCACACACACACACACACGGAGTCGACGCCACGTTTGAGGATGACCATAGCAATGGGTATCGCAAAGAGAAACAAGGTAGCACCGTGGGTGAAAGCTTATAATGGGATGGCAGACCGAAATAATAAGGTTCCACTGAAAATGAAATAACGAAAAAGCAGCCTTGCTGTCACTATAGTTGCTGGTGTCACAAGCACATTCTTTGTCGTATTCTCCACCCATGGTAGACACTGCATCTGATAATATTATCAAATATCAGTCAGTCATTGTTCAGTCAACCATATAATAATCGTGTACTGAAAATAGAATCGATGCTGAATTCGATGGCTGCAGCGACACAGAGCATACATGTGCAGGACTGAGTAAATATAGCGCGTCTTCTTTCGGCGTAGTCAGTATGCAATAAAGAATGCAATGCAATGGTAAGCACGATATTTGAGTACGTAAGGCGACTAAATAGCGAACTTTTCGTACTTTAAATCGTGGCGTGGTTAACTATAGCTTTTGAATGCAGAATATTATTTCAAGATATCCCAGGTCCCATCCTTCCAGATTTAAAATTGCTCCTAGTCACACAATAAGTCCCAATTTTTGGTGACGACTATCACGTTGCAGTACAACCAACTACTGCATACCTACAGACAGATGGTGATGCAGAATTGCATACTAAAGTTTCGGGGACTGCAAAGGGAGCTTTACACATCACAATAGATAAGTTACGCAGGCTCTGGGAGCAGTGCAGGACCCGGAAAACCTCACATAGCTGCCGTAGATGGCTGACACACGATGCCGCCGTGTTAGCACACGCCACTGTTGCCGTGCGGCACAGCTGACAGCTGTACTGTGTACGTACCTTCTGTAGTTACGTTCCGAGTCGCGCCGCTGCTGAACACAGCAGCGCCGTCGTCCGGCGCCTAACGGTACCACTGGTGTCCGGGACCAGACACTGATGCCACAGCCGTGCTGCACCACTGGTGTCCGGGACCAGACACTGCTGCCCCAGCCGTGCTGCACCACTGGTGTCCGGGACCAGACACTGATGCCACAGCCGTGCTGCACCACTGGTGTCCGGGACCAGACACTGCTGCCACAGCCGTGCTGCACCACTGGTGTCCGGGACCAGACACTGATGCCACAGCCGTGCTGCACCACTGGTGTCCGGGACCAGACACTGCTGCCACAGCCGGGCAGTGTCACTGGCGTCGGCGTCCAATCACCACAGGCAGCGCAGTGCCCGATCCGGGCCAGTCAGCAGACTTGATGTGTCGCACTCCGTCTGTGTCCGACTCAGCCTCAGGTCCAACGTGACCACAACACCGGCTCTGCCGCTGGCCGAGTCACTGAGAGCGACGTCGCAGAGGGGCCGGGTGCAGCGCAGATCGTTGTCAAAGCGCCAGCCAGGTGACAGCCGGCCGGATTCTGGACGCGGCGAGCGGCGCCGGTGAGAGTCGGCACGGTCACGACAGTGGTCGCTGCGCTGCCGCTGCGGTGGCCACTGGCTGTCCCCTGAGAGGCGGCCGCACGGCCGGAGGGGAGACGCGGCCCGGACAGCCCGCGCCGCTGGGATCCCCACTCGCAGTGTAAACAGTTCGCTGCCGCCGGCCGCTGACGTCGAAGCCGTGACGTCACACACGGCGACGGCTCGTCCTGCCCGGCCCGCTGTGTAGAGTCATAGAGACATCCATCCGACCTGTGTCCAGCCTGTGACCCCGACCCTGTGCAACCTGCCGGGCAAGGGAAAGGAGGGGCGCGCCATTTCCGATCTGATCTTTGTCGGCTGTCCATCATACAGAAACCAGTGCCTCCAACCCCGACCCTGCTTGTTCCACTGTGTCTCGTGTCTCCAACGATACCTCTCCTCAGTCCATGATGCCCTATGACAGGACCACACCACTCCTCCGACCTTGCTTCCGCTCGATGCGTAATAGTCACTGCCTGGAACCGTTTCCACTCCCCTGCGGCCTCGCCCATTGCATGTCCAGAATATTCCAGAACGTGACTCAAGATGAATCAGATCTTAGGAGAAAACTGACTCGTGGTATTGGTGGCAGCGTCATCAAGGGATTTCCTCCTGCGCTGATCAGTGGAGAGGGATGCTGTCGGAAGCCTCTGTTGGCGACAGGCAAGTCACAGACTCTTTTGCGACACCTTCAACCACAAGATCATTTAACGTCGCGATGCTTATTACCCCGATGGATTTGTATTGTGCCAGTTGTATTCTCCGAGGAAAAAATCACGTCCTTGGTACTAGATATAACCACATGGGGCCGGGAAAAGTCATTAGAAAACCAAAGTATTTTTTTAATGCTCGGCACGAGGGCGAAGGCTGAGTGCCAAACAAGTTTAAAAGACTAATATTTTCAAATTACATCCTGGCCAAGTGTGGTTATATGTTTTACGTTATTCCGTAAATGTGTGAGATAATGTCGTTAGTGTATTCGATGATGCCGTTAGTGTATGAGATTATGAGATGATGCCGTTAGTGTATGAGGTTATTAGAAGTGATGCCGTTAGTGTATGAGTCGCAGCAGCGAAAAAAAATGCGAAAAGCAATGCTAGATGCAACGTCGGCAACAACACAATAACAAGGTGAATGGCGATGTTCCCGTTACCAGCCCGGACAAGTAAACCATGAATTCGGTCATCGGCTCTTTTTTCAAGTAGGAAAACAAACTAACGGTGACACGAAATGGAATGGAAGAAATAGATGGGGTTCAGCATGGGCTCACAGTCATCGTACCCGATTTCGTTTCGATTTCAGGCTGCGTATTGCTGTTGTATAGTATCTACGGCTGTTATATTACCACTATGCTATTGGGGTTCATTATAATCATCGTATTTTGCACATGCATATAATGTGTTGCTTTACAGAGTTGTTAGATGGCTTTATCAATGAAATTACAGAACGTGTAAGTGTAAGTCTATATATTTTTTTAATGAATTTGTGCTGGTTCGATGACAAGCATTGCAATGGAAACAAAAATGATTTAAGAACTAAGATTTCATGTCATCAACACCTCCTTTCTGAAAACCGTGTCAAGTTTATGATTAGGAAATTAAAAATTCCCTAGGGCTGAATCGTTCCCAAATATTTTAACATCGCTTGCAGCGGCTCAAACTCATCTCCCAAATGCTAGTGTTAATGCATAAGAGATGCTTCGGTATATGGTAAATAGGATGTCGTACCGTATATCTAAACCATCTATACACTTGCATGATACAATTATAGCTCTGTTTAGTGCTGGAAACCGCCATTCGTTTAAAGAGCATGTATAATACTAACTTCGTCTAATATATCTTCGGTGTATAGGATGCAATAGATAGTGGTCAGTGAAACATGCAAATAAATCAAACATTCGACTTCGGATGCAACTGTTTTCCGAGTTGTGAGCCGTTTTCCGCCAGTTTCCAAATGTGGACTCATTGACTCACTGTCTCGGGTGAAAATCGTCACGCCACCTACGGTTTTCTAACGGCCTCTGTCGTGCCGGTGGATCCGATCCATATCCAAAAGGACAGGAGCCTGATTCACCGGCATTCCTTGGTGAACATCCGATTGGATCCGATTGAACAATCCCACACGAACTGTCCTAGGATTCCAACCGGAATCCAACAGCGCTCCTTGGACTGGACCGCATGGAACTGTCCGATTAGATTCCGATCAGAATCCGATTTGTTCTAGTACCATAAAGAGGAAGAGCCAGCACAACAAAAAGCATGGAGTATTCAGTACTATCCGCTCAAACCTGACCAGAGCCGCTGACTACTCCGCTGTGCGATAATCTTGGCGCGACTGACTGCTTGTTACAGCAGTTTATATTTTTTCATTTTCGCGGGGCGACACCCGTCGCTCTTTTCTCATTTCGTTTTCTAGTGGGGTGACACCCGTCGCCCCACTCGGTTTACATCGTCGTAGTATTTTCGTTCCCTTTGTTCTGCGTGTTTATTTAGATATCGTTCTGTAGGGTTTTTTCCCCGTGATGGTGAAAAAAGGAAAAAGGACAATGACCCCAGCTCGCCACAGGACTCCGAGTCTGAGTTTCCCCCGCTGACCACACCAGATGACCATTGCGCGACCCCGGACTTAGCCCCTGATGCCCAACTTCTCGACACAACCATTGATGACCCACACCAGACAATTCCCCTTGATGACGCCCTTTGCGCTTCACCGACCCCTGCTCGTCCCAAGACCACGACCTCGCCTCGCAATCCAGACCAGACCATCACTCTCCACGCCGCTGACCCACGCTCGAAGCAGACCACGACCTCCCAACCTGAACCCATTGAACCCTACCTCGACAGTGCTGGATCATACATCGTGGTAAAGCCTGTCGAGGAGTCCGTCTCCTTTCGTCGTGTCAACGTTTTCTGGCCACCCAAGAAACTTCTCGCCATTTGTTCCTTAGCCAATCCTGACATTGAAGCCCCAGCCAACGGACCCCTCGTCATCAAAACCCAAACCCGAGCCCAGACTAAAGCCCTTCTCCGCACCACCACATTTTGTGGTAAATCCGTGACCATTTCACTCCACTCCAACCGCAACTCCACCAAGTCAGTTCAGTTCACTCAACCGTCAGTTCACTCCACCGTCTTCGCGCCGGAGCTCCGCTTCGTGTCTGAGGAAGATATTCAGGCGGAGCTCAGGCCGGAGGGGGTGACCCACGTCCGCCGCATCACATTCTTCAAAGATGGCCAGAAACGTGACACGAGTCTCCTAGTCCTTACCTTCAACTCTACAACTCTTCCCAAGACCATCCTCGCCGGCTACATCCGATTCCAAGTCCGTGTCTTTATTCCCAATACCCTCCGCTGTTTCAATTGCCAGCGCTTTGGGCATGGCAGTAAGACTTGTCGCCAAACAGCCCGCTGCCCAAAGTGTGGTGAATCACCCCATCCTGATTCCACCTGCTCCAAACCTGTCCACTGTCTCAACTGCAACACATCCGACCACCTGACCACATCACCCCTCTGTCCAGTATGGCGCAAGGAGAAGGAGGTCTGTGCTGTCAAGGCCACGACCGGGGTGTCATACCCCCAGGCCCGACGGTCTGTCGAGGCCGCCTCTCCATCAACTAAAACTTACGCCCAGGCGGCCACCGTTGCTCCTCCCACACGTCGCGTCAACGCTACTACTACCTCGATCCAAACTGACATGATTCCCGGTTTAGCTCCACTAAAAAGACTTGCACCACTCACCACACCTACACAAACCACCCTGGCTCAATACACACAGACCATTCCGACCAAACAAACGCCAACAAATTCTGCAAGGAATGCCAGACCCCGCAGCCATTCGGCTGTCGGGGAAATGCGAGCCACTTCCGTGGCCCGCCGACCGAGCCCGGTGCGCCCGGTGCCAGCCGGCGACCACGTGACCCGACCGACTCCCAGCCGGCGGGCATCCCCCGCGGCAGTGGCCGGCCGCCGTGAGCCGGCCGCCAAGGTCACCGACCAGCCGGACGGCTCGGGTGCAGCCGTCCGACCTCAACCTGACCTCCACGCATGGATCAGGCACGCACCGAAAGGTGCACACAAACAATAATATTTATTCTCCAAATGTCTGCATTTTTACAATGGAATTGCCGTAGTTTAATATCCAGATGGGCCGAAATTAAAGCTTTTTTCAGTATACTCACACCTATTCTCATCGCACTTCAGGAAACCTGATTCTTACCCACCGATACATATAATATCAATCTTTCCAATTATTCGCTATACCGTCACGACGAGGTCAATGGACCACACCGCAGCGGCGGTACAGCACTTTACATCAATAATGATTATACACATACACAAATTACACTTAATTCGCCTTTACAAGTCGTAGCTTTTACATTGCGTTTTCATGGTAGGAATATAGATGTATGGTCGCTATATATTCCATCACACACAGACAACACAAACATTTTGACACAATTAGAAAACCTCATCACACATTTCAAAAACCCTTTAATTTTACTTGGCGATTTTAACGCTCATAGCCCAGCATGGGATAGAACACGCACACTTCCAGACACCCGCGGACGCATAGTTGAACACATCTTAGACAGACACAATTTAGTATTACTCAACACCGGTGAGCCAACATTTTTCCACCTCGGTCACAATACAGAAACTGCCATTGATTTAACAATTTGTTCTCCAGCCCTGGCCAACGAATTTGATTGGACAATAGACACAGACATTCATGATAGCGATCACTACCCCATTAAATTAGTACCGACCATTTCAACAACTGCCGATACCACACCAAGTTTCATTCCTCGCTGGAAACTTTCGAGGGCCGACTGGACCAAATTTGAGGAGCTTTCGTCGTTACAATACAACCCGGACATTTATCCAGTACAAAACATTCATTTAATTACCAACACACTTTTACAGGCATCGTCTGCAACAATTCCACTCACAAAACCTATCACAAAACGAACCCCAGTCTGGTGGTCCATAGAAGTTTCCCAAGCAATAGCCACTAGAAAACAAGCATTTAGAAAATATTTACGCCATCCCTACCAACAAAATTTAAACAACCGGAACCATGAACGTGCAAGAACACGCTGCATTATACGTAACGCTAGGCGCCGTTCATGGGCAAATTACCTTCAGCAACTCACTTTAAACACACCGTTAAGCAAAATATGGGGATTATTCCGCCGTTTGAGCGGACGATCCCCATTCAGATCACTACCGACCCTCAAACTTCACAATACCACCATTACCGAACCCCAAGCAATAGTAAACACCATAGCGGATACCATTGCCCACCATAGCTCCGACGACAACTACAGACCGGGTTTCATAGAAAATGCACTACACTTTTTACCTCGATCCCGCACAATTTGATTGTGATAACACAGAAATATATAATTCTCCTTTTCAACTTTCAGAACTTGATGCAGCCATTTCCTCCGCCGGCAATGCTTCAGTAGGGCCCGACAACTTACATTATTCTTTTTTCAGACATTTATCGGATTACACCAAACATAGCATTTTGCAAACCTTTAATTCACTATGGACACTCATGCCTTCCCCGAAACTTGGAAACAATCTTTCCAAGTTTCTTACCCATCCCAAAACCTGGCAAGGACCATAGTAACCCCAGTAATTTTCGACCCCTTGCACTCACCAGTTATTTAGGAAAGCTTTTCGAACGCATGGTTATAAAAAGACTGACCTGGCACCTAGAAACAAATTCTCTTATATCTCCCTTTCGATGTGGTTTTCGACAAGGACGCAGCACCATAGATCATCTTATTCGGTTAGAGACAGACATCCGTCAAGGCTATAAAAAAAACATGAACACACAGTCGCAGTATTTTTAGACATCAGCAAAGCGTACGACATGGTTTTCAAACCCGCATTACTCTTCAAAATTCAACAACTCGGTATAAAAGGACATTTAGCACATTATTTAGTAGGTTTTTTTTATCTGGTTCTCGTCGATTCCACATTAGGTGCCGGTCAGCCATTTCCGTTCCCCATTTTCTTCAGAACGGCCTACCACAGGGAAGTTGTCTGTCACCATTATTATTTAACATTACCATTAATGATCTTTTTGATGACATGCCTACCAATATATCATATTCACTATTTGCAGACGACAGCGCAATTTGGTGCTCCGGGAAAAATTATGAACATTGTTTAATTCGCTTACAATACACATTGGACAGAATACACAAATGGTCCCTGAAGTATGGTTTCATTTTTTCGGCCCCAAAATCTGCAACACTGATATTTAGTAAATCAACACCCTGCCCAAACCCAGACATACCGCTTCACCTCGGAAACAATGATATACCTTTTGTAACTTCGTTTAAATTTCTTGGTATTATTTTTGACCGAAGGCTTTCAATGCATAAACACATCAAACACATCCAGCACAAATGTTTTCACCGACTTAATTTATTTCGATGCATCACTTCTTCATCACTTGGAGCCGACCGTCATACACTTCTACTACTTTACAAATCTTTAGTTCTACCCATAATTGAATATGGGTCCGTAGTATATAGCGGTGCTAGCACATCCTCCTTACACATTTTAGACACCATTCAAAATAAATTTATCCGTATCGCACTCGGTGCAATGACTACTTCACCCATCATTTCTTTAGAAGCCGAATCGGGAATTCCTCCACTAGCTCTCCGTAGAATGCAGCAAACACTTAGGTACGCCTCCAGAATTCAATTTCACACAAACCATCCCACACACGCGTCATTACAAATTCTCCCAAATTTACATCATGATTATTTAGGTCCAGCCGAAAAACGAACTGGTCTCACTATAGCTTCTCGAGTCAAAACAATTTCTGAACAACTTCATTTCACCATTCCACGCATTACTTCTCTTTCTCCACCAATTACACCACCGTGGCAGATGGCCGAACGACACATTCTTTACCTGACCACCACCCCAAAATCACAACTTTGTGCGGAATATGCAAAACAAAAATTTCACCAATTTCGTTCTCGTTATCGTCATGTTCCTTTTGTTTTTACCGACGGATCAAAAGACGCCAGCCTCACTGGACATGCCATAGTTTCGGATACACACACAAAACAGCATCGCTTGCCAAACGGAACCTCCATTGTCATCACAGAATTGCACGCCATTCTCATTGCTCTTCGCTATGTCCGCAACCGTTCAATTTGTCACCCCATGCGCAGTGTTGTTGTTTGTTCCGACTCCCAGTCTGTTCTTCAATCACTTTCTTCACTTTCTTTTTCGCACCATTGCCATCGCACCTCTATTTACGATACCCTTGAAATACTTTATCTGATGGGCGTGAAGGTCCGTTTCCTGTGGGTGCCCAGTCACTGCGGCATCCCAGGAAACGAAGAAGCCGACAAATTAGCCAAAGCATCATTACACCTCCAAAACATCACAGAAATTCCACCACATTTTGAAGGCATTAAATCATCAATACAAAAGAGCATTCTACATTTTTGGAACCAAAACTGGACACAAACCACAAACCATGCACAATTACGTTTCATGAAAACTGCCGTCGATACCTGGATCACATCATATAAAAAAACGACACGAAGAAAAAGTCCTATCACGTTTACGCATCGGCCATGCTTTTCTTACCCATCGATATATATATACACGATATTTTTTTTTTTTTTTTGTTTGTTTTGTTGAATTAGGCGCTTCGGCCTACTCAGGCCATTTCGCGCCGTTGATATCAAATGGATAAAGAATTAAATCGCAAAAGTTAGTTTATAAATCCTGGAACAATTTGGTTTCTCGTAGAAAATTAAAAAGTAGCGTGATAAGAAATGGGTGATCGTCCCCCAACAATGAGGGCAAGGAGAATGGAATGTTGTGTGTGTGGCAGTAATCGATAAGTTGTTTTCTAGGGCCATGGTATTGTGGGCAGTGTAGTAATATATGTGGGACTGTAATATGAGTGTTACATGATGGGCATGAAGGTCGAGGTGAAGCAGAATAAATAAATTTATGTGTGAGGTAGGTATGTCCTATGCGGATGCGCGATAAGACTTTCTCTTCGTGGCGGTTGATGTGAAATGATGGTGTCCGGATATCGACGACTGGCTTAATGTTCCGTAATTGTGTATGGTTTGTGTTTTGCGTCCAAGTTTCGTTCCATAAATACCGAATTTTCTGTCGTATTGTTGATTTGATGGCGTCAAAATGTGGTGCGATTTCTGTGATATGTGGTATTACTAATGATTCTTTTGCGAGATGATCTGCTTCCTCGTTTCCTGGGATGCCACAGTGACTGGGCACCCACAGGAAACGGACCTTCACGCCCATCAGATGTAGTGTTTGTAGTGATTCATAAATATAAATATGGCAATGATGGGAAAAAGAAAGTGACGAAAGAGATTGTAAAACAGATTTGGAGTCGGAACAAATGATGACGCTGCGCATGGGGTGACAGAGAAAACGGTTGCGAACATAACGGAGGGCAATGAGGATGGCATGTAATTCAGCGATGAAAATTGAAGTTCCGTTTGGCAATCGATGTTGTTTTTTTAATGTTCCAGAAACTACGGCATTTCCTGTAAGGTTAGCATCTTTCGAACCGTCTGTAAAAACGAAAGGAACATGGTAATAACGAGACCGAATTTGGTGAAATTTTTGTTTTATATATTCCGGACAAAGCTGGGATTTTGGAGTCGTGGTAAGATAGAAAATGTGTCGTTCGGCTATCTGCCACGGTGGTGTAGTTGGTGGAGAAAGAGAAGTAATGGGTGGAATAGTGAAGTGAAGTTGTTCAGAAAATGTTTTTACCCGAGAAGCTATGGTGAGACCAGTTCGCCTTTCGGCTGGACCTAAATAATCATGATGTAAATTTGGGAGAATTTGTAATGACGAGTGTGTGGGGTGGTTTGCGTGAAATTGAATTTTGGAGACGTACCTAAGTGTTTGCTGTATTCTACGGAGAGCTAGCGGAGGAATTCCCGATTCTGCTTGTAGAGAAATAATGGGTGAAGTGGTCATTGCACCAAGTGCGATACGGAGAAATTTATTTTGAATGGTGTCTAAAATGTGTAAGGAGGATGGGCTGGCGCCAGCATAAACTACGGAGCCATATTCAATGATTGGGAGTACTAAGGATTTATATAATTGTAAAAGAGTGTGACGATCGGCTCCTAAAGGGGTTGAAGTAATGCAGCGAAATAAATTTAGGCGGCTAAAACATTTGTTCTGTATGTGTTTCATGTGTTGATGCATGGAAAGCCTACGATCAAAGGTTATACCGAGAAATTTAAATGATCGTACAAAAGGTATGTCATTTTGTCCAAGGTGAAGCTGTTTATCTGGGTTCGGGCAGGGAGTGCATTTGCTAAAAATCATTGTTGCAGATTTGGGGGCAGAAAAATTGAATCCGTACTTCATGGACCATTGGTGTATCCTGTTTAGAGCGTTTTGAAGCCGAATCAAACAATTTTCATAATTTTGGTCCGAGCACCAAATTGCACTATCGTCGGCGAATAGGGAATACGATATATTTGCAGGCATGTCGGTGAAAAGGTCGTCAATGATGATGTTAAATAAAACTGGTGAAATGCAACTTCCTTGTGGTAGGCCGTTTTGGAGTAAATGAGGATCAGAAATGGCTGACCGGCACCTGATGTTGAATTTACGCGAACCAGATAAGAAACCTATTAAATAATGTGCTAAGTGTCCTTTTATGCCGAGTTGTTGAATTTTGAAGAGGAGTGCTGGTTTGAAAACCATATCGTAAGCTTTACTGATATCCAAAAATACTGCGACAGTGTGTTGATGTTTCTTGTAGCCTAGGCGGATGTCCGTTTCTAATCTGATAAGATGATCGACTGTGCTGCGTCCATGACGAAAACCACATTGGAATGGAGATAAAAGAGAAGTTGTGTCCAGGTGCCAGGTCAGTCTTTTGCTAATCATTCTTTCCAGAAGTTTCCCCAAGCAACTAGTAAGGGCAATTGGTCGAAAATTATTGGGGTTACTGTGATCTTTGCCGGGTTTTGGAATGGGAATGATGATTGCTTCTTTCCATGTTTCTGGAAAGATGTGATTTGCCCATAATGAATTAAATGTGTCTAAGATGCATTGTTTGGTGTGGTCAGATAAATGTCGAAAGAAGGAATAATGTAATTTGTCAGGCCCTACTGAAGTGTTACCGGCGGAGGAAATGGCATTCTGCAGTTCGAAAAGTTGAAAGGAAGTATTGTAGTCCTCGGTATTGTCTGATTGGAAGAGTTCGAGATTGGTGTGAAAAGCTTGTTGCGCATTTGGTAGAAAATTAGGTCGGTAGTTTACATCGGAGCTATTATGGGCTATGGTATCAGCTATGGTATTTACTATGGTTTGTGGGTCTGTAATGGTGAGATTGTGGATTTTGAGGGCCGGTAGAGATTTAAATGGGGAGCGTCCGGACAAGCGTCGGATTAATTGCCATATTTTACTCAATGGTGTTCGAAATGTCAGCTGCTGTAAATATATGGCCCATGAATGTCGCTTCGCATCGCGAATGATGCGGCGGGTCCTCGCACGTTCGCGGTTACGTATGTATAAATTTTCTTGATTGGGATGTCGTAAATAATTTCTAAATGCTTTTTTTCTTATCGCTATGGCTTTTGAAATTTCTTGACACCACCAAGGTACTGGTTTCCTTCTTGTGAATGGTTTTGTAAGTGGAATAGTCGTGGAAGCTGCCTCGAAAAGTGTATTTGTAATTGAGTTGATGTTTTCGACGGGAGAAATGTTGGGGTTGTACTGCAAATAAGAAAGCTCCTGAAATGTTGTCCAATCGGCCTTTGAAATCTTCCAGCGGGGAATAAAACTGGGCGTGGTGTCAGTTGCCGTTGAAAAAGTGGGTGTCAGTTTGATGGGATAGTGGTCGCTGTCGTGGATGTCGGTTTCTATGGTCCAATCAAAGTCGTTTGCCAGGGTGGGGGAACAAATGGATAAATCAATGGCTGTTGCTGTATTATGTCCAAGGTGAAAAAAGGTTGGCTCTCCGGTGTTAAGTATTACTAAATTATGCCGGTCTAAAATTTGTTCAATGATGTGACCGCGAGTGTCTCTTTGTGTACGTGCTTGATCCCAGGCTGGGCTGTGTGCATTAAAGTCTCCGAGTAATATGAAAGGGTTCTTGAAATGTCCTATAAGGTTTTCTAAATGTGTCAGAATATTTGTGTTGTCGGTTTGTGGTGGAATATAGATGGAACACACATCTATATTTCTACTATGTAAACGTAGTGTACAAGCTACGGCTTGTAATTGTGTATTAAGTGTAATTTGTGTATGTGTGAAATCATTGTTTATGTAAAGTGCTGTACCACCACTTCGATGTGATCCACGGACCTCATCGTGACGATACAGTGAATAATTGGAAAGGTTAAAGTTGTATGTATCATTCGGTAAAAACCATGTTTCTTGTAGTGCTATGAGAATAGGTGTGAGAATACTGAAAAAAAACTTTCATTTCAGCCCATTTGGAGATCAGACTGCGGCAATTCCATTGCAATAGTGTGGACATCGGGAAGAAAGTGTTAATGTTTGTCTGCACCTTTTGGTGCATGCCGGAGCCAAGGGTGTAACTCCGGCGGACACGTGGGTTGGCTACGGACGACGGCTGTGGACGCACCAAGGCCGTCCGGTCGACCGGTGACCTTGACGGCCGGCTCACTGCGGCCCACCACTGCCGCGGGGATGCCCGCCGGCTGGGAGTCGGTCGGGTCACGTGGTTGCCGGCCAGCGCCGGTCTCACCGGGCTCGGTCGGTGGGTGGTGCGCGTTTCCCCGCAGCCGAATGACTGCGAGGCCTGTCCCGTCTGCCTGTAGTGGTCTGTTTGTTGGAAGCCGGATTGGTCTGTGTGTTGGCAGTCGAGGTGTTTTGTGTCGGTGTGGTGAGTGATGCAAGTTTTTTTAGTGGAGCTAGACCTGGAATTAAGTCGGTTTGCATCGAAGTGGAGGTGGTGTTGACGCGAGGGGTGGGTGGAGAAATGCTGGTCGCCTGTGCGTACGTTTTGGTGGAGGGGGAGGTGGCCTCGACAGATCGCCGGGCCTGGGGGTAGGATACCCCGGTCGTGGCCTTGACGGCACAAACCTCTTTCTCCCGTCGCCAGACTGGGCAGAGGTTGGAAGTGGTAAGGTGATCAGACGTATTACAGCTGAGGCAGTGGGCAGGCTTGGAGTAGGTAGAATCAGGATGAGGTGTTTCTCCGCATTTAGGGCATCGGGCGGTTTGGCGACACGTTTTACTCCCATGCCCGAAACGCTGACAATTGAAACAGCGGAGGGGATTGGGAATGAATACTCGGACTTGGTATCGGATGTAGCCGGCGAGGAGAGACTTTGGAAGAGTGGTGGAATTGAATGTGAGGACAAGGAGGCTTGTATCACGTTTCTGTCCGTCTTTAAAGGAGGTGATTCGATGGACGTGGGTCACCCCCTCCGGCCTGAGCTCCGCCTGGATATCCGCTTCGGACATGAAGCGGAGCTCCGGCGCGAAGACGGTGCCCTTGGTGGAGTTGCGGTTGGAGTGTAGGGTAATGGTGACGGATTTACCACAAAATGTGGTGGTACGGAGGAGGGCTTTCGTCTGGGCTCGGGTTTGGGTTTTGATGACAAGGGTTCCGTTGGCAGGGGCTTCGATATCAGGATCAGCTAAGGAGCAGATGGAGAGGAGTTGTTTGGTCGGCCAGAAAACGTTAATACGGCGGAAGGAGACGGATTCCTCGACAGGCTTGATTACTATGAAAGAGCCAGTACTGTCGAGGTAGGGTTCGATGGGATCAGGTTGGGACGGCGTGGTCTGGTTAGGGCTTAGGTCTGTGGCGTGGAGAGTGATGGTCTGGTCGGAATTGCGAGGCGAGGTCTTGGTATCAGCGGGGGTCGGTGAGGGACAAAGGGCATCCATGGCGTCGTCCAAAGGGATTGTCCGGCGCGGGTCATCAATGGTGGTATTATGTGCAGAGTCCGGGGTAGCGTGATGGTCGTCAGGTGTGGTCAACGGCGAAAATTCCGTCTCGGAGTCCGGTGGCGAGCATGGGTCGGTTTCCTTTTTGCGTTTTTTCCCCATCGCGGGGAAAAAGCCCTACCTAATGTAACTTAAAGAAACGAAACGACACAGAAACACAGGGAACAGAAATACGATCGGATGAAACAAATACACGCGGGGTGACGGGTGTCACACCAAGAAAAGAAAAGAGCTACGGGTGTCGCCCCACGAAAATGAAAAATGGAACTGCGGCGACAGGCAGTCAATCACGCCAAAACAGGCACAGCGGAGTAATCAATGGCTCTGGATATGGTCGAGCAGATAGCACTGAATACTCCATGATGGGGGGCACAATTCCTTTTACTCTGCCTACACTATTATGGGATGATCATCCAATTCTCATCAAACTACTTTTCAATTTTCTCCGCAATACAAACCTGTTCCAAGATTTATAGACTTAATTATTTAGCATAACATAATATACATTTTCTCATTATGGCACGAAATGGCCTGAGGAGGCCGAAGTGCCCAACCCAACAAAAGCAAACAATAAAAAGCCAGTTGGCTTTGGCGTGGCGACAAGCAGTACCTCACTCGCAAGCGGTCGGCGGTGTCCTTCCCCCAGCGGCGGTCCCAATGAGATTTGTCGTGGCCAAATTTCCTGCCACGCACGTGAACTGCACGTTCGCCAGCGGAACAGTCATTAGTGTAGAATTAGCCAGACAGGATCTAGCCACCAACTCATGATGTTATACCGCCTCTAGACAGCCGAGACGACTCGCGCACGGCAGTGCCACATCGTGTCCACAGATGGCGCTAGTTATATCTGGTACCTGAGAATCACATCCTACCTATTATACCTCGGATTGTCGCAGCTCACTCACAATATAACAAATTGAGTAATCAACTCACCTACCCACGTTCCGACATTCTTCAATCCGCGTAACAAACATGCTGCAGCGGACTCTATTATCAGCATCTGGCAACCTTGGGTGGTAATACTACGATTGTATTCCTTGGATGGAATACAGTCATCAGTTCCTGCTATCTCGCGGTGACGACCGGTACACGCGTTCCGCGACGCTCTTTCTCGGCCCACTATGTTCCGACCTCTCCTGCTCTAGTTTTCCTCTACGGCCATGCGACCGAAACGACACCGCACTGCGGTTCCTCTGGCTCTGGGAATGCGCTCTTCTTTCTCTTAGCGTCCCCTGTACTTTCCACCATCCCGCTGTCTCCCCACCCCGATTTTGTGGTGTTCGGTGTTCGTTTCATGTGCCTCGTGTACAGTGGCCTTTCGAGCCACCCTTTTGTCCGATATCGTCTCCCGGTCAGGGAGCTCACTTCCTTTCGCTCATGGTCCGACGAATCACGTCGGCCGCCTTTGTCCGCCCGATGCGTCATGACCTGTGGGGCGTGCTGGCGGCGCACCCTCCCCCTCGCCGCGGCGTCACTGGGTCTGTGCCAAGACATCGGCCTTCGTGCGCTGCCTACGGTCTCGCATAGCGCGATAACGCATAGCCCAAGCACATAGCGCTCGGGCACGCAGGATGCCGTACTGCACCCACAACTTCCCGTCTGATTACAACAGTCGCCCTGCATCAGGCCCCGTCCGGGCGGATTCAGGAGCCCAGCTTGGGGAGGTCCTTTGAACGCATGCTCTCCGTACACAACTCACAAACCAGCCGACAAACCAACCAAGAACCCCGAGATCCACCAGACCCCGTTAAGCAAGTGCCGGCTCCCCAGGCGAGTGGACATCACTCTCTTGTGCCAGCATATTACGTCCGGAGCTCCCGGTCCGTGGCCGGGGATGCCCGTCACGGGCATCCCCGGCCAACGGCCACCGGGCGTGCCGTACGGCGTCCCGGCACCTCCTCCCAGCTCATTACATGCAGCGACTTCGGCCCGTGATGTGCCCCTTTACACGTGTTCGCTTCCAGGCACATTCTGACCGGCGTCCCCGCAGTTCGCTGAGCACTCACTCCCGTTCGTTTCCGGCGGCCTTCCTCTTTCGCTCTCGCTTAACCCTCTCGCTATTCCCCACTTTCGGCTCCTCCTGCCCTCGTTAACGCCCCCTGCCATCCCCGACAGGCACCCTTCCCGCAGTCAGCGGCTCAGTCGACTTGCCTGGGGCCCGCGGGCCCCACGAGCACCTCGTGCCCTCACCGGCCTTCACGACCTGTGAACGAATAGTCTCCGGGGCCCGGTCCAGTCGCGCTGGCCCCTCGACACCCCGCGGTCCGACGGTCCTCACTCCCGAGGCCCGCGGCCGGTCCGTCCGGAAGCGTCGCGCCTCCTCGGCGTCGGCCATCTCCCCCAGCTCTACCCCCGATGCCGACGCCACTGACGTCTCAGAGGCCTCGTCGTTCCCACTGACACACTCGTCTCGCAGTGATGACACCGCCGAGATTGTTCCCCGTCCAGTCAACCGTCGACGACCTCGACTTCGCCACCTTGCGCATGATGTGCCCATCCACTCATTTAGGAACGCCGCCACCCCGTCGCATCAAGCTCCAACTGCGGTCCACCGCCAACTCGCCGCCCTCGCTCGTCGTGAACGTGTGGTCGCGGTGGAGGACATCTTATGCATCTTATCTTATCCGCATGCAACTCGCCCACTCCCATGCCCCCGACAAAACTCGGACACAGTCACCCTGCCCCGCTGACTACTTGCGTGGAGTTACGGCCCCGCGGCTTACCGCACTTATTTCCTCCCCTCCCTCGGAGTCCAGTGGGTGGTCTACTTGCACTAGTTACAGGGGCAGGCCGACTGGCATATTGGATATTGAAGGATATTGACATCCATCATCCATGCGCGCACTCACCTCTCACAGTATCCCGGCGAGTAGCATGACGCTTCGTCCCTCTCCGGCGCCGGCGCTTCCTCCCGCACCCTGGCCGCCGCCAACCCCGGGCTGGAGAGAGGGCCGTCTGGGTGCCCTCTCTGTCCCTCTCCCCGGGGGCCTCGTCCCGCTTCCACGCCGCTCCGGCGGGACTCTCGCCGCTCCCCTCCGGTGCCACCTCGCTGCTCTCCGGACCGGCCCCAAACTACCTCGCTTTGCCATGTGTGACTATTGTGCGCGATATGTAGGTGTTGTGCGTGTGATATGTAGATACCTACTGTTTGTAGCTATCTACCTATCCGGTAAGAACAAAGCTACAGGTGGATGGATGGATTCTTGAATGTGATCATAGATAGTAAATCCACAAGCTAATTGCTAACGGTGTGATTGCAATAATCCGGATTGCACAAAAGTTTGATGCTGACCGGAAATTGATAGAACAATGGAATGAATCCAGCTTAAGCTACTTCTGCATGTTTGATATAATGGGTACCTATGAAAATATATAGGACAGTATAGTTGCTGATTAGTGGCTTGAAGTATATTTTCAAGTAAAAAACTTTCAGCATCTGCTAATCCAAACATTTTATTACGTAAGGTTAAGGCTTGAAAGACGAAGGAATATTATTATTTTGTATAATTTTTGTTTCCACGAGAAAAGTCGGAGAGCCAATCCGTTATCCAATTTGTATCCGTTTGTATTTACCAAACTATCCAATCCGCTCCGTTATCCGTACCAAACGGATATATGTGCGGATATCCAATTTATGTTTTGCTCTAGTTCAAACTCGTGCTGCATTTCTCCCCCAGGACAGGCAAGGCCAATCGTCCGCTTGACAACGCGCGCCACCGTCTGCACCATAGTTTGGCATACAATCAGCACAGAAATGTATAGACACGGCCAGCTTACACCCGATAGTGCCGTATTGATGCCAATGCCTGTTTGTGTCTTTGGACGACACTTGAGCAGACAGGCATTCGGGAGGCATGAATGTGGAAATTATCATGTCTAAGGGCTGTCTTCCTACAGCATCAAGGGATTGATCGCCAACACGTGACCTTGAAGTGTCCGGAACAAGTGACCTTGAGGCGTCCGGTAAGCTACAATCCGGCACTGGTTAGGTTCCATTGCTACTTAAGCTGCAACGCCCCTGTTCCATGTCACGCAATATTGCAGCCAATCATGTGTATTCATGAAACGTATTGTGCCCCCGTGCTACACCAGCCCGTCGGGCACACCCTTGGTCGTCCTGGAGCCAGCGACAAGAGATGGCACATCACTATCTCACCGGCATGCGGCATTTTTGGCGATATCGTATCATCTTCCTGGATGGGAAGTAGCTTAAGTGACAATCATGGATGCTTCGTTTGTCATGAACAGCAAATACAAGGACATCGTATCGTTGCAAGATACACATTTAGCATAATGGCATCGATATGTGCCGCTGCAGTACGAAAATACTTACGACACGCCAACATATCCACAATATGGCATAATTGAAAACATACCTACGCAAGTGACGAAATTCCAAGATACCGCCGTAGTATGACGGATCGTAAGTATACCACCGTATCACAACGGTATTACAAACATACCAGCGTCACGATAAGGAATTGCACGAATACCACTGCAACGCCATCGTATCACGAATATATATCACGGTAATACGACGGCAATTTAAGCACACTACCTCACGACAGCGGCATGACATCAATGCCATCGCAGCGGGTGAACAATCGCGAAATGCTATGCAGTGCCTTTGCTGACGATTGGCGACATGTGTTGACATATCTCGATCATTTGAGCAGAAAACCAGCACTCAATGTCAAACAGTGAAGGGACCAGTTTCCCGCTTCATACATAAGTCTACGGATATATTTAAACTCACAAGCGAAAATAAATACAACAGACCCCAAATATGAAGAGCCTGTTCCTGCCCACAACGCCGTACGTTACACGGGTCTTCCTGTTCGGATCAATGGCTGCTGTCAAACTACTTCCAAGCAAATTGTCCTGAAGCCAGGCATCAAGAGCCGAGCTTGCGCTCAACGCCCTGTTCCCAGACAGTAGCGCCAGCATCAGCTGGATGGAGGAAAACAGCGCAAGAGACGCAAGCCATTGACCACAGCCCTTGCTATGCTACCGTGGACGCCGAGTATCACTGTACGTGCTCCGCTGGCGCCCATTGATGCCCGCTACTGGACAGCATCACACTAGACTCCCCTGCTCCGCTGGCGCCCATTGATGCCCGTCACTGGACAGCACCACACTAGACTGCCCTGCTCCGCTGGCCATGTAGCTAGCGGGGGAGGGGACAAGGGGCACTAGCTTCCTCCCCACACTTTTCGGTGCCGCCCATCTGACTGGAGGGAGGCGCCTCTACAGGATATTCGAATGCACCCCCACCCCCTCCTTTGACATCTTCAGCCAAAGGCGCCCTTCTGAGTACAAAAGTCGCCCACCCAGGGACACTCGAGTATACCTGCACCTTAAAATTGCATTAGTCAGTAACGCCCATCCGGGGAAATTGCGCGACCTGAAATTCTTCCCCCATTCTTCCTGTCATTCCTACACCCCTGCTGCTAACCACCGATATTGTGGGCGGACAATAACGTTACCTTCATCTGTCGTTCCCACGTCCCTGCGTCAACCACCGATATCGTAGACAGACAATGACGTTACCTTCACCTGTCGCTCCCACGCCCCTGTTGCCAACCATCGATATCTGGACAGACAATGACGTTACCTTCACCTGTCGTTCCCACGCCCCTGCTGTCAACCACCGATATCGTAGACAGACAATGACGTTACCTTCACCTGTCGCTCCCACGCCCCTGTTGCCAACCATCGATATCTGGACAGACAATGACGTTACCTTCATCTGTAGTTCCCACGCCCCTGCTGTCAACCACCGATATCGTGGGCGGACAATGACGTTACTTTCATCTGTCGTTCCCACGCCCCTGCGTCCACCACCGATATACCGTGGTCGGACAATAACGCCATCTCCGTCGGTATGGGCAGCACTTCGAATGTGCAGGAGTGTTAAGAGTCTTGCTGGTCACGAGATAGGCCGAATGCCCAGATAATCTGTCTTCAACTGGCACCATATTCGGCCATAGCGCTTTTGACGGGCATTTCTTACAACGACCCACCCTAGACTCACAAAATAAGCCCAGACACAAATCTACATTTTCTAAGAGTTAAATACGTGTGATTGTGAGGTTCCGATTCATCTACTTACATATACCACCATACATTATATGCCTTATTGTATATATATATATATATATATCATTTTATATGGGGTAATGTCTTCTGGCATCGTTGTCCATGGAGTGTTCAACAGTACAACATTGGCAGAAGGAATACGGGCACTGTGCGTGGTGCTTTACTGTCAACGGCAATGGTGTCACAACTTTCAGTTTCCAGGTGGGGTCCAACTCCAGGGACGCAGGAACAATTTTCAAGCTAGAGGGGCAAGACCGTGATTGCATTTTGTCCTCCCGCACGCACTTTGGGTTAAAAAAAGAACTCTGATTGGGACAACTTAAGCTATGGATGGTTTTTAAAAAATATTTGCGGTCAAAATGTTCAGTTGAGCTGCACAAAAGCTCAGCCTCTGTTTTTTTAATCCAATATTCCTCTGCTCCAGTCTAACCTAGACACAAACAGCCGACACCCTCACCTCTCCGTCGTAGAGATAAAACAACGTTTTTTCGCGGTAGTAAAATGGAAGGTAAAAACTTGGGTTCCATATTTTTAGACCTGTAGGAGTTAGCGTTCCTGCCGTACCAGGAACTATTGGTATTGCTGGCTATTGCTATTTTATTCAGCAGCTGGAAATCGAGGGCACAATGAAGATGATCACTCCAGCACTAGCATGGAACAAGATAAAAATCATGTTGGCCGTTTTGCACCACGCAATGCTATACAATAGCTGCACAACCCTTTCAAAAGTAACACATCTTTAAGAACAAGTCAGACAGGCAGTGCGGGCACACTCATCGTGTACGCCGCGGGCTCTGGTGGCATTCACCGCGCCGGAGACGCTCCGGACCCGTGGCGGATCGCTCCGCGGACCGCTCGGCAGACCCTTGGTGGGCCGCTCGGCGGACCGCTCGGCAGACCCTTGGTGGGCCGCTCCGCGGACCGCTCGGCAGACCCTTGGTGGGCCGCTCGGCGGACCGCTCGGCAGACCCGTGGTGGGCCGCTCGGCGGACCCTTGGTGGGCCGCTCGGCGGACCCTTGGTGGGCCGCTCGGCGGACCGCTCGGCAGACCCGTGGTGGGCCGCTCGGCAGACCCGTGGTGGGCCGCTCGGCGGACCGCTCGGCGGACCCGTGGTGGGCCGCTCGGCGGATACGTGGAGGCACCGTCGGGCAAGTCGATTCACGCGATTCAGATGTGGCCTGGTACAGAAACTGGGACTCTTCAGGAAGATGCCTGAAGAGTCAGGTATTTTTCTGAAATTCTTAAATTTCATTTCCTGAAGTTTGCCAATTTTCCTAGGGGCGCAATTCTATGCACAGGGGCGCAGCCAATATATTCCTAAGGGTGCCCGACCAAAAAAATGTGATGAAACACAGACCGCCATCGACGCGCGAAGGGCGGCAAAAATTATGGTTTTGTATGTTAGAAATCTCAACATTTCTTATTTCATTTAGTGTATTGTTGGTTAGTAATAGGGAGGGGGGGCTGCGCTGCGCCTCTGCCTGTGAATATCAGTGCTAGTGGTGACACAGCAAAAACAAACAAGGACATCTGGCCAGATGCTGATACCAGTGGCGGTCCAGAGGAATCTGGACCAGATGCTGATGCCAGTGGTGGTCAAGAGGAATATGGACCAGATGCTGACGCCAGTGGCAGCCAGGAGGCACCTGGGCCAGATGCGAACAATGAACTAAAATCGTACCAAATTGGTGTCGCGACCCATGCTGGATTGGGCTGTGGCTTCACAGATGATATATGGCGTCGGCAGTTAGGGATACATGATAAAATATCCCATTAAGAAATGTGTACTTATGTGTATCTTTCACTCCAGTGTCACTCCACACCTTCAGATAGGTGCCATGATTTAAGCACCAAGTGCTTTTGCACCACTCTGAGAAAATGCTCAATATAATTGTAAAATAGATTACAATAGACGTGATGGTGATGATCATGATGGTGGTCACGCTGGTGCCAGTGACGGTCCATAGGCGTCTAGACCAGGTGCTGATGCCAATGACAATCCAAAAGCATCTGGGCTAGACGCTGACGCCAGTGGTGATTCAGATGCATCTGGGCTAGATGCTGATGCCAGTGGCGATCCAGAGGCATCTGGGGATGCTGGCGTCAACGGTGGTAGTGCAGCGAGCTGCAGACCTCGGCCATGCCATGTCGGTTGACTGCAGACCTCGGCCATGTCATGTCGGTTGGCCGCTGCTAGCGAAGGTTGTCGAGGACCCAGTCCACGTAGGGCACCACCCGGGTGTAGACGCCCGGGAAGCGCGGCTCGCCGCAGCGGAAGCCGAACGACACCACGCCCATCACATACCAGTGGTTGGTGTTGAGGCCGGGGAACATCATGGGACCGCCACTGTCGCCCTGTGGAGCAGGTCGACCGCAGGTCAGCGGGGGAACTGTTGCTGCTCACTGGTCACCTGTCCTGAGTCATAGGTCATGGTGATGGGTCAATTAAGACAGGCGAAAGTGATGCAGGGACCTTTGTGTTCATTTGTGCACGAATAAAAGGAACGAGAATAAATGTTTTTAATGGGTGGGGAGGGGAGTAAATTAAAACAAACAATGGCGCTAACGTTTGTGCTGATCATTGGTTACCTAATGACCAAGGAATCAGTTGTTCGCCCACTGTCAGCATTTCCTTTTTTTGCAAGACATTCTTTGCTAATATCAGGTTACTTCGGAAGAAAAGAAGAAGTACGCAGCAGACCGAAGGGGACTAAGGGCAAATCACTTCTTAGGCCTATTCGTTCCATGCAACAACCATATTAAATGGCATAGACATATCTTTGCATTAGGGCACATATATCACGCATACATTAGGGTATATGTCCAGATGCCCAAGGGTTCCATCTATCTCCGTGGCCATCGGCGTCAGCCACCGATGGCCATCGCAAGACGTGGGACTCCTCCCACGAAGCGACGGGAAATTATACATTACGCCTATGGTGTTGCATGCAAAACATGGACCTACAACGCTTCTTCCCCATCCCCCTTTACGCAGTGCCCCAAATGTCCTGAGCAACACATCCGGTGCAGACACCGACAACAGAGACAGGGCAGCGACAGAGACATCGACATATCAGAAGCGGCGGCACATCTACCTGGCAGGCGTCGTTCCCTCGCGAGGCGGCGCACATCTGGCTGTCGGTGATGACGTGCCTCAGCACCTTATACCGCCGGCGACAGAGCGACTGCCGCTGCACCTTCACTGGCGCCTCCTTCAGCACTTCGCTGGCCTCTCCCCCTGCAGCAGCGAGTGGTGGTCAGCGCCGCTGCCGGCGTACATGACCGGCCAATGACCCGGCACAAAACACTGATCCAGCGCCGGAGAAGACACCCCAACGCTGTCCTGCCCTGAACGTCTGTTAATGACTCCATGGTGCTGAAGATCGGCCAATGACCCTGTGGCTCTGAAGTCCAGTCAATAGCTCAAGACCGAAACGAGCAGTCCGTAGCCCGTTGCTATGGATACTGGCCTGTGACGGTCAGGGTCTGTAAATGGTGCTGTGCCCTTTGGGCCGGTTTAAAACTTGCTAAGCTTTCATAACCGATTAGTTTCCATGTGTCTGAATAACCAACTGATGTTATTTTTGTTGGGAGTATCGATGCATTTTCGTGCAATATTTAAAATGTAAGTGCATCCTCAAAATAACCACATTGAACCCATTTTCCTACCCTATGGACAGATGGCAGCAAGTACCCCACATCAACTTACTAAATTTGGTTGTTCCCCATCCGGCGATGAAAGTAGTTTTCCTCTCCAGATTGAAGGACATCATCTCCGGAGCCAGAGGAATACAGATTGGATGAACCGCGTCTGAAACATCGAGTGTGGTTAGGTCCGATGATGAGGGAACCGATCTCCCTCAACATCCCCGCGGATGCCATCACCATTCTGCGTTTTCTTCATCGCTCCTTCCAGGCTTCTCTGTCGTTCCGTGTTGTCCTCTTCGGTGAAGATGACAACAATGGTCCAGATGAACCATTGTCATATATAGGCATAGCATACCGATGGTGCATATGGGTATTATGATGAGACATTCATGCTCGCGTGCACGGTACCTTGACATTCGTACGTGACGACCGTGATAATCAGACTGTCAGGGACGCAGCCAGGACTTTCCTAAGGGGCGATCAATTTTCTTTAGGGAACAGACCGCTTTCGGCGCGCGAACGCGCCGAAAATTTGTGGTTTTGTGTGGGAAAAATGTCAAAACTTCTTGCTTCATCTAGTGTATTTTTGGTTGCTAGGGAGCGGCTCCCCACCCCCTGGCTGCGCCTCAGCGGACTGCCGACGGGGTGTGTCAGCTGGGCACATTGGTCGGTCGGTTGTTGTTTTGCTGGTCGTAAGACGTGACATTTTTGTCGCGACTGCGGTCCTACAGCAATGCTGTCGGACCGTCGTGCTAGATGGACCGGTAGTTGTCCAGTGAGTTCAAATTTGGTTTGTCTGAGCGTTACATGACCAATAATGTCGATGTGCTCTAAAGCCCAAATAACTAATTAAATATATATTGTCAGATGAGATATGAATCTGAAAATGGACGCCTAAAGTACAGCTTTGCGGACCAAATGGTTCATGATTTCGTCTTAAAAAGTGAGAAGTGAGCCGTTGGATGCATGTCCGGGAATACAATTCTGAAGGATATCGTTCCATGTCTGGGCAATCGCCAAATCGGCGAGGTACTCTTTCAGCAACCCGGGCCTCGCCCATCAATCACTTTTCATCTCTTCCTTCCCGGTGCATTCTGCCTCTGGACAGTCCTAAGGTAGTCCATGCCCCTGGAGTCCATGAAAAATGTTGCACAGTTTTTTTTTACTGTTAAATGTATCACATTTGGATTGAAGGGATTAAACACATTATGCAACATTGGTGACGTCATCCATATTACACATATCTAATCATTTGTGCCATGCATAACAACGGCCAAATCCATGAATATAATGTCGCTGATATGACGTCAGCATTCCTCATCGTCATATTCGCATCACACTTTTGACGTTGATGACACAATCACGCGCTGTCTTACCTGAGAACTCGACGGGCGTCTTCAGTCGGAAGACGGCGATATCGTTGACGAAGGTGCGACGATGGTAGTCCGCATGCGGGAAGGTCTCCTCCACGTCGTGCTCTGTTACTGTGTCCACCTCTGTCTCATTGAACAGATCGTGGTCGCCAAATCGCGCGGTTCTCCTGAAACATAGATGCGATGAGATGCTAAATATCGCCGGGCTTCATATCCGAACCGTGTAGCGTCACCAATGGGAGTGTTGCATTTCTGAGCGGTACACCGACCTCCAGGTGCCCAGGCAGCTGAGCTATGTTGTCGTTCATCAGATTCACAATTTGATTTGACTTGATTTGCTCCACTGTTTTATTGTCAATGTAAAAGAGCAGAAATGCCCATAAAACTGTATGTGAGAGTGGCGAGAGGGGAACAAGCTTTTCAGATACTGTTCGTCATAAAATGTGCGTAATAGTCGAGGTCGTCCATCATGATGAGTGGGCATGAGGGTAAGGAAATGAAGCTACTGCAGTCCGTCCCCGTCCTGTACGCCACTACGGTCCCCGTCCTATGCGCCACTATCGTCCCCGTCCTGTACGCCACTACGGTCCCCGTCCTGTACGCCACTACGGTCCCCGTCCTATGCGCCACTACGGTCCCCGTCCTATGCGCCACTACGGTCCCCGTCCTGTACGCCACTACGGTCCCCGTCCTGTACGCCACTACGGTCCCCGTCCTATGCGCCACTATCGTCCCCGTCCCGTGCGCCACTACGGTCCCCGTCCTGTACGCCACTACGGTCCCCGTCCTGTACGCCACTACGGTCCCCGTCCTGTACGCCACTACGGTCCCCGTCCTATGCGCCACTACGGTCCCCGTCCTATGCGCCACTACGGTCCCCGTCCTGTACGCCACTACGGTCCCCGTCCTGTACGCCACTACGGTCCCCGTCCTATGCGCCACTACGGTCCCCGTCCTATGCGCCACTACGGTCCCCGTCCTGTACGCCACTACGGTCCCCGTCCTGTACGCCACTACGGTCCCCGTCCTATGCGCCACTATCGTCCCCGTCCTGTACGCCACTACGGTCCCCGTCCTGTACGCCACTACGGTCCCCGTCCTGTACGCCACTACGGTCCCCGTCCTGTACGCCACTACGGTCCCCGTCCTGTACGCCACTACGGTCCCCGTCCTGTACGCCACTACGGTCCCCGTCCTATGCGCCACTACGGTCCCCGTCCTGTACGCCACTACGGTCCCCGTCCTATGCGCCACTACGGTCCCCGTCCTATGCGCCACTACGGTCCCCGTCCTGTACGCCACTACGGTCCCCGTCCTATGCGCCACTACGGTCCCCGTCCTATGCGCCACTATCGTCCCCGTCCTGTACGCCACTACGGTCCCCGTCCTGTACGCCACTACGGTCCCCGTCCTGTACGCCACTACGGTCCCCGTCCTATGCGCCACTATCGTCCCCGTCCCGTGCGCCAATATCGTCGCCGATAGCGTCCTTGAACTTGACCTTGAGCAGATTCGCGCCGGAAATTGCACGGTATTCGCGGACAGGTCAGCAACAGGAGCGCAGGATGAGCTGTCGGGATTAGCTGGAAGGTGTACGGTATGGGTTGTCGGATTAGTTGGAAGGTGTAAGGTGTGGGCTGTGGGGATTAGTTGGAAGGTGTATGGTGTGGGCTGTCGGGATTTGTTGGAGGATATACGGTGATATATGTCGGATGGATATGAGATGTACATTGTACGGTGAATTTTGTCGGGGTGGGTCGACAGGTGTGCTTTGAGGGTTGTCGGAGTAGATCGGAAGGTGTGTGATGAAGCCTCGCGGAGTTTGTTGGGAAGTGTATAGCGAGGTTTGTAGAAGTGGACTGGAGGTGTGTGATGAAGCCTCGCGGAGTTTGTTGGGAAGTGTATAGCGAGGTTTGTTGAAGTGGACTGGAGGTGTCCAGTTGGGATGTTGTTATCGGTGGCCTGGCGCAGGCTAAGGGTTGTCTGAGGGTTGGTTGACTGGTTCAGAGGAGTGGTTAGCTGGTAGGCAATGTCAAGGCCTATCAGACGCGCTCAACTCTGGCAACTGATGGATCATTTCGTGCCGTGCAATACAATTTCAACGGGCGCGTCAGAAAACGCTGGATATGCAATGCGTTTATTTTGCCAGTCTATGTATTCCGCCATGATAAAGTCCCCAATTCTTAACCCCGTCTTTCCGGTCAGATTCTCACACCCCGTTTCGAGGGGGTTGATACAACCTCCCTCTCTAATCTTCAAACTAAGCGTCGCACGAAAGCGAAAGAGGTGTCAACGGAAAGCGCTCGACGAGTTGGGCCAGACACCACCCACAAAATTTCATCCTGCCAAAAGTGACGTCACTAGGGGGCCTAGGTTTTCACGACTTGCATAATCTGTTTGGCTCTGGGGAGTTCATTTTGGGGGAGATTTGTAAAATCAAAAATTCTTGGGAATCAGAAAAGGAAGGCAAAATGGACCAAGGCCATACAATTTTTGCCCACCAAAAAATCGTTTTTTTAAATTTCAAGTTTGAGTTTTCAATTTTTTAAAATTTATTTTTTTAATGGGTGAGCGGACAGAAAAACGTTGTTCGAAGACAACTTGCTCTCATAAAAATGCTTACTTTAGCCAGAATCTTTTATTTTAGCTCCAATGGGCAAATATGCAAAACTAATAAGTAATCAAAGACGGAAAAAATTATGTCGTGCGTTTTGTTTCGGCCCTACAGATAAGCAAACGCTGAAAGTTTCATTAAAATATCTTTATCCGTGAAAGCGTGACGACTGGTTGAACTTATCTGAAGGTGACCTCACTTGACCTTGGTTGGTTGGTTATTGGTTTGCGACAGTCGACCGTTGTTAGCGTCGCCAATCTCTCACGCCGATTGGTCGCGGGCGAAGAGTAGCGACAGGTGAGACTAACTCGTTGACCCTAAATGACCTTAACTTCAAAATTTTGACACAACATGCCAAATTGATGTGGGAAAAGGAATGCCAAATTTCGGCGCGCTTTCGCGCGCCGTTCTTTCACAATCCGCGGAAAACCTTAAGGGGGCACCTATCGACCCCCCTGATACGGCGCGGGTTAACAAAGCGTGAGATCCGAATAAGCACCATCGTGTTGTGGGGAATCAAATAAAATACGTTGCTACACGTATTTTCCGAACGCTAGAATGTGAATCGGGATCGGAATTAATCGCCGTCTAGATTCTAGATAGCACAAAATGCGACTTCATTCACTCAAAGGTGAATCATGCACAAGCCCCGGAACTCACAGCCGCGGTCTGTACAGTGGGTCAGTACCCACAGCCGCGGTCTGTGCAGTGGGTCAGTACCCACAGCCGCGGTCTGATACAGTGTGCAGCGGTCAGTACCCACAGCCGCGGTCTGTGCAGTGGGTCAGTACCCACAGCCGCGGTCTGTACAGTAGGTCAGTGCCCACAGCCGCGGTCTGTACAGTGTGTCAGTACCCACAGCCGCGGTCTGTACAGTAGGTCAGTACCCACAGCCGCGGTCTGTACAGTGGGTCAGTACCCACAGCCGCGGTCTGTACAGTGGGTCAGTACCCACAGCCGCGGTCTGTACAGTAGGTCAGTACCCACAGCCGCGGTCTGTACAGTGGGTCAGTACCCACAGCCGCGGTCTGTACAGTAGGTCAGTACCCACAGCCGCGGTCTGTACAGTGGGTCAGTACCCACAGCCGCGGTCTGTACAGTTGGTCAGTACCCACAGCCGCGGTCTGTACAGTGTGTCAGTACCCACAGCCGCGGTCTGTACAGTGTGTCAGTACTCACAGCTCGGGTCTGATACAGTGTGTCAGTACCCACAGCCGCGGTCTGTACAGTGTGTCAGTACTCACAGCTCGGGTCTGATACAGTGTGTCAGTACCCACAGCCGCGGTCTGTACAGTGGGTCAGTACTCACAGCTCGGGTCTGATACAGTGGGTCAGTACCCACAGCCGCGGTCTGTACAGTGGGTCAGTACCCACAGCCGCGGTCTGTACAGTGGGTCAGTACCCACAGCCGCGGTCTGTACAGTGGGTCAGTACTCACAGCTCGGGTCTGATACAGTGTGTCAGTACCCACAGCCGCGGTCTGTACAGTGTGTCAGTACTCACAGCTCGGGTCTGATACAGTGTGCAGCGGTCAGTACTCACAGCTCGGGTCTGATACAGTGTGCAGCGGTCAGAACGTGTCTGCTGGTGATCAGAGCTCCGCCACACAAGTACTCTATCTTGCCCTCCTCCAGCTCGTACCCGAGGGCCGCCAGCCACGGCCACGCGTCTGCAGCGACATCAACAGGCACACACGTGTCAGGCGCTGAGTGCCACCTGACCGTCTGCAGCGACATCAACAAGCACACACGTGTCAGGCGCTGAGTGCCACCTGACCGTCTGCAGCGACATCAACAGGCACGCACGTGTCAGGCGCTGAGTGCCACCTGACCGTCTGCAGCGACATCAACAGACACCACGTGTCAGGCGCTGAGTGCCACCTGACCGTCTGCAGCGACATCAACAGACACACGTGTCAGGCGTGCGTGCCACCTGACCGTCTGCAGCGACATCAACACACGTGTGGGGGGCGGAGGCCACTACGTTGAGGACAGGCACACACGTGTCAGGCGCTGAGTGCCACCTGACCGTCTGCAGCGACATCAACAAGCACACACGTGTCAGGCGCTGAGTGCCACCTGACCGTCTGCAGCGACATCAACAGGCACACACGTGTCAGGCGCTGAGTGCCACCTGACCGTCTGCAGCGACATCAACAGGCACACACGTGTCAGGCGCTGAGTGCCACCTGACCGTCTGCAGCGACATCAACAAGCACACACGTGTCAGGCGCTGAGTGCCACCTGGCCGTCTGCACGACATCAAAACACACACACGTGTCAGGCGCTGAGTGCCACCTGGCGCCATCGTGTCAGGCGCTGAGTGCCACCTGGCCGTCTGCAGCGACATCAACAGGCACACACGTGTCAGGCGCTGAGTGCCACCTGACCGTCTGCAGCGACATCAACAAGCACACACGTGTCAGGCGCTGAGTGCCACCTGGCCTCGTGTCAGGCGCTGAGTGCCACCTGGCCTCGTGTCAGGCGCTGAGTGCCACCTGACCGTCTGCAGCGACATGTCAGGCGCTGAAGTGCCACCTGGCCCACTGACCGTCTACAGGCACACACGTGTCAGGCGCTGAGTGCCACCTGGCCTCGTCGTATGCCATCGTTGTCGGCTGGCGGTTCACCTCGCGGGAAATTCGGCGTAACCCGTAAAAAAACAAAACATTAACTGGCCTGTAATGTGGGGTAGGAGCTCTGAGCTGATCTTCCATGAGGAGGATGCCAACTGGTTTGTCTGGTGGGGAACACACTGATATCAACATGGGTACGACACTCACTGAACTCTGACATGGGCAGGCAACTCACTGAGCTATTGCATGGGCATGGCATTCACTGAACTGTGACATGGGTATGCCACTCACTGAACTCTGACATGGGCATGACACTCACTGAACTTGACATTGGTACGACACTCACTGAACCCTGACGTGGGAGAATACCTGCTTGACTTTGACATGGGTAGGTCACTCACTGGGCTCTGACATGGGAGAACACCTGCTTGACTTTGACATGGGTAAGCCACTCACTGGGCTCTGACATGGGGAACACCTGCTTGACTTTGACATGGGTAGGCCACTCACTGGGGTCTGAGATGCGTCCTCCGATGATTCGCTCGTCGCTGACGTTTCGGTAGCCGCAGACTCCCAGCTCGGGCGGCAGCATGGGCTTCCGCTTTGGCGGCACGGTGCTGTCTGCTGTCGAGTTGTCCCCCGAGGGAGCGGGCGACGGAGAGGCAGTGGACGGTGCTATGGTCTCCTCCCCGGCCGGTGGCGTGACCGGAGCCGCCTCTGTCGAGTTGTCGCCCGAGACAGTGGGAGACGGAGCTGTGGTCTCCTCCCCAGCCGCTGGCGTGGTCGGGTTCTTGGTGGTAGGAACAGGCTCGGTGGGCTCGGCCGCTGGGGTAGTTTCGGTTGCTATGATAGGTTTGACAGATGGGGTAGGCTTGGCAGATAGAGTTGGTTTGGCAGATGGGGTAGGTTTGGCAGATGGAGTAGGCTTTGCAGATGGAGTGGGTTTGGTAGAACGGGAAGGTTTTGTGGACGGAATAGGTGTTGTAGACGGGGTTGAGTCGGTAGCTGAAGAGGGTTTGGTAGTCATAGCAGGCTTGGTAACCACGGTAGGTTTGGCATCTGGGGTTGACTCGGTAAATGGGGTAGGCATATTGTCCGGGGTAGCCATGGTGACCGCGGTAGGTTCGGTACCCGGTGTAGATTCGGTAGTCACTAGAGACTCCGCGGTTGATACAGCTTCGGTGCTTGCTGTGGGCTCGGTAGCCGTAGCAGGATTGGCGTCTGTGTTTGGTTCGGTGGCCGGCGTGAGCTCGGTGGCCGGGCTGGGCTCTGGCGTGGGCTTTGCGTCGGGAGCAGGCTCGGCTGCCGTGGTGGGCTCGGTAGCCGCCGTAGCTAGAGTGCGGCGCTGCTCTCCGAACAGGATCGGCGCCGAGGTGGCCGGCCCCAGCCGCGGCGGCCGGCTCGGACAGCAGACGAGCGGCGTGCCCGCCACGAACCGACACACGGACCGGCGCAGGAAGTGCAGCCGCCGTGAGGTCAGCGGCAGCAGCGCCGTCTGGAGCGGCTGGCACTCCTGGAACGCGCCGCAGCGGCCCACCTGGCCGTCGGGCGCGCGGCAGTCGAACCGGCCGCCGCCGCGCAGCAGCAGCACGTCGCTGCCGTCGACGCCGCTCGGCTCGCCCTCGGCCCCGGCCGCAGGCTGAGTCTGCCAGGCGGGCGGCGGAGTCGGCCGATCCTCGAATATGATCCCTGCGGCAGAGGCCGACTGTAAGGGGACGGAGAGAGAGAGAGAGAGAGAGAGAGAGAGAGAGAGAGAGAGAGAGAGAGAGAGAGAGAGAGAGAGAGAGAGAGAGAGAGAGAGAGAGAGAGAGGAGGGAGGGAGGGAGGGAGGGAGGGAGGGAGGAGGGAGGGAGAGGGAGGGAGGGAGAGGGAGAGGGAGAGGGAGAGGGAGAGGGAGAGGGAGGGGAAGAGGGGAGAGGGGAGAGGGGATGAGCTGATGAGCGATAAATTGCTGGTGATGGATAACATGAAGAGAGCAAGAAGGAGGAATAGGTACTCATCTGATGAATCACTCTGATCGTGACACATTGGAACGTCCCACTCTGAGTAGGCGCCTGGCAGATTGGCTATCCCATTACTGGTGTCGGCTGTTCCTTGCGGCTGGACTGGTTTTTGTAGCCGAGCAGCACCGGCCTGAGTCACCGTCACAAACACAAAGTGGGAGGAGGTAGCGACCTGTTTTCTATGTATCGACGTAAACGTCGTGTTCTTCGGCCGAAAATCCACATAGATTACTCATATATAAAACTACTACCCTAAACCGGAGGGTTCTGCGGGAAACAAGTCGCACACATGTACACACACATATGCAAACACGCATACACAGACGTGCACCGGTGAATGACACCGACAGATACAAAAAGCTCAGAGTATTCGTGATTGAGACATGGGTACCACACTGATATGATGTTCATGTTTTCTTCCCGGAGAAAAACAAAATGAGCACACTAAATATGGCCGTGTGTGCGTCATTCTGGACAATGCGCGTGCGATTCCTGTGGCTAGATCAGTATTGATTTGATGTGGCCTTAATCCAAACTCGTGCTTACTTCCCAAAACCAGGATTAGAGTTAAGCAGAACGGGTTGCAGAGCTCCTGAACCGTTTATCCAGTCGTGCAGTTCTGTTCGGCTCAATTACTGTTTTAGCAGGGTGTTTAGCGCATTACCAGTGCACCGCACAGCTCAGGCACTCGGGTACAGCTGGGACTTACCAGATTACCAGCTTAGCTTACGTCGACTTACCAGCTGAAGTTGCGAGATCAAATACTAAATGGCGTGTAAAACTTGAGCCAGTGTCCCACCACAGAACGATAACGAACGCAACGCTCTGTGGAAGTGGTGCGGCGGTGGTGCACCTGGCTACATGGACTGATCTGAGATGCTGCATGGGCTGATCTGAGGTGCTGCATGTACTGATCTAAGGTGCTGCACGGACTGATCTGAGATGTCACGTGGGCTGATCTGATTTGCTACATGGACTGATCTGAGATGCTGCATGGGCTGATCTGAGGTGCTGCATGTACTGATCTAAGGTGCTGCATGGACTGATCTGAGATGTCACGTGGGCTGATCTGATTTGCTACATGGACTGATCTGAGATGCTGCATGGACTGATCTGAGATGCCACATGGACTGATCTGAGATGCTGCATGGACTGATCTGAGATGCTACATGTACTGATCTGAGATGCTGCCCGGACTGATCTGAGATGCTACATGGACTGATCTGAGATGATGCATGAACTGATCTGAGATGCTACATGGACTGAACGGAAACTGCTGTCTGTTATACATGGACTGAACGAACTTCTCTCTGTTGCACATAGAAACTGAAACTGCTACGTCAGCTGCTTCTAATTTTCGAAGGAATAAAAACCCACCGAAACGAATAAGCCCGAAAGGATTAAGGGAAACCCAGCTTCGCTCTCTTCAAGTTGGGTACACGCCCCTGCACCACTGGAATGTCATTGTACGAGCGTGGCATGGACATGAAGGAGAATTGCATGACATGAAGCTCAGGCGGTACTCATGCTCCTGCTCCAGTAGGCACAGGCGGGCGACCCGCCGCTTACCTTGACCCAGCACAGAGAACCGACCGACCAGAGCGGCCAGAAAAGCACAGACCAATCGGAGCTCCTGTGGAACAGGCCACGTATCAGTCGGATCTTCTGTGGGAACAATGTGCGAGAAGACTCAGCATGATATACCACGTATCAGTCGAATTTTCTGTGGAACAGACCACGGATCAGTCGGATCTCCTGTGGGACAGACCACGTATCAGTCGGATCTCCTGTAGGAGAGATCACGGATCAGTCGGATCTCCTGTGGGAGAGACCACGTATCAGTCGGATCTCCTGTGGAACAGACCACGTATCAGTTGGATCTCCTGTGGGACAGACCACGTATCAATCGGATCTCCTGTGGGAACAATGCGCCAGAAAACTCGACATGATGCACCCTTGCTCCACGCCGTTTATCAGTGGCAGAGTAAGTCAATGGTTATGTCTCCAAGGAATACGCTGCGAAGTGAACAGGCTCCAGCAAAGTTTTTGCATACATTTCCTTGATGAAGCCTTCCAGCAGGAGGAAAATAATTTATCAACTATCAATGCTCACGACTTCAGGCCTCGAGATGATGAATTTTTTTGCTTTTGGAATATTGAGTACGGATGTTCAAATACAGTAGTGCGAGGAACGCATAATACATAATGGATGTAGCCCGGGGAGCATCGAAAGAAAGAAGTAATTATGGCTTAAGAAGGTGATTACAATCTGCATTGTGGCAAAATGGACTACCGGTGCCCCATTCAGTTTTGGCAAAACTCCTCTTGTACACTTCATGACGTGCTTTGTTGATGTATTGCATCGGCTCTCATGAGGAAATGTAACTGCGGTGGGGGGGGGACAGTTTATGGCTGCGGGATCACCATTCGAATCCACCAGACTCCCACCTCCGGTAGTCACCAGGAGGCAGAAAAAAATCACCTCGGTATTATTGACACAGTAAAAGCTTCGATCAGGTTCGCTGCGACACAACACTGCGGCGAATGCCAAAACTACGACGGGACATTGTTTCTACGACAGAAACTTCGACCAATTCTATTGCAACACGACGCGACTGAGAGCGCAAGTTATGCGACGCGACACTACTGCTACACAACAAAACTGGGACCGCAAGCAATGCGACCCGACACTACTGCTACACGACACAACTGTGACTGCAAGAAAGGCGAAGCGACATTACTGCTACGGCAGAAACTTCGACCAACTCTGCTATGATACGACACAGCTGCGAATGCAAAAGCTGCAGGGCGACATTACTGCGACATCAAATGTGTAGGGCTGTCATTGCCGGATATGGTAGTAGTGGTTATTGGTTTTACGACACCTCGACCGTTGAGTCATGTAGCGTCGCCAATCTCTCACGCCGATTGGTCGTGGGCGAAGAGTAGCGACAGGCAAGACTAGAACGCACAATCTTTCGATTTTGAGACGGGTAACTTACCCCTAGGCTACTCGTCTCCCAGATATGGCAGTAACTATACTTTAACACGCCCTGATTTATGGCAACGAACCCCAGCCTTGCCGCCGTTACCGAAAGCGCCTATTGTGCTGATGTCACGTAGCACTTATTGAAGTCGCGGGGAATTCGTGTCGCAGGAAATTCGATGGAATTTTTGTTTGTTCAGCAGCAGCAATGCTGTGTAGTGGTTTTGGCAGTTCCACAGACGCGTATCGCAGTATTTACATTCACAGCCATGTGCCGTAGTAAAGCTGATCAAACGTTTGCTGCCGTAGCAATGTCGCATGGTAGCCTCTGCACATGCAGCTATTTTGGTGCACCAGTAATGTCGCGTTGCAGTAGTCACATTCCCAGTCGCATTGCGTCACAATACGGTCCATCAATTTTTCCTGTAACAACAATATTGCATCGCAGTTGCTGCAGTCGCAGTTCTGTCGCATATAATAATGCATCGCTGTTGTTGCATTCGCAGTTGTGTCGTGCCCACTAAAGTCCTTCGAAGTTCTTGTCGTGGCAGTAATGTCGCGTTTCAGTTGTCGCAGTTTTCTCGTATAGCAGTAATGTTTCTGTGCAGTATTTGCATTCACAGTCGTGTCGTGTCGCTGTTGCGTCGGTCGAGGTTTTTGGTGTCGCAGCAACGTGGTGCCGAAGTCGTATCGTCGTGGAACGGTCGTTCGCGGATGTCGTGGTCGCAGTCCTGTCGGGACACCCACCGGGAGAACTGACATATTGTGACAAACACCACAGCGCAAAAGCTCCTGGAACTGTCGAGAAGCTTGGGGTAGTTTACTGTATCATATGCCACCACTCCAAGTATGCACTTTGGTGCTCCATAGTGTGCAATTGCAGCAGTGGAACTGTGCTACGGTAAACATTCCCAAGCCTCTCGACTATAGTGCACATCACAGAGCATTAGTGTTGTAGTTCACGATTGTACAGTGATACTCATTAGTGATGGGCATAGCTATTGGACATCAGTACCGCAACAAATGGCGTCGTCTTGCACACCTATGGGCTGGTTCAAGCCACCCCAACTTCCTTTTGAGCAATCCCAATAAGGGTTTGAGCCATCCCAATGGCTTTGAAGAAGAAAAGAAGCATTCGGTGTTCCCTGTGCAATCCCTCTAATTATTTATCCTTTTAAGGCTCTCTATTACTACCATTACTAAGTCATTTTCACTATCATTACCACAACCATTGTGAATGGCAATTACGCTAATAAAAAATGATTTGTGAGCTCTCTCTCTCTCTCTGTCTCTGTCTCTGTCTCTGTCTCTGTCTCTGTCTCTGTCTCTGTCTCTGTCTCTGTCTCTGTCTCTGTCTCTGTCTCTGTCTCTGCTCTGTCTCTGTCTCTGTCTCTGTCTCTGTCTCTGTCTCTGTCTCTGTCTCTGTCTCTGTCTCTGTCTCTGTCTCTGTCTCTGTCTCTGTCTCTGTCTCTGTCTCTCTCTCTCTCTCTCTCTCTCTCTCTCTCTCTCTCTCTCTCTCTCTCTCTCTCTCTCTCTCTCTCTCTCTCTCTCTCTCTCTCTCTCTCTCTCTCTCACTCTCTGAGACCTAGACACGCAAATCTGATCATATCATTAAGATGTGTACACAATCAGCGACTCTATACAGCAATGTGGGTAGTCATGCGTGCGCGTCTTTTGCCTTGTAAACCACATAGTTCCAACAAGATTACTGAAAGCTGTCATTGTTTGGTATTCCAAGTCCGAAAATCCGGCTTTCCCGCAGTGGTGAAGCTAGTTGTATTTATTTACAGAAAACACCGCCGTCCCATGAACATACATTGCATCATGCACCTTCGAACACTTGAGCCATCCCATTCACTTGCATACAACGATACCACTGGCTGCAACCAGAGAGAAAATACTGCTGAGAGTGGTATCAATGCGAACTAACTGGCTGCGTTTATCCTAGCCTCTCCGAAATCAGACGATGTATACAGTTCTGCGGCCAGCTTTCTTCTGTTTATCCAGCTGCTTGTCTGCCACCGAGACGGATGTGAGTTGCCGGGAAGTGGGGTCCGGTGGGTGTGAGTTGCCGCAAGGTGGGGTCCAGTGGGTGTGAGTTGTCGGGAGATGGGATGAGGTGTGAGTTGCCATGAGGTGGAATGGGGTAGGTATGAGTTGCCGCGAGGTGGGATGGGGTAGGTAAGAGTTGCCGCGAGGTGGGATGGAGTAGGTATGAGTTGCCGCGAGGTGGGATGGAAAAGGTGTGAGTTCCCAGAGGTGGAGTGCCATGGGCGTAAGCTACCGGAAGGTAGGGTCCGGTGGATTTAAGTTACCGGCAGTTCGGGTCCAGCGAGTGTGAGTTGTCGGGAAGTGAGGCTGGGTGGGTGTAAGTTCCGGTGGGTGTGAGTTGCCCGGAGTTGGGACACGGTGGGTGGCCCCCTCGGGTGCCGGTGGGGCACTGCAGCGGCTGACTTACCATATCGACGTCACGGAGGTGGCACGTGTCGCAGGTGACCCTAGTGCTGGTCTGAGCGGCCGGCGGCGGGTCGCAGCGGTATTCAGGTCGGCACCACTGCCGCACGACTGGCTGGACGCGGCGGCGGCCGGCGGTGGCGGCCGCCGTGGCTCGCGGCCATGCTGGACTTTCCAGCGGCAGCTGCCCGCGCGCGGACGTCCGCCACCCACCCTCCCTTGTCTGCTGTTCCACCATCCGTGAAGGTCACGTGAGCTGGTGACTGCTTGATGGCCCATCATTTGTGGGTGGGTGACGTCATCAGCCGCGTGGACGCCTGACAGGCGTGTGCCGGCGGGCGGGACAGTCAGCTGCGAGTCCTTAGCAGACAGTACTAGATCAGCTAGCGGTAAATCGTGCACCCGCCTGGCGACTGTAGATCGACGCGACAGACAGTCACGTGCCAGTCTGACGTTTTCTGTCAAACAGGTGTACACCGTATAGCTGATAGTCGTGTGCATTAGTCAGGTGCGACTGTGTAATGTTTCCGCCAATTGTATGCCTGCCTAACGTCGTGTTGCACATCCGCATTTCAGCTAACAGTCAGTTGCAACTACCGCCGGTCAGGCAGTGGATAAGAGCAGTCGAAATCCGGCGACCGAGCAACCGCAAAACCATGTCATGAGTGGGGAATTATTATCCAAGTGTGACCGAGTAACACAGCTACCGGGTTAACATTTCCGGTGTGCTGCTTGTAATCGAAGGATTTATTGACATTTGTGGGAACCATGGGTGTAATATATGGGGGGGGGGGGACATGTCCCCACGATTCGTGAAGTGACGATTTGTCCCTTTTAATTTATTTCGTGTCCCCCACCACCCAGGCTCCATCTATTAAAATACCTGTGTATGATCGCCGGTAAAAAAATACTCAATAATCTATATGGTGGAAATATCTATGCAAGAGAATCACCAAAAATACTAGCAGACGATATAGCCAATCAACGGGCTTTACAGGCTATCTGTCGTCACGAAATCTCCGAGTGGTAAATCAGCAAGCATTATACATTTCTGCTTCCAAACCATTCTTGAATAGCATAAACCTTGACCATCTTTTGCTCTCGCTTGAAGAACTGTGGCACGTTTGCGAGGCACCAAATTTACATGATCGCAATGCCTTGTCTTAGGTTGCCTTCCCCTGCGCATATATCAATATATCTTGAACAAGCAGTGTTGCGGTGTCCATTATTGACTAACATTTGACGTAACCTTTGCACTTTTGATATTGTATCTGCTTTGTGCTATCTGTGTGACCTATGTGATTCGTTTAATTCATTCTTGAAGATGAGCAATGTTGATTGAAACGTCGAAAATATAAGCATAATGTAACGAATCACGCATTTTATCGACTTATGAGTGACCTTATAACATTTTTCCTCGTCTTCACAATTGCTTCCTTCGGTAATCTTCTGCATAATATCTCCAACCAACAACGAAGTCATCCGAAAACTAGAAAATGTGCCTAAAAGGAATATAAACGGAGACAATACTGTCGTCTTTAACGATGTATGTATACGTGAAAACATGCTTCCGAAATATTCGAATATGTACATATATATATACATATATACATGTATCAGTGACGTACTCGGTTCGACTTTTTGGGAGCCACAGCGCAATCTTCAGCGGTCCCAGCCTGATCTTTTGGACCCAGCGTAATTTTTAAGTGCACAGATGCGAACTTATGAGAACCACGTGATTTTCAGGGCCCGATTTTTTCGGGCCCCAGCGCAATTTTCCGGTGGTTCAGCCCGACCTTTTGGGCCCAGCGTAATATTCAGAGGCCTGAATTTGGGATGTGATACTGATGAGATTGGCTGTGGTAGCACAATGGGCGTGATTGGAGGAGTTTGTAATTACTGAGGTGTGTGTTATGCAATATCAGGTGAATGGTGCTAGATAGACTGGGATATATAAATATAGCTCCCTAGGAACTTGAGATAATGGATTGATTGGGGTGAGAGCATGTACTTTTCTAGTATCTTTTCTAGATAGGCTTAACCCGGATGGGCCCCTGTGGCTCCTATTAAGCATCAACACTTTATGACTTTATGAATACAAATGCACTGAACGCGCTGAAAGCAACTACATAGGTATCACATGACCACTTTAACGGTCAAGGTCAAACGTAAGCCGGTTTATTCCATCGCCTCGAATTTTTCTCGTTTTCACCCAAACCTGCCCAAAATTGATGTCAAGCGACAGCCGTGAAACCTCGTGTAACATTTCCAACCGGGAGATGTCAAAGCCAAACCTCAAGGTCAGAGGTTAGCTTAGTTTATTAGATGGGGATATTATTAAAGCGATAGCGACCGAACACAAGGTTCGGTCGCCATCGTTTCAATGTCCATCAAACGGGCGTCATTCAACGGGGCTTGTTGTGCGGTATCAGAAATCCGAGCATTCTAATTATTTTCAAGATCAAAAGTCAAACTGATTTCTTCGCGGTAGCTTCGTATTTTTTTCGTTTCCACACGAACCTATCAAAATTTCGTATCAAGCGATCGCCCGTGGTCAACTCTCGGGTAGCATTTCAAACCGGGACATGTCAAGGTCAAACCTCAAGGGCAAAGGTATGACTTCTTCAATGGCCTCGCGTTTGGTCGAGTTTCATGTAATCTTCAAGCGTAATAAAATGGGAGTCATTCGACGTGGCTTGATTCGCTGTATCGGGAAATTGAGAAGTCGAAATAATTTCGAAGGTCAAAGGTGAAGCTGATTCCTCCGCTTGCCTCGCATTTTTTCGTTTTCGTCCAAACCTACCGAAATATATTATCAAGCGATAGCCCGTGGTGGACCCTCGAATAACATTTCAAACCGAGACATGTCAAGGTAAAACCTCAAGGTCAAATATTAGGTTGATTTCTTGTCAGTCCCCGCGTTGCATCGCAATGGCACAAAGTGTGTCATTCGACGTGGTTTGCCGTACGATACTAGAGAGCTGATGAAACTAAATAAATTCAAAGGTCAAAAGTCAATCTGATTCTTCGGTCGCCTCGCATTTTCTTTCGTTTTCGCTCACACCTGTCAAAATCTGGAATCAAGCGATAGAACGTGATGAACACTACAGTAACATTTCAAATCGGAGCATGTCAAGGTCAAAGGTTTCATTGAGTTCTTCGATGGTCTCGCGTTTCGTCGCTATGGCTTCAATTTGCAGAAAATAGGTGTCATTCGACGTTGCTTCTGCGGTCTCAGAAAGTTGAGAATTCGAAATAATTTCGACCGTCAAATGTAGAGCCGATTTCTTCGGTCGCCAATTTTGCATATTTCGGAAACCTTCAAAATGAGGTTGACACTTATCATCTAGCCCCGTATCTATGGATCCAAATGTAACAAATTGCACATGGTTAGTATCTAAAGATGCTGAAAAACACCAGCGTGAACATTTGAGGCGAGCGTCTACTACCGTCTTCACACATGCAACGGTTGAATGTGAAAATTCCATTTCTGCGAAATAAAAAAAGTCGCTAAGTGGCCTGGGAGATCACCCTTTAACCCAACCATGCAAATCGGATGTGTATCGTGATGCCTCGTGACGTGAACAAATTATTAATTTCATGTGCCAGCTAAAAACGGGGGGGGGGAGGGAGGGAGGGGGGGGGGAGGGAGGGAGGGGTGAGGAAGATGAAGAACGCCTCTCATTGAAAAATCGAGCGAACTTTTAACCGATTAAATGCCCCCTTCCCCAGTCATATGTTCCTAAATTCGGCTTAAACTTCTTCCGATACTGAGAATATCACTGAACATTTGATGTGCGATACACCACTAATTTTGAAAGCCGACTTGAAATTTGATACGAATATTTAGTCCTAAACATGACATATTCCGATGTTGTAACGTAAAAAACATTGAAGAAAATTGAAGATATTTTCCATGGTTTCATCAATTTTGGCAACGACGTTACGCAAACAAGTATATTTTTTAGATAATAGTAGGTATTTATTGCCCGATCAATTTGCGGTAACTTGGTGAAAACTGACTATTAATATTTTTATCCCTTGATATTTAGCGTTCCTTTTCTGTGCACCCCTCTTTGATTCTGTTCACCCTTTTCTATCCACCATTCATTCAATGTCGCGAGAGGTGACGTAACTATGACGTCACTCACCCCGATTCATTGAGCTATAACTTCACTTCGGACCACGAGTAGAATTGATGTGCTAAGAGGTACTGGAAGCTTGAAACTGATAACGGTGCGTTTTCGAGTCACTAAAAAAATCGTTAGGGGAGCAGTTTCTGCTCCTCCCACCCCCCAGTGACGCCAGGGTCAACGGAAGTTTGACTTCGTCCGCGCTTACAACACTTGCCCGCGCTCGTCCAGTTATAGGCGCCTTATATTGGTATATCTTGTTTTTAGCAATTACTCAATTAAATAGTGTTCAATTCACTGCGCGCCTCTGGGAAGGTCAAATGTCCCCCCCCCCCCACACACACACACAACGAAATTCGCAGTCATCGGCACCCCTTCGAGTGGAAAAAGCGACCCATGGAAATTACGTGCCTCCTGTCCCTGAACGAAAGCATAGACCCGTCAGTGCCAAGCACTCACTTTTGTTCAGATCAGCGCCAATCCTTCCCCAAAAAGAAGGCTCGATGGCACAATTTCATTATCACAAGCGGTCATCTGCCACACCAGGACGCACGGTCTCACGCTACACCAACAGAACAGAACACGACACACAGAGCGTAGCGCGGCGGCCGGCGGGACCGTGGCCACACGGCCTCCGGAGGACGCCGCCGACCCGACTGAAGACGCCGTACTATCGATACCGCCGCTGCGACGCCCGAGGCGCCCCGAGCCCGAAACAGCGGCTCCGGCTACAGCCTAGCGCCAGCACGGTGAGCGCTGTGTCCGGGTGCGCACAGCACTTACTACGCGACGTGCTATGGCGTTTACTTGTGCGCTGGTGCTGCTATGGCGGTTACTAGTGCGCTGCTGCTATGGCGGCCTCCGTTGTGACACTGACATCGGCCCCTGCGGCGGTGCGCACGCCGCGCACACCTTCGACTGCGACAGCGGTCGCGGCCTGGTGTGCAGTCAGCGCAACTGCAGCGGCGGTGGATCGGCGGCGACATCTACAGCGCGGCAACGGTGCCAGTGCGTAACAGAACAGTAGTCACACATACCACGACAACGCGCAACACGGCGCGGCGCGAGTCACCTCGCGCGACACAGAACAGCAACGGCGACGGTACGAAACACGTTACGCTGGCCAAGCACAGCACGAGGTGTGACACAGCGATACAACTATGACGCGCTATGTGATCGGGACCTAGCACTGGCATGCAGATAGTGATCTGCCAGAACGGCTAATGCGCCACTTGATCGCTCACAAGAATAACACTTCGTATTCTGTGGGAGGCGATGAAGGGGGCACACAGACAGTTAAGTGCATTACATTTCTTATAACGTTACAGCGGCGGATATGGGGGGACTTCGTGGCAATGTTCAGAGCGCCCCTTTGAAGGGTAAGAAGCGTTTCCTTCGGGGGTCCGAGTGCATCCCCCTTCTAACGTTTTTTTCGGTCGCACACACCCTCTGACAGGAAAAGGAGCCCTACAGGATGCTTGAGTCGCCTTTCGCCGAATATTTTAGCGTAACGCGACCCTCGAAGGACTTTGCAGTGCCCCCTGGAAGTGTCTGGATTCATCCCTGCAACCATATGACCTCCAGTGATAAACTGAGGGGATCAGGATGAAGGTATGAAGCCAGTCATGTATATTCCAACACTTTTGAATACGTAACAAAAACGCATGACTGTTGGGTTAACTTAGTAGTTTGGTAACCCTCTCCACCTCGATCATTTCGTTTTGACCAAAATAAATGGGCTAAATCAATAATCAGAGTACAATTTACGGATACAGCAGAAGTGGTGGCAACAGCCGCGACACACCCGGACCGAAAGGAGAGTGCAAGCCATTCGTCCCGCCGTTTCTTTACGGTAAAAGACATAAGTTTAATTATGTTGTGTAACAATTATGTGATGGCACAACGTCCTAGCCATCAAAATTCGGCTGTCCATGAATGATGGTAAGCGAATATTGCAATGCACTTACACAGATGCGTCCCAACGGCCGTTCATATATGGATTTCCACATCCGAAACATATTGCTCGATTATAACGAAACGTAAATTAATATCACCACATTATATGATATTTCGTATGCTGCCCTAAGCAGAGTACAAAAACACTGCTAACATCAAAGTAACATCCGAAACGTTGGTAAATATAACATAATATGCAATTTTAAGTTGTCGGAGACACACTCGTACGCACACACACGTACATCTAAAATATTTCTGATGTCGTAGCTGCACACTGCAGGGCCAACACTGACCGCTATCATCACAGGACGTAAATGTGACGATGACGAACAAACAACATAGAAAAACGATACTTTGTCACGGAAAACTCGGAGGGTTTCAACGAATCTGGGAGGGGGAAATATTACGGTTCATTTACTGTAGTTCCAAGTTCCACCCTAATTGAACGGCTGGTAGTGACTCAGGATAAGTGTTGAAAGATAAACACAAGAGGAGGCAAGGAAGCACACAAGAAGCGCATTGCGAACAGCAAACGAAACGAAATTAACTGATGTCCTGGAATCATTGTTGAGGTTACCTGAAGCGATACAATTCACGACTTGGAGGTACTGCATTGCACTACCGAAGACCACATAGTGTGATAAACACCACGACGAGAAAAAAGCCAACGACACAAACACTGCGGATTGCTTCCAACTGCTAGAACGCCGGAAGCGAAACTGAATCATGAAAGAGCACAGTCCCAGCAGCCATGAACCATGAAAGAGCACAGTCGTCCTAGCTCGTCGACTCGCGTCGTGGTCTACCTAACCGGGGTCCGGGGTCCTGGGGATTGGCTGCCAGTCACGAACCCTATCTCGGTTGTGACGGTCGTATGGCCGACTGATAGCCAGTCAGCCACAGACTGCCGCGTCTGGCTGGCAGACGAAGCGGCGCCGTCGCCAAAGGCCGGCCGGACGCAGCGGGCGAGGGGGGGGGTCTCAGCCGGAAGCAGGGCGCCGTGACCTGTGGCTGCACTCAGACGTGGTACACAGGGACTCGTGGCGACAGCAAAAGTCGGCGCTCCCGCGGCGACAGATGACGTCACAGGGGCGCGCACGCGCACACACAACACCGACGGCCGACTAGAGGCAACACTGACCAACACAGCGGCGGCACAACACGACAGGCGACAGGACGACAATATCGACACGCCCACCGCAGTGGACCCAACACAACAGCGTGTCGCACGACGAGCGGTAAATAGTAAAATAGACTCAACGTCTATAACGGCCGGCGCACGGCACACAGAACTCCGCCAACAGTCGGTTCCAAGTGACGTCACACCAGCGGACAAACTAAGCGACGTCACGCCGGGCCGCGAAATCTTCAACGCCCGCAGCGTTTCTTTGTACCGGTATGGCGTGTTCATCAGACGCCACTCATTGGTCAACAAACAACTTAATAAGGTCAACAACAAACGCAAATAGTGGTGCCCGTCAGCACTATAGCCAGCACGACAACGGATGAACAGTGTGACCGGCAGTTGAGACGCACTTGAGGGCAGCACTGACGCCTGTACGTGGTGTTCAGACACAACTGTGGGCCGCCTTACCGACAATAAATAGCGCCAGCCGACCAAATGTGACCAGCAGATTGCGACGCAGCTTCAGGCTGTACAACGTACGAGACGGTGGTCAGTAGATTGAAACACAGTTCTAGGTAGTGCTATAACACATAGCTGGGGCATCCTACAGGTCGAGACGCATTTACAAGTTCTACCACGATTCACAAGTGGTGCGGACCATATATCCAGATCAGTTTCCAGCCATACAGTGACCTACACATAGCATGGCCTACAGATTAAAACCAACTAGGCCGTATAACAAAATACAACTAGTTGTTGCAAACCACCAGTTTTCCACTGGCAAACTGAGAACTGAGCCCCGGGTCGGCGCCCCACCAGATCACACCGACAGCAATCTGAGAGAGCCAAACCCAAACCGGAGGGCTGCGTCAGATTAGCGGACTCTGAGCCAAGACCTACACAGGTCACTCGATAGCAGACTGGACAAAGACCTCCAGGTATGTGGCACAACAGGTCACTTCGATAGCAGACTCGGAGCAAAGACCGGAGGGCTACACCAGGTCACTTCGATAGCAGACTCGGAGCAAAGACCGGAGGGCTACACCAGGTCACCCCGACAGCTGACTCAGAGCCAAGGCCGGAGGGCTACACCAGGTCACGCCGAAAGCAGACTCGGAGCAAAGACCGGAATGCTACACCAGGTCACCCCGACAGCGGACTGGGAGCCCCGAGCCCCAGGCCGGGGGGCTACACCAGGTCACACCGACAGCAAACTGGGAGCCCCGAACCCCGAGCCCCTGACATGGGGTGAGGCTACACCAGGTCACACCGACAGCAGATTGGAAGGCCCGGGCCGGGGGGGGCTACACCAGGTCACACCGGCAGCAGACTGGAAGGCCCGGGCCGGGGGGCTACACCAGGTCACACCGGCAGCAGGTGTCACACGGCCGCGTCTGCGACCGCTCTGCGCCGGTTTGTACTGTGTGCTTGTGAGTGGCGGCCGGCGGCGCGCCGTTGGCCGGCTCGTCCGTGCCCGGCGGCGTCTCCGGCTCGTCCACCTCCTCGAACCACTCCTCGTCGGACGAGCTGTGGTGCGACTGCAGCCGCTCGTACAGCTCCAGCCGCAGTCGGCTGCGCTTGTGGCGCAGCGGCGGCGGCGGCGGCGCGGCCGTGGTGAGCGAGCAGCAGCGGCGCCGGCCGGCAGACACGCTGGCCGGGTCGGTGACCAGCGGCAGCGACAGCGCCTTCTCGGCAGGAGGCAGCGGCCGGCCGCGGCCCAGGCAGCACGGCCGGCCCGGGCCGCAGCACTCGGAGCGCGTGTCGACCCGCAGCCGGAACCGCAGCAGCACTGGCTGTAACACACGGCCACTGCTGTCACTCAGCTCTGTCACCGATGCCATTCAGAAATACCACTGCTGTCACTAGGTTCTGTCACTGCTATCACTGATGTCACTCAGCTCTGTCACTGCTGTCATTAATGTCACTCAGTTCTGTCACTGATGTCACACAGCCCTGTCACTAATGTCACACAATACCACCGCCGATGTGACGAAGCACAGCCACCGATGTAGCACGATACCGCCCACTCGTGTCACACAGCAGCGCTGCTGACGCAGTGGCACAGTCACCTGAAACACTCCACTGCCACATCAACACAATCGGCATGCCGCAGCTGCAACACACACACAACTCAGCTCCACCACATGAGATTACGGCATATTGTTATGTTTATCGATTTACATCTCCAAGGTAAAGAACTCACGTAGTCGGAAAGTGTTCATTTCCGAGTATGCATTGAACTGAAGAATATATGAGATGGTTTGGATTTTAAATTCTTGCTCTCAAACTTTGACCCTATGACATCGTAATCTTAGCTCACCTGACGTGGCCTGGACATGACATGACAGTGAAAATTCGCTATTTTATTTCATAATAAGCTTTGATGAGTTGTCTTCATGTGTGCAAATTTTCTGAGATAGGTATTTTCTATAAACGTTTCCCCTTTTATGGTTTCCTGTATCCATGTCATGTATCTAGCCGTCAAAGCATGTGTATCGACTTAACAACAGTTGACATTACATTCCGGATTCGCTTCACGCCAAAATGAAAAGGTACCCATATGATCTTCCAATAGAGATGCAAGCCGATTTCTCCAAGCCAGGGTACTGTCACCCGATCTAGCCAAGGGGAGATTTAAAAAAAACTTTAATGCGAGTTCTTGCTGGGGTGGCTTTATGAATCAGGGTCATATTGCTAAGCAGAGATTGTTGCGTGAACCCTGGCCCCACCACTCGATCCATGAATTCCAATTCTACGACATAATTTTGACCGAAAGTTTAACGTACTGTCAATGCACCAACACGATCGCACGGTAGTTCGTCCCCGGCCTTATCGGGTCAGCTGCCAACTGACCCTCCCAGCCGGGGGCTAAATGCGAGCGCGTGAAGCGACTCGAACCATGTGTTGCCAGGAGTGTTGCTCTAACCAACTGAGCTACCCAGGCGGCAAATTAGTGAGCTGTACAAATGCATATTAGTTATTGAACCTTGGCTAACTCAAGAAGCACATCACACGGAACACTGCTTCTTCTAAAGGCTATTTAAATGTGCTGGTTATTTGTCTTGCCTATGCTAAGTGACGCTACTAATGCCACTAATAAAACCCGCTGAATAGCCGTGGTAAACAGGTAGTTACGAGCTGCGTGGGTCAACAGACCGGAGACGCGCCGTCGTGGGTCAACAGACCGGAGACGCGTGCGTGGGTCAACAGACCGGAGACGAGCCGTCGTGGGTCAACAGACCGGACGCGCTGCGTGGGTCAACAGACCGGAGACGAGCCGTCGTGGGTCAACAGACCGGAGATCGCGCCGTCGTGGTTGTGTGTTCGGCATGTCGTGGTGGTCGTGGACACTTGGATTATCAGGACACCCAGGCCACAGTGCACCACTTTGTCGCCTATTGGCCGAAGGGCAGTATGACATACCACCCATAAAGACGGCACCACCGCTGGCTATGAAGCTTCCGCTTTATACCTGTACTGCATCATGTAGACATGTTGGATGTTTTCTTTACGTATCTGGTCACAACCCTGACGCTGCGCATCCCAGGCTCTGGTCACAACCCTGACGCTGCGCATCCCAGGCTCTGGTCACAACCCTGACGCTGCGCATCCCAGGCTCTGGTCACAACCCTGACGCTGCGCATCCCAGGCTCTGGTCACAACCCTGACGCTGCGCATCCCAGGCTCTGGCACGATTCATTACTTTTCTGACGGATGCGTGGCTCAATATGAAACCGATTTAACTTTGCGAACATATATTTTGACCACCAGGACTTTGACTTGAACTGTGATTGGCGCACTTCTTCGGGAAATCGCATGGGAAGAATGCCCGTGATGGCATAGGTGAACGGTCAACGGTCAAGGGGGCCACGGTTGAAGGAAAATCTGACCCGCCCATACCGCAACCAAATTTCATCGGCACAGGCGATGTTTTAATTTCTTACCGAAAAGTATATTTCAGTCATCTATTTCATTGAAGCGTTGAAGTGTTGAAGGTCACCGAGACACTCCGCGAGCGCTTCTCTAAGTCGTTAACTGTGAAAGGAACCAAGGGATTGCACAAGTTTCTCCCGTCGATCTGCGTGCTATGACAGTGTATGAAGTATTGGGCAGCACTGGGCGCAATGTGCGAGTACCCAAGATGTAGGATACTGAACTGATGGGCCATATAGTTATGCTAGATGCTATGTAGCATGAATGTACACATTTGATGTAAGCACAGAGCAACAATTTATTTGTCAGTGTTGAGTGATCCGTTGTAAAATATGTTTGTGAAGAGTGTGGACTTCTAAAATAATTCAAAATCGTAGATGCGATTTAGAGTGAGTATGTCACGAGAAATCTCTTTCGGATATTTAATACATGGCGGTCGGTTTTCTAAAGCTGTCGAAAAATGTTTGTCTGTGTGTGTGTGTGTGTGTGTGTGTGCCGCTTCGACGCATGCTGTGCCAAAACGGCCGGGCGGATTTCGCTCAAATTTTCACACGTGATACGCCGGTACGGGGGACAGACTATGGCGGTGGTTTCGGGTTGCGCGTGTCACGTGGGCACGTGCCACGTGCCGTCAACTGGGGTCATGTTGAGATCAGTTATCCAGGGCCACAGCATATACCACAGGTCGCACGAATGTGAAACTTTGTGGAAACACGCGCTCCATAGGTAACTGCGTGCTTTTGTGGTCGGCGGTCGCGTGCGCCGTACTGTGCGACCGCCAGGCGCGTGCATCGGTTTTGAGTTGGGCACCTCCTAGCCGAGAGCGCCGCATACTAGAGCTATCAAATTTGGTGGACTGATAGCCCGTCACATGGGCTATACGGCATTGTACAATTTGTAGGGGTGGGCGAAGCGTGGCACGTGCAATGCGCTCATATTTGAGCAACACCTCCACTCCAGTTTAACATGGGGCTGCGACTTATCCAGACGAAAAACGCGACCGCCTTCATATTGGCGCCCGGCTCGGCTCACATCGCAGGGAATGAGGGATGTGTCACACTACGTGAAAGCCCACAGTGTTGGCTATCCTTTGGGCACAGTTTCGGTGCGATCGAGTCAATGTGCTGCACGTGAGCGACACCGATGCGATGGGAGAACGGGTTGCGCCGAATCGGCTTAGGTTTGGTTAGGTTTAGTTAGGTTTAGTTAGGTTAGTTTAGGTTAGGCTAAGCAAGGCTAGGTTAGGTTGGTGTAGATTTGCCAATTTTGGGTGAACTCAGTTCAAACCCGATGGAGAGCGTAATGGCTTGAATCGATTTTGAGCACACTAACATGGTAGTGGGGTTGGTGTGCATCTAGTACTGGTAAGGCTAAAGAGATTCACAGAGGCCAGACGAGCCACATCATGCCGCGTCTCATGCTGCTTTTATTTTGTTTACTGGCCTGAAATGTGAACACGAAACACAAAGATGTAGCGGCGAAACACAACAAAAGAGCATAACACATTCTATTACATTGATAGAAAATACCTATTACCAAAAAAATCCACATACAAAGACAACTTACCGAAGCTAATGATGAAAGAAAACAAGACAAGAGTTTCGCTGCCATCATGTCAAGCTCAGGTCAGGTGACTTAAGGTATGATGTCACGGGGACAAACTTGGAAAGAAAAACTAGCTAATATATTCTTCAGTTATATTCTACATGGAATATATTATAATATATTCTTCTTCAGTGCCAACTCGAAAATGTACACTTTTCGACTGCTTAAATTATTTTCCTTGGATATATAAGCCGCTAAATATAGCTAGGTACGGCAATCGCACCAACATGTATGAAGCTATAACTCCGTGACAGTTGAGCTGATCGAGCTGAAAATTGAGCAGCTCGAATCGGAGCACTAGAAGATCCTTTTAGCATATTTACGCAAATATTTTAGAGATGGAGTGGCACTCCCCGGTCGATATGTGGTAGAACGCTCCAGCTGTGACAAAGCATATCCCACCAACACTCACAGCTTGTCGGCAGAGCCACCTGCCATTCCGCCAGCACCGAGTCCCCCACCGGTGCCCGACTGCCAGCACCGAGTCCCCCACCGGTGCCCGACTGCCAGCACCGAGTCCCCCACCGGTGCCCGACTGCCAGCATGGCTGCAGATCCCGGCCGGGTCGCGTGGTCTGGACCGACTGGTTTGGTACCATGCTAATGCTAAGTTGTCATTGTCCATATTCAGCGTGAAGATGTGTTTCGAAAGTAAGTACTCGGGCCGCCTGGCTTCGTAAGGGATCTCCAGTCCTCACTAGCACACACCGGCTCACGCTGGATACAGTGCCCTCCTGCCAACCCACTGGACACATTCCAGCACACTTCTGAAACGCCTTGAGGGGCGTGAACAGCAGTCTTACGGCCGTAGCTGGAGACAGCCTTTGCCACAACATATACACAAACTCCATGCACACGTCTGTGGTGTACGTGGTAATCTACATGGGTGGATTCGCAAGACTATGAGCAACGTCGCCAACTTAGCTCTTCTGTTCCCTCAGGCTACTTGTGAGGTGCTACACACCATACGTCCCATAATCACGACACGGCCAGCGTTGTTAGCTGAGTGAGCGGTGTCACACCGAGGGAAAGGCAGTGCCACTTTGACCACATAGACACGGTGCATACAGCTTAGTCATGCGAGCTACATAACTACATCCTTGGGAGCAAACCCGGGAGAACATGCATGCTACTTTACTAAAATATTAGCATATGTAAGTGCATAAGAGTGGAAGGCAATGCTCCACGTACATAGTTTTCTGGTAGTCGTATTCCTATAAACAAATAAATAAATAAATGTTTGACACACAAAGCAATACCTACTGCACCACCATGCCTTCATCTTCTGGATGAGGTAATGAAATTATACTGTCAATGGAGAATATAACATAAAATAAGTGATATATGGAAGCACGATGAAATTGATCTCCAATTCGAGGTCAAGCTCTCTCTCTCTCTGTCTCTCACCCTCTATCTCTCTCCCCGTCTATCTCTATCTCTATCTCCCTCTCACCCTCTATCTCTCTCCCCGTCTATCTCTATCTCTCTCACACTCACATTCACACTCACTCTCTCACTCTCTCTCTCTATGTATGTATGTATGTGTATATATATATATATATATATATATATATTATATATTATATATATATATATATATATATACAAGTGATCGTCAAATGTACCCCAAGTGATCGCCAAGTGATCGTCAAAGGTACACCAAGTGATCGTCAAATGTAAACCAAGTGATCGTCAAATATACACCAAGTGATCGTCAAATGTAACCCAAGTGATCGTCAAATGTGCACCAAGTGATCGTCAAAGGTACACCAAGTGATCGTCAAATGTACACCAAGTGATCGTCAAACGTATACCAAGTGATACGTCAAATTTACACCAAGTGAGGGTCAAATGTACGCCAAGTGATCGTCAAAGGTACACCAAGTGATCGTCATATGTACACCAAGTGATACGTCAAATGTGCATCAAGTGGTCGTCAAATACTCGTTCGTCATGGACCGTTAGAGGAATCCTCGAGCAGAAAATACAAATAGTGATGGATGTGCGCCAAAACACCTCATTCGTGGCGAAATTATGATTGTCCGCCCTGGAACACGAATATGAGTTGTCTGGCGCACGTTAATGATGGGTACTTAGTTTGAGTTCGGAGGAGACAAAACGTGATCCAGGTTTTGTCTGGAACCACAAAATCGCCATTTGGGAAAAGTTATCCTTATCTTCCTGAATTGAACGGAGCGAGAGCCGTTTTCGTGTAATTTTCACTAGACTGCCTTTTCTGACGCAGAAAGATATTAAAGCCATTGCTTCAGCGTGCGAAGTGCAAGAGATGGTCTGTCGGTGACCACATTTGACACAAAGCTAACAACATCAGATGCAAAACACAAGACGCATCAACCACGACATTCAGAAGCATATGCAGTACCAAATGAAATAAATCGACTAGCCAACGTATTATCAGACGACGCATGCTGGCCCAGGGTGCACATACAAAATGCAAATGTGTTTAGTAGCTACCCCGGTGTCGAGTAGCAGGGTAATTCTAGAGAGCCCACAGGCGGAGGTCTCGGCCAGGCCAACACAACACAGAGTGGTCACCACAACAGTCGACCTCACCGAACGCGGCGAGCATCCAACACCACCTGTCATCACTTCAGGTTGAAAGCCAGGAAAACAGGCTGCAGAAGGGCAGACCGCAGCAGGTTACCGGCCCAGGTCCAACGGCACCACGCCTGGACATAGCAACCAACACCAACACCAACACCAACACAGTGCAGTGTCGCTCTGAGAAGGGCAGACCGCAGCAGGTTACCGGCCCAGGTCCAACGGCGCCACGCCTGGACATAGCAACCAACACCAACACCAACACAGTGCAGTGTCGCTCTGAGAAGGGCAGACCGCGGCAGGTTACCGGCCCAGGTCCAACGGCACCACGCCTGGACATAGCAACCAACACCAACACCAACACAGTGCAGTGTCGCTCTGAGCAACACTGTGAAGTGCTGCACAAGATCGATGCAAGCAGAAATATCGTTCCTTCGTGGAGGCTCACGAGTCATAGAAAGTCCAGATACAGTACGGGATGTTCCTCATGAGGCGCCAGAAAGAGCTATAAAAGACCTTGCACAATCGACCACCATTAGATATAAACGTGACGCACTTGTCCGCATGCCCAACCCAACTCCATGACCGGCTGACGGGTCCTGTCAGCTCACCGGCGGGGTCAGCCCAACTTCGACACTCACCTTGTGATCGCCCATACAACGGTCGCGGCCCACCATGCCGTACGTGACGTCACCGGTCTGGTCCTGACGAGTGCAGCCGTGTGTCACAGCCCGCACCAGCTCACGCGCCTCACGTCACACCACCCACACCAAGCCAGTGACATCCCACGGCTGATACTGCCGCCAGTCTCGGACACAGGCTCAACGCTATTTAGCTCCGAAGTTACCCAGGGCAAACGTATCATTCCTGTACAGTATCATTACTGTTCCATCCATTCGTTAGTTATTTGGGCTTTAGGGCGCGTCGACTGCTGTGGTCATTTTGCTGTTCCATCCATTGAATTTCTTTCATAAATTGAAACAGAAAACGTCATGACCTGATTGTATAGGAACACCGCAGACCATTTCCTCGTTACTTAGTGCGAGAAGCATGGCGACCGTTTGAGGAACAACTGGTGACACTTTGAGGGACCCACTCGGGTGTTTCAGAAGCCCGATGACACTTGAGGGAGTGAGGCGACGACAGAGAGACGTCTGTCGACGGTAAGGGAGGTGAGGTGAGGGGAGGGGAGGGGAGGGGAGGGAGGGCTGGCGACGACCAGGTGAGTCAGGCGACGGGCCGGGAGTTCCAATCACGTTCGAGGGAGGGGAGGACGGGCCTGGCGATGGTCTGGGGAAGTAATTATCAGAGTGTCTGGTGACAATCAAGGTAGCCCGTTGATGACCAGGGAAGTTAGGCGACCATCCGGTAATATTGTGGCAATCAAAGGGTCCGGCAGCAATCAGAAAGTCTGGTAGCCACCAGAGGGTCTGGTAGCCATCAGGTCTGGCAGCAATAAGCGGGTTGGGCAGCCATCAGCGTCCGTAAGGCAGCGTAGCTTCGGCTGGTGACGTGCGTAGTGAGCACGCGGATCCTAGCTCCCCATCCCGTTATCCGTCCATTGCCCAGATCCCTGCTTATGTCCTTCACCAAGCCCTGCAACAAGAACCACTTCCCCGTCATGAGCAGGTAGGCTAGCTCCTGGTTCCCTTCGTCCACCCGTCCGCTCAGTTTGATGGGGGTAGTCGCGCCCCCTTGGCCCGCTGCCCCAGGTTGACGGAGGCCTGGAGGCTGATGTCCCAGTTGCGGGGTGCCAAACCAAACCAAACCAAACCAAACCAAACTAAACTAACAAACTAGCTCTGACGGGGTGCCAAACCAAAACACGTCTTTGGTTCTGATATCCCGAAGGTGCGGACAGGCCCATAGGACCCCATAGGGTCAAGTGGCAGGTCGCCTTGGGTCGGGGGCCGGATCACTGTTCGGTACCTGGCCGGCCGGTATCTGGGGTTGGGTGGCGCTACATCGCGATCGGAGCGGTGAGCCCCCCCCCTATCTCTCTCTTCCTTCAGTGCGAAGGCGTCGCCTGCCCCGTATATTTCTAAGAACGTCTGGCGTCCTCCCGTTCGAGAGGCAAAGACGTCTCTCCCGTCTCCGTGAGATGGGAAGTCTGCAAGGTGTAAACCCAACAACACGTGTGGCAACTGCTACCAACAGCGTCCTGGCCCTTATAACAAGGGTCAGACTAGCCGTCCCCCGAGCGGGGGTTAGAGTGAGATTAGTGTGACTAGTGGTAGGACGGCACAGCGAACGACGCGCATCTTTGTATGTCGTGGGAAGACTTGCTGTTTTACGAGGACTACGGCATACCATGTGAATGGCATTTTACGCAACCTCACACGGAAAAATGTGTGTGACGGCATTGGGAGAACTGCAAAACGTTCCGCAGCGCGAGCAGTCTCCAGCGGACAAGTGCTGGTCAGATTTCGACTGCAGAACACTTGCTTCATTACTGTAAACAAAACTCCAGTAGGAGCATTAAGTTACTCTTCGGCACTAGTCTTCTACAGTCGAGATTGCGTCTGACGAATCGCTTCCGTAGAGCGCAAGTGATAAAGAAGACGAGGGGTAACATAAACTTGCGCCACTAATGACAGCGAAGTCACTACCTGTGAGCTTTCTGCGAAAGATGGCGATGTAAAGCGGGTGACGAGGACATTTTGCAATGAATGTATTTGTATTAAGATCAAATACTGTGGAGAACCAAAGAATCAGTCACTACACGATCCGCATTGTACTATCTCCCGCCTGTTGCAAATAATCCCTTTGAAAACCAGGTGGCGCAAATGCGTCAACTACCTGAGTTGGTAGGTTGGACGGGTCGCATAAAAATGCATCGACGAAATTACGAATGAGCACATTCGTAAATGCATCAGATATCCTGTTGTATATCACAGTGAAATTGGGCATCTGATAAAATCTTCAATAAATGGCAAAGCAAAATTCAGTTAGTACCGCTACAACATTCAAAATGCATTTACATTGAATATTAAGATGACAATGCAGTATCTTATATGTCTACAGGTATAATCAGGCATAGTGACTTGATAGCCAATCACTGTCACAGCGCGGGAAGTTCAAGACTTTGCATCATTTCTTGCTCAGACGCAAAATCATTATGTACAGAACGACACGAGCGGAAGTGTGACCCCATTTTGACGGTAGTCTGGGGGTTCATTCGATAGAAATTGGATCATGCCGAAGATTTCCGAGGTCACAACATCGTCGGAGCAAAGGACTTTACTGTAATCTAATTTGTCTATTGATATATCTCCGAAGTTGCGAAATAGACATGAAACAATTACCTAATTAAGCACTTTTCAGGTGACGAGTCACAAAAGTGGAGATGGACTCATGGAGAAGCAATTTCAGTTGGCAATTGCTCGACTAGAGAAATGGGCGAACACGAATGTCTTCAAATTCGATACCGCTAAGACTCCAGCAGTTCACTTAAGTTGCCACCAACGCCATTGGCCTGATGTGGCATTGAAGTTCTACGGACAAAACATGCCGTCAGTTCTAGGTACTCGTTTTCTTGGGGTTCATCTCCACCAACGTTTGCCATATAAAGAGCGCATGAAACCCTACGAAATGGGTGTGTTAGGGCATCGGCAGTACCGAAGTGTGCGGCTTGCACGTCATGCGACACAGATAGGACAACTGGACTCTTATTGCATTGCAGCTCGATTCGTTCGACATCGCGGGGGACGGCTTAGGGGAACTTGGGTTATTTTACGACGCATTCAACCGCTAGGTCATATAGCGTCGCCAGCCTCTCACGCCGATTGGTCGCGGGTGGACTCGGCAATGCCGTCGGTTGTGAGATTCGAACGACGGCTCAGGGGATTCGTTCGACGTCGCGACGTGCGGACAAGACAGGTAGCGGTCCGGAACGGCCGGGTGTGACAGGTACCTGTTTGATGACGTTGAGCGCGGCCCTGCTCATGAGTACACGGTCGCACCAGGAGGGACAGCGCGTCTGCATCAGGTACTGCGAGCGCTGCACGTTCTCCTCGAACGGGTACGACGGCGGAAACTCGATGGGAAACTCGTGAAGTCGGTCCCGGAACTCGTCGAACTCGCGATCAAAACCGCGCAACTGCAATAACGGTTGCCGTCGGAAGTCAAGCCAATTAAACATGGTCCGCGCCCTGCCGCTTAATTTCCAAGTACCAAATGTTGCTAATATACATTCAACCATTGTTGAAGCCATCACCATAGGACATCTATCATCCCGACTGGCGCTGACTGACCAATGCAGTCGATGCGCCCTAAAATCCAAATCCCGATTGGTCAGAAATAAAGAAATTACTCCCAAGTGCAGCGGGCCCCTTGAATCAGACACATCTCGGTTCACCGTGCATATCCACAGTCCATACTCTGTGTACAGTCTCCTACAGTGGATACAGCCGAGCTCACGCACCCAGGCGATGTTCTGCAGGAATGTATCCTGATGGGTGGAGTGAAAGAACTCCTTCTTGCCGACGCGAAGCACCACGGCCTCGGCGGCATCCTGGAACTCAAGCGTCTCGGGCCCGGCGCGCGGCAGTGCCTTCAGGTCTTTGGTGAGGTGCTGAAAACACGGCCGGGCTCAAACGGGCGCCCGGTGTACACCTGTACTGCAGTGCCGTCAGGTCTTTGGTGAGGTGCTGAAAACACGGCCGGGCTCAAACGGGCGCCCGGTGTACACCTGTACTGCAGTGCCGTCAGGTCTTTGGTGGGGTGCTGAAAACACGGCCGGGCTCAAACGGGCGCCCGGTGTACACCTGTACTGCAGTGCCGTCAGGTCTTTGGTGGGGTGCTGAAAACACGGCCGGGCTAAAACGGGCGCCCGGTGTGCACCTGTACTGTGACATGCAGTGCTGGCGCTGGTGTGTGCTGGTGACCTGGCTGGTGTGTGCTGGCGCTGCTGGCGCTCGTGACAACGTCTGTGACCGACTGCTGACCGCCCCGATGAAGCCAGCCTTCGGCGGGAACTAAGCTAACATCGTGCACCACACTCATAATGGATGGAACATACTTTGTTACCTCTGCAGCCCATAGAGCTTAGCACTGCCAAGATAACTGAACCGCTTGAGGCCACACGAGCCGCGCGATAGGAGACACCGTAACGACAGAGTAGCTGACCGCGTTCGACGGAGTCACGGACAGCATTCGGCACAGCAACGGATGGTGTTCTAGAGAGTAACGGACAGCGTTCAACAGAGCAACAGCCGGCGCTCGACAGAGCAGCAGATGACGTTCGACATCACGCCAGGATGTCGGCAGGCGCTAGCGAGGTGCAGCGACCGGCAGAGTCCCGGCTAGAGGAGACCTCAGGACCTCGCCTGCGGTCGGTCGGCTCACCTTGACGACGCCGTGGGTGTTGACGCGGAAGTTGAAGTCGCCGAAGAGGAAGGCCGGCACGTTGCGGTGGCGGTCGCCGTGGAACAGGTCCAGCGTGTGCTGCAGCGCCCTCCGCCGGTTCTCCGAGTAAGGCGACGGTGACTGTCGGCCGCCGACTTCAGCGTCAACTACACCAGGTTGGTTATTGGTTTTTACGACGCGTCGACCGTTGAGTCATGTAGCGTCGCCAATCTCTCACGCCGATTGGTCGCGAGCAAAGAATAGCGACAGGTGAGGCTCGAACCCACAATATTTACATTGTGAGACGAGCAACTTACCCCTAGAATACTCGTCCCCAACTACAACGGGCCATGGCATCTCGCAAACGCCTTCGTATACTAACTATCCACTCGCATTCACTTGCACACTGTCGACTGACACCATCATCCGCACTCACTGGCAGCCAACGATATTTTTATATATATAAAAATTGTCCAAATTCTCGTTGGGGTGGCTTTATGGACCAGGCCTTAATAGCAATTAATTATATTGCGAAGCAGATATTGTTGCGTGAACCCTGGCCCCACCATCCGATCCATGAATTCCAATTAATGGCATAATTTTGACCGAAAGTTTAACGTGTCGTCAATGCACCGACGCGGCCGCCCGGTAGCTCGCCCTCGGCCCTATCGAGCCAGCTACCAACTGACCCTGCCGGTCGGGGACTATATGCGAGCGCATGAAGCGACTCGAACCCTGTCTTGCGAGGATAGGGGAGACCAGTGCAGGCCAGCGCTCTAACCAACCGAGCTACCGGGGCGGCAAATCTTGCTTGTACTATTGGCGTTACAACTAACTTGGCAGTCAGGCTGGGCGTACTGACACCTGAAGATGCTGCATAGGTGTAGGAGTGGCCGGAAACAGTGTATCTATGCAGGATATTCAGGAGTCGGACGCCCAGCCTGACTGCCAAGCTAATTGTGACGCCGATTATACAATCAATGCCAGCTCACAAGCTGGCAAGTGCGCCCACTGTTAACTCACACAGTCGCCTGCAGCCTTTCCTCAACTCGCACATCGGCAGTCCGTCCACTGACCTACATTCTGCCAACTCACAGTCACATTACGTCAGCTTGCAAACGCCATCCGATGATATATCCCCCGTGATCCCCTTCCCATAATGTCCCCTAAAGTTGTGCACTGAGCCCACACCGCACCATCGCAAGTCATGCGCGTGGCATTCGCTCACTAATTCGCAAACGCTGTCGTCCTTTCAGAATGTCGTTAACTGTCAACATATGTACGACTACGCCACTCAATAGTGAAAGCCATGTCCTACGCACAATCGCTGCACTGACCACACCTCAGTCCACGACGACCTCAGTCTCAGCTCTCCTCCCGCATGGACGGAACACATCTCAGTCATGCTGGAGCTCAGTTCACTTAGTCAGCAGTGTTTCGGTGGCCACCTTGCAACGGCGAGCACCAATTCAGAGGAGCATCTTGTGTTCATGCAGGAGTGGGGTGCCAGAGAGATCACTTTGTCACGAGCAACATGGGCAGGATAGGGTTCACAGGTTAGATTCAGATGGGGAAAAGAGTCAACCAAAATTGATAACAACCGCCCGGTGGGATAAAAGAAAGGGACATGCATCGATAGGGAAACACTGGGGAGAGGGACGATACGAGCGTACGCACACTGGGACGGGGAGCTTGTGGTAGAGGAAGGCAACGAGAGCTGAAAGCGACCGCGTGGGGCGGACATGACTCACCGTCTCGATGGCGATCATGTTGCAGGCGTCGTGGAAGAGGTGAATGTTGACTAGGTCCACCTCGGTGCCGCGCAAGCTCCAGCGCGTGCGCAGGTAGCCCTTGCGCGACCACTTGCAGTTGGGGAAGTACTCCTGCGGGAACTTATCCTTGTCGGCCTCTGCCACGGCCGCCAGGTCGTCGCTGTACACCTCGTGTCCCTGCACCGGCCGGTACCTCTCCGCTGCAACAGTACCGCAGCACATTGCTGCAAATCTCAACCGAATTGAACGCGTCAACATCCATCAATTGTTGTGTCATTGCGTTTTTAAGGAACACTAATACATCAAATGCGCATTACTGAAAACTTATGAGTAAGAAAAACTACCTGTCATGCATTGACATTTCTCGCGATATTCTTCATGTCAGGACCGCCGTACATGTGTACTCGATGGAGCTGGATAATGTGTTCCATCTAACACACTTGACGAGGGCAGCAGCCCGATTATTCAGAACTAACTATGTTCTGTTAGTTATTTGGGCCTTAGGGCGCATCAACCATGTTGATCACATAGCGCCCACATTCAGAACATAGCGTGAGCTAACAACTTGGTATTGATATATAACTTCCTTCTCGGGTTATAGGCATACAAGCATATACGAATTCCATTATTGGGTTATAAGCTCAGTAACTGGACAATGAACAAGAACAGCCATTATCAGTCTCACAAATGTCAGCATCACCTTTTGCAAAGCAAGCAAGCACTCCGCAGAAACGGAGCGTAATACGCAGAAGCCCCATGCTGGCGAAAACCATACGTTGAATGAGCACCCGAGTAATTTTTAGGGCTAGGTCTTACATACGTCGGCGTTACACGGATATAAATGTTGAAAAACCATTGGCTTCTCTCAAATAATGCGGATGCCATCGTCGCTTAAACCTGTCCGGCCTGCTGATCTCGTGCGAAACGGAATTGATCTGCACCATCGAGTCTCCAGCCGACAACCGCTGGGTCAGCAGGTGGCTGCACACCAGCCAACCAGCCGTCTGACCTGCCCGCTAGCACAGACCGCCGGCCAACACGTACCGACCGCGCCAGTCCCAGGGCAGTGGCAGCCGTCTGACCTGTCACCTGACACAGACCGCCGGCCAACACGTACCGACCGCGCCAGTCCCAGGGCAGTGGCAGCCATCTGACCTGTCACCTGACACAGACCGCCGGCCAACACGTACTGACCGCGCCAGTCCCAGGGCAGTGGCAGCCGTCTGACCTGTCACGTGACACAGACCGCCGGCCAACACGTACCGACCGCGCCAGTCCCAGGGCAGTGGCAGCCATCTGACCTGTCACGTGACACAGACCGCCGGCCAACACGAACTGACCGCGCCAGTCCCAGAGCAGTGGCAGCCATCTGACCTGTCACCTGACACAGACCGCCGGCCAACACGTACTGACCGCGCCAGTCCCAGGGCAGTGGCAGCCGTCTGACCTGTCACGTGACACAGACCGCCGTCCAACACGTACTGACCGCGCCAGTCCCAGAGCAGGGCGGGATGCAGCCGTCGGCTGATAAGGTATAGGTTGCCCAGTGCTGTGAAGCTGTCAGATCGCTGGAAGTTTTCGTCCAGCATAATGACGGCCCGGTCAAACTCGCCGTCCACCTCCGGACTGGACAGCACATCACTGCGGACAGACAGCACGTCACTGCAGACAGACAGAACGTCAGCATAAACAGATAGGACGTCACTGCAGACAGACAGTACGTCATCATATAACAGACAGCACGTCACTGCAGACAGACAGAACGTCAGCATATAACAGATAGGACGTCACTGCGGACAGACAGCACGTCACTGCAGACAGACAGAACATCAGCATATAACAGATAGGACGTCACTGCGGACAGACAGCACGTCATCATATAACAGATAGACGTCACTGCGGACAGACGGTACGTCATCATATAACAGATAGGACGTCACTGCGACAGACGGTACGTCAGCATATAACAGATAGGACGTCACTGCGGACAGACAGCACGTCATCATATAACAGATAGGACGTTACTGCGGACAGACGGTACGTCATCATATAACAGACAGGACGTCACTGCAGAGACAGACAGCACGTCAGCATATAACAATAAGGACGTCACTGCGGACAGACAGCACGTCATCATATAACAGATAGGACGTCACTGCGGACAGACAGTATGTCATCATATAACAGACAGCACGTCACTACAGACAGACATAACGTCAGCATATAACAGACAGCACGTCACTGCGGAGACAGCACGTCATCATATAACAATAAGGACGTCACTACGGACAGGCAGTACGTCATCATATAACAGACAGGACGTCACTGCAGAGACAGACAGCACGTCAGCATATAACAATAAGGACGTCACTGCGGACAGACAGTACGTCATCATATAACAGATAGGACGTCACTGCGGAACAGCACGTCATCATATAACAATAAGGACGTCACTGCGGACAGACGGTACGTCATCATATAACAGATAGGACGTCACTGCGGACAGACAGCACGTCATCATATAACAGATAGGACGTCACTGCGGACAGACAGCACGTCATCATATAACAGATATGACGTCACTGCGGACAGACAGCACGTCATCATATAACAGATAGGACGTCACTGCGGACAGACAGCACGTCATCATATAACAGATAGGACGTCACTGCGGACAGACAGTACGTCATCATATAACAGACAGCACGTCACTGCGGAACAGCACGTCATCATAAACAATAAGGACGTCACTGCGGACAGACGGTACGTCATCATATAACAGATAGGACGTCACTGCGGACAGACAGCACGTCATCATATAACAGATAGGACGTCACTGCAGAGACAGCACGTCATCATATAACAGATAGGACGTCACTGCGGACAGACAGCACGTCATCATATAACAGATAGGACGTCACTGCGGACAGACAGTACGTCATCATATAACAGACAGCACGTCACTGCGGAGACAGCACGTCATCATATAACAATAAGGACGTCACTGCGGACGACGGTACGTCATCATATAACAGATAGGACGTCACTGCGGACAGACAGCACGTCATCATATAACGACAGCACGTCACTGCGGAGACAGCACGTCATCATATAACAGATAGGACGTCACTGCGGACAGACATCACGTCATCATAAACAGATAGGACGTCACTGCGGACGACAGCACGTCATCATAAACAGATAGGACGTCACTGCGGACAGACAGCACGTCATCATATAACAGATAGGACGTCACTGCGGACAGACAGCACGTCATCATATAACAGATAGGACGTCACTGCGGACAGGCAGTACGTCATCAAATAACAGATAGGACGTCACTGCGGACAGACAGTACGTCATCATATAACAGACAGCACGTCACTGCGGAGACAGCACGTCATCATATAACAATAAGGACGTCACTGCGGACAACGGTACGTCATCATATAACAGATAGGACGTCACTGCGGACGACAGCACGTCATCATATAACAGATAGGACGTCACTGCAGAGACAGCATGTCATCATATAACAGATAGACGTCACTGCGGACAGACAGCACGTCATCATATAACAGATAGGACGTCACTGCGGACAGACAGCACGTCATCATATAACAATAAGGACGTCACTGCGGACAGACAGCACGTCATCATATAACAGATAGGACGTCACTGCGGACGACAGAACCCACATAAAATACAACATAAATAGGACTCACTGCGGACGACAGCCGTCAGCATATAACAGATAGGACGTCACTGCGAACAGCATGCCATCATAAACAAAGAGCACACAAAGTTTTTTTTTTATAAAAAAATTCGGGGGAAAGTATTTTTTTTTATTATAAAAGTTCTGGGGGGAAAAAACCCTTTTTTTTATAAAAAAGAGGGGGTTCCTGGGGAAAGACAGCACGCCACCATATAACAGATAGACGTCACTGCGGAGACAGCACGTCAGCATATAACAGATAGGACGTCACTGCGGACAGACAGCACGTCATCATATAACAGATAGGACGTCACTGCGGACAGACAGTATGTCATCATATAACAGATAGGACGTCACTGCGGACAGACAGCACGTCATCATATAACAATAAGGACGTCACTGCGGACAGACAGCACGTCATCATATAACAGATAGGAAGTCACTGCGGACAGACAGCACGTCATCATATAACAGATAGGACGTCACTGCGGACAGACAGCACGTCACCGCGGATAGACAGCACGTCACTGCATATAGACAGTCACGGTTCGTCAGCCAGGCCGGCATCAGCATAATGTTGGCAAATGACCAGTGGGAACATAGAGCAAGCCAATCTACCTGTCTGCACAAGTTGCACCCGTCTATCTTGTTTGGTAATACCACAAGTAGTGTTGGAAAGCTGTCCGACACGTCGCGGTTGGCCTAGATGACGTTAGCGTTCGGGTAGCCGCGGCCGCCACATCGCCGTCGTCCGGTCGTTATCATCGGATTTGTGGACCAGGAAGTGTAATCAAATGTCATAGGAGCACTTCGTAAGCACTCGTGTGGTATCAGAGCCGGACATAACACTTACCAATATTGCAAAATTGCATGATAGTGGCAGCTTCAGTTCCCAAATACACATCGATAATAGCGACGGCCGGAGCTTTGGCGGCGACGACAGTGGTGGCGACGATGTTTTCCATGCTTCTCATCACGACAAAACAGCACAGCCAGGGAGTTAATGGGGTCATGCCCCCCTTCCCCTAGCAATAGGAGGTTCACAATGAAGGAGATCTCTGAGACACCCGACTGACCTCCCCCCCCCCATAGCCACGCTCGATCGAAAAGGCCCCAGCGAGACATCTATCAATCAAACATAATTAAACATGCCCGACCATAATTAAAATGGCAAAAACAAAATAAACGCATTTCATCCAGAGGTCGGTTGGTTAGTGGCTGTACAACGCACAGTGTTAAAATAATGATTTATCGTTAGGTGTGAGATGTCGAAACAAGTACAGCAGGATGTCGAAATCGCCGTGGAAATAATGCTATTGAAAATTTGTTATATCCTGCAAACCCAGTTTTGAGAAGATTTCTTACATATCACGGTTCCCGCTTTGCATGTTTCGAGAGGCACCTAATTTAGGGACACCAATATCAACGATAACGATACAAACACCTATGCTATAAACTGGTATTATATAACATACATAGCACATCATGGGTAATCCCTTCAGCTGAAATCACTCTACGGGATGTTCGTGATCACGATCCCGGATCAGTTATGGTGAGCATAAGCACGATAGTTGCAAATGGGATACAGTTAGAAACGAGGAATGAATACTTCACAAATGCGCATCAAGAAGCACGATGTCGATGCTCCTTTCGGGAAGGATGTCGATTCAGCGTTCAGTAAGTGGTATATTCCACCCTATTTCGCGAAAAATGTATCACTGACAACGCATCATCTGGCCTGGCCACACGGTGCAGTCGACCTCCACGCCCATTGGCCGCGGGCGAAAAGCAGCGACAGGTGAGAATCGAACCGACAACCTTCGGCCGGGAGACGAACATCCTACCCGTGAACTGTTCATCTTCAATACACCTACAGTTACATAGTACAATCCCAGTCACTGCAGCCATAACAACTGTGCACAAACTTGACACTGAGGTGGCGTTGCGGAGGCAGCACCGTACGTATCATGACCTGTACGATATAACTCATAATATGCGGGTGAAATATAGAAATCAAACCGTCCTATATTGCCAAGTTGTTACCGCTGCATACCGTTCCCCACGCAACATCCTGATTTTGAAACACTGGATCATAGCGTCTCAGATTCAATGTTGGCTTCAGCAGTAACTGATCGCATACCGCGGGCACTGTAAACAAAATACAATAATTAAATACAATAATATTCCATCATGTGAGCCAGCATCTCACTGAATACCAGGTAATGGAAGCTTCGTGCGTCTGCAGTGGTTATAAAAACACATACCTGACAAATCTGCTGACGTGTTGCATACTGGTCTCATAGTTTTTTCCTCCCACTTCTTGGCAGTGCAGACCGACGAACTCTGGCTTTTGGTCCCGAATAAGCTGCAAAGGGTTCGCAAAGGTTGTAGATCATTGGAAGCTGTGTGGCTCACGTCTAGCATATACGAGCAGGTTTTGGTACTGATTATTTGTAATTTTAAATCACAAATGCAACGTACTGAACATTACAAAACCAAATGGTCGTGTATCTGATCTGACTAGAATACTTCATCCGTGCATACCTTCACGTTGACAGTTGTGAACGTAAGAACTTAGTTCACGCTTACCTTAAGAAATTCGTCCATCCATATCTTCAGCATATGATCAGGCTGGAAAAAACGACAAATCAAACCACAGCGATCGACGATGGATGGAGACAGGGCATTGAAGACACACCGACAGCATCAGCCATAGAACATGAACAAAACCATGACATCATCCTCTGGCTGCACTCACCGACGACCTGATTAGCTGATTCAGCCACCGGATTGTTCCCACATTGAACGACCGCAAGGTACCTCCGGTTCCAGCACGAAACGTGCGAACTTCCCCAACAGCAAGGACGAAAAAACAGAAAATCCCTCCCAAATGGAATGCCCGATGAGGTAATATTCTGGATCTCATGTGGTAGACAGAATGCCTATTAATATATTTATCTTATGACTTAATATAATTACCGCGGATGCATGGCTCATACAGCATTTCCGACATACATTGGAGGAACACCATATCGCACCAACGTCATGTAAATGCATTTGGTTTACGATGCTGTATTACCGTTTTCGTCTACGTTTTTGCGAGACAGAGAATACCCACATGCTTTTTTTCGGTGTAACAGCACAACATTGAGATAGTACAGTACGCACTATCGGAGTATAATGCATCACAAAACGGGACATATCTACTAATAGTAGTCATTGCAGAAAATTACAAAGCAGCAGTCGCAACCCTCTCTAAAACAGCGAAAGGATAACACAATAACTGTGGCGGCAATCAAGTTGATGAGAATTCCACTCGTGATAGTTTCCACAAGCTTCCTCAGCAAGGGTCACAGACATCTCAATAATGACTGCTTGGTGTATCCAAACAGAATTTGCAGCACGTCCAGGTCACGGTGTATCAAGTAGATTATTGCAGAAAAGCCAAGTCCAATAGCATGGCACAATCCCGAGCCGTCGGAATCAATCAACAGATTTCAGGTTTACACTTACACTTCACAACGTATGCAACATTAATGTGATTGTCCAGAACGTAGAAAAAAGCCACACAAATGTTTTGCACTGTCAATCAATCAAAAACCCGAGACACAACAGATCAAAACAGCTTGGTGGCCTTATAACATATAGTCTGCAGCAGCACACCCTTGTGCAGATCAAAGCAACTCACCACTGTTCAGCGGTTTAATTCGTTGCACGATGGCGAAACACTGCATAGCTACAGCTTAACTTACGTCCTCGAAAATGGAGCCGACATTTGCGGTCAGCAGAAGAACTTCAGTTGCCATGACTCCTGCAAGCAAACAACAAGACGTTAAACTTAAACTACCAGCACATAGGCATCAAGTACAAGTGGCCATGTTATCTCCAGCACAATGGTGGGACTGCCAGTGGTAGGATCAGTGTCAGTGTATCCAAACACATTCTGGACCGGAGAGTACGATGAAGAAAAATGTGTTCCTGAAAAAGTATTGTAAGTGGGGAAATACCATCAAGACCAGAAAAAGGCAAAAATATTAAAAATAACGGTACACACCAAATGCAACGAGGTAGGCTGTCAACAAACATAATGGGCAGTCCTTGCTACTTGATGCAATGCATCTGTTCAGTCTGATTGACATGCATATTAATGTTGGAAGGTCGACATACTGGGTACCCATATTAATGTAAAAAGGTTAATATGCTGGGCACCTATATTAAGGTAGTAAGTTTGACATGCTAGGTACCCATATTAATGCCAAAAGGTTGACATGCTGGCAGACTTGTGCTCGACTCGAGTTGAATCAAGAATCGACTCATGAATCAATCGTTTTTGGATGAGTCGAGAGTTGAATCGCTTATTTTCCACAAAACATATTTTGAGTCGTGAGTTGAATCACATCTTTCTAAAAATAAATTAGTTGAATCATGAGTCAATCATTTGAATCACAATGATTCATTTGAGTCTTGTGACCCAAATGCATGTTATGAACAAATAATAGGAAGCATGTATCTGTGTGAATATTATGTCATGACACAAAGTAGGGAGTAAAAACACAGCATAATTACTCATGCTTAGCAATACAATTGTCAACTTCTAATCTGCCAGTGAGTAAAGAATGGAGGGTACCAGTACTGAAGTTATTTACCAAAAACCAATTACAATAACTACAAATAATTATTAATGTTAAGCTTGGTATCCACAATCAGTATCATGCACGAGTCAATCCTAGTACCAGGAGTACAACACATAAATGGGTTGTAATTGTGAAAAAGAATATGGAACTGACATTGTCCTGCACTGGAATTGGCATCTGCACTGAATAAAATTCCGTTGGCTAGTTATTTGTCACCTGCGCGTTTGATATCATATCAGATGCACATGTGACAAATAACAAACAAAGGTACCTTTACTAGAAGGTAGATGGAAGCTTTCTTTCAAGCCTGCATGATATCATCCGAATGTTTTTTTTTAATATATGGTATCAATTTGTGTAATTTGGTTCATTTGGTATCAATTTGGCTGCAGATTACTTATTTCTCCTATATATGAAGGAAATGTGTACTGGATATAACATATTTTAACCAGTTTATATATGCCTTCTGTAATATCCTAAAACTTAGTCTGGAATACAAGCATGATCTTTTTTTGTGAACAAATAGCATTGTTCTTGTCATAGCAACACTTGTTCAACTTTATTGATGAAAATATCAAGTATTTTGGAATGCGTGGCATTATATAGGTTTTGTTCAGGTGATTTGAGCACGATTGCTCGAAGTCCTGACCTGTGTAATTTAAGCAATGTCTCAAACTTATATATATATAGAGGAGAGGTTATCATGAGAGAACAAATGAGTGACGCCATATTGAGGTTGATTCTTTCCATCGACAATTACAGGATTTGTGTAAAAATGGCACACATTTTTGATCAAAATGTTGTTTTTCTGGTGTTTTCTAATGTGATTTCAAGGAATTTGACTCATTCATTTGGAAAATGAAAAATTCCCAAGATATAAGCACTTCAAGTTCAAGTACTTTTTCCTAATAAATCGGTCGAAGAAAATAATTTTATTTTGGGTCTTCTCCCTCTATATTGTTCCTGAGACCACTTGACCAGGGAGCAAAAATCCGCTGTAATACCACCTATTGTAGAGGTAACTTTAGTAAGAATACCTATTAAACTTCCAGAAATTTAGGAAATATCCTTACTAAACACACTTCCCTTCTTAGTAAATATACATACTAAACCTTCGAGGATGTATTGGACAGTGGTGCCCAAGGCCTATTGAGTCAAGGCTGTGCCCAAAGCGATATATACCTAATATATACCGAATTAAGGCAGAAACATACGGTTTTCGATGTCAGAGTATTAAATCGAGTGCATTAAGTGTTGAACTTCTTCTTTATCACATCTATGACACACCAGGTACGGATGATTATACGCGATGTGCTATATTTGTAGAGAAGATTTCGATTGTTTATTTCTTTGCCAACTGAAAAGTTATCATTTGCAGGGAAAATGCGTGGTCGCATCGTCAGTTTTTACGTTAAAATACCATGCATTCAAAATAAAAATTCAAAAGAATCAAAAATTTACCTTGATCTCCAATTATACCCAAAGTTTTAGCAAGAATAATATATTCAACAGATCAAGATGTTTCAATGTTAGAGCATCTTCGTTGGCATCTAAATAAATACTAATTCCCTTCTTTAATTAGACACAGATGAAGATGCATAGACATCAAACTGTCTGTCGAATAAATCATCTTTGCCATAACTGTTTTCACGTCACATATAGGGGAAGAGGGGGGATATCTGAACACGTTCTGTTTTCTGAACCCCTACCTTTGGTCGTCTCCCACATCATGTTCAGTGCATAAATAACAAAAAGATGGTGGTATATAAAAGATATATATATATATATATATATATATATATATATATATATATATATATATATATATATATATATATATATATATATATATATAGTGTGTGGGCAGTGCACACCAAATCATATGGCTTGAGTCTGATCTGAATCGATTCAAATTTATGTTTGAGTCGTGAGTTGAATCGGATCTCTGTAGCTCCGACTCTGAATTGAGTCGAATCAAATAATTTTGAACTGCTGTGAATCATGAGTTGAATCGGATCTCAAGATCTATGAGTCAAATGTGAGCCGATTACAAAAAATTGAGTCAAGCACAAGTCTGCATGCTGGGTACCCAATTGATGCTGAAAGGTGCAAACAGAACATGTCATTCAGTAACAAAATCAGGAAGTGTTGTTACACCACAGCTATGACAATTGCCTTGGAAAGACCAGCAGGAAGACATCCACCATGATGGGTTGGTAGAGCAGTAGCCAAGATTGATCCTACTGTCACGACGAGACACGAGTCAGGCCGCTACTCGCTACTGCATCTAGCCTCCAGCTAGAAACGTCAGCTGGAAACACACCAGGTGTGACAGTGTGCAGCTTCCAATTTTTTTCCTGAGTGACTGGATGCTCACAATTATGTTTTTGGACCAACAATGCTCTGCAAGCTAAGTGATGTCAACAAGCTGCAGAGCAAAACGACTGAGCGTCCTTTTGAGCAAAGAAAAACAAAACCGTCGTGATAAAGTCTGAGACAGGGCAGGGGGACAATCTCGTCAAATGGGCAAAACACGAAATGGAGGGACTCTCTTTATCACAAGCCATGGAAGAAAGGAGAGGATTCTGTCCATTTCAATCTCTGAAACTGGTGACATGATATGCATGGCAAAGGATCATGATCACACCAATAGGGCATCAATTAGATGTCATGCTGAACAGAGGCCTCCCAAGGTCCATAACTTTTATTTGGCTACTATCAGAAGTGTTCTGACAGGTCTTTAGGTAAATTAAGCTAACCTTGCAATATATACATATATATATATATATATATATATATATATATATATATATATATGTGTATATATATATAATACTTTGCAGCCCAATACAATACCCCACATATTCTGGGAATCAAAGTGAAGTAGTCTGTGGCACTGCAGTGTCCAAGAGGCTCAATCACATACCCTTTTTTATTCAATCAAGTCATACCATAGAGGTATTGTAAATCAATGTAGTCAGCTACACACCCTGATTTAAAAAAAAAATCAACCAACCCATGAACCATGCACAATGCCCATATTCCTATCTGCCAACACTATCCCATTTAACAATCACATTGGATAATAACATCACCACAAGAAAACATGATCCAATATAAAATGGTATAGCAGGTAAGTAGAGGGACACATAAATTGCACCTAAAGCTTCATAACTCCTAAGGGATGATGCAAAATATTCTTGCTCATTCTGGGAATTTAGACAGGGTGTGAAAATGGACAATTGGAAACATGTAGCTTATAGTTACTGCTATAACTTTCAAGTTCTTGATGACATTCCATAGCTAGGTAATTGCTAATTATTATGTATATCTACATTATTTGAATTTGAAACTTCATTGGCATGTCATAAGCATATCCATCTGCCTCAGATGAAAATCATGGGTTATATTTTTTAGATAAATTTTTATAAATCTCATGCAATTTTATTTCTCAGACATTTTTTAATGGTCTGAGATTATTTATCTGGCTGTAGCTTGATTTTCGGGGCAACTGTGCAATAGTTTAGAGCACATGTGTTCTATGTGTTCCAAATGCATACTTAGGAGGACTCCAGGCCCAATTCTTAGGGGCCTGGCTGGGTCATTCAAGATCAAAATTGATATATTTGTGAGTGACCTATTTTTCTGACACACAATTGGCTGGGATGGGCTGCTCCAGGCTAGGCTGCAGAGCATAGCACTTTCAATGAGATCTTATCTGTCTGGGGCAGGAAGTCAGCTGTGCAGGGACAGGTACCTTGTGCAGGCAGGCTGATAATCCACTGGCATTTCACACAACTTACAATTGAAGAAAACCACAAAAATGAACAGTGTGCCACATTTGTCTTAGTTGATAGCTGCCAAATGTTTTTACATGCAAAAAAACCCTCCTGCCAAAATCAGTTTGGTGCTTCATGTGGCTGAAAATAGGGTATATTTGCAGTTTAGGGTAATTTCTATTTGGGGGAATTTCTTTTTCTGTTGCAATGTTGCGAATGTGAAGATGATGTGACCAACTATTTCCTCTACAAATATATACTTTCAGTTGGGAGGCAAAATAACGCCAACAAAATGGGTCTGGACTTGCAGCATAGCATAGCTTAGTATACAAATCATAGCATAGCATAGTGCAGCATAGGTAGCACAGCATAAAAAGTAATGTTCAAAACGAATACAAAATGGTGTAACATAACCTAACAAAACTTAGCCCAACATTCCATGCAAAAAAGCAAAATATTGTTTGATTTGAATACAAAAAATTCCACTTTATCTGAGAAAAAAATTATACTAAAAAAAGCCTACCCTAGGCAAATATAACTTAAGCCAGCCTGAACTGTTCTTGAAGTAAAAAACTGAACTTTTTATTAAAACAATAAAAAATTAAAAATATAACTTACAGCAAAACCCTAACCTAACCTAACTTAACTAAACCTAACCCCCTTGTATGCTTCATGGAGGTAAGATGTGTGTAAAGCTTGTCTTGTGTTTACCTTAAACTGCAATAATACCAAACATTTCAGGGTGAGAAGTGCAGGAGGTTGTTCATTAACCATGTCATGTGTGAATTTTTGTATTGGTTTGATGTGAAAGATGTGTTTATGCAAAAAAAGATGCTTGCCTTAAACCTCTGGATTTGATTACCTCTATATTTTTGGAATTTTCTGCACATATTTGATCTTCATGGTGCAGAACTCTGCCCTCTGGTGCATTTCAGTGTGGATTTTAAATTTAATTGGCACATCTCATTTAGTTTTTTGTCACACTTTGCAGTCTGTGTCCAAGGGCCTTCTCTGGGTATGGAGTCCCATGATATTGTTGCTAGTGGTGGGAATATTTTTTTAGACAGACTGTTTTTAGTATAATTTTCCTTAAATCATTTTATATTCCAAAACCCATATCCCAATAGATGGCAACTAACAAGTCTGTGTTGTTGTTATTGTGGTTTAGGGGCGCATCGACTGCACAGGTCATATAGCGCCCATAACAAGTCTGTGCATGAACATCCTACTCATGGGGCGTGTTGTCAATATCGATTAGTTGTGTAGAAAAGAAGAACCTTGGGTTCTTTTACGACTCATTCAACTGCTAGGTTATATAGCGTCGCCAACCTCTCCCGCCGATTGGTCGCAGGTGGACTTGGTAAATACTGTTGGTTGGGAGATTCGAACCCACAATCTTGCAATCAAAAGTCTGATGCTCTACCAACTGAGCTACAGTGGCCCCTTAACCATTTGTCTACAGCGGCCAATTTGTCATCTGGCAGTCATTCGTCAGCTGCCAGATACCAGAGCTGAGTGCAATCCCCATGTAAATCAGAAAGCATATTGCAATTTGCTGATGTTCATAAATTTAATTCTGCTTATTTCTAGTGTCGATAGTAAAACATATTTTGTTATTAAAACTGATGTGGGAATTAGATTTGGTGGTCACCTTTAATTTATGCAGATCATTATGTTGGGTCTTCTCCCTTCATCTTGTTCCTGAGACCACATGACCTGGGAGCAAAATGGTGCTGTAAAACCACCTATTGATGCATGCCTGAGTGCATGCCTGAATTTAGGCTTGTATGCACAAGATATCATTGAAAGCTGCCATGTTTTCCAGACTAGGGTACAGCTCACTTGACTACAGAAGTTATGTTCTGGGTGGTATGACTGATTGCTGATTGTTTTATAAACAGATGCTGCAAAACATCACATTAGAAGTACTTGCAGATTCCAGTGCAAACCAAAACATCAGTCCCAAACAAATCTGGATTGGGGTGAGATGAGATGACGGTTAGGAATGTGCGACAGAAATAAAATTATGAGGTAAACTTGAACCGGCACTCACAGTGACAGCTGACCATCCACCTAGTTGTAGCCTCTTCAGCTTAACTTGTGGGTGCTCACCCTCTGAACAACGAAAGGGCTCCCTTTATAAAACATACGCCTCATCTTGGAAAACAAACTAACGTGAAATCGATGCAATAATAAATATCCAGACGAAAACCGAGAAGCAATGCGCCATGAACGAACACGCAGGTTCCTTCGTATTTGGTAGCTTTTTAGGGCTTTTTATTAGAGCTTGGGGCATTATTGCCGTGTACCCAACCCCAATCAGCTGCCGTCAACACTGTTGACATCGCCAGGGCTTGTGCTTGTTTCGTACTTAGTGCATACTGCACGCAGATTCCAGGACAAGGCACCGCTTTTTTAATTGGGGAGTTGAAGTGCCCAATGCATAGAGGAAATGGGAGACCCGAAATCGATATGGGGCCCAGCCATACCCATATTCATGTAAAATTGGAATTATTTGCAGGGTGAGATGCGAAGCAGCATGGGGGCCGATACCATTAAAATATATACCCCAATCGACACACATGCGCCAAGCCTGACTAAAACACCATCCATGCATGCATTCTAAGTTAACGAACATTGCAGGGGTGTTACTTTGCATGCGCTAAGGGGGCAACTCCCCAAACCATCATTCATTTTACCCCGAATCTTTGATCCCCCAATGGGACCGAAGCTGAACCATTGGCTCGCGGACTCCAGTTGATTTACGAATACGTAAAGGAATTTGTAAGCAATGTTGCGGAGAGCTGTGTTGAGCATAGTTGAATTGAAGATGATTATAAAAAGTAACCAAATGCTCATATTATTAAGTAAAATAGGATAAAAAATCGGTCTAATATATTTCGGGCGTGACCCTTCTTCGGAGACCAGTCTCCGAAGAAGGGTCACGCCGGAAATATATTAGACCGATTTTTGATCCTATTTTACTTAATAATATGAGCATGTGGTTACTTTTTATAATCATCTTGAATTTGTAAACATTTAACTAAAATTTTTAAACACTTCTTAACAAGCCATGATGACGTCAGTGACACTATTATCGCCATGTGTTTCGTCCACAAACAACAAGTGCGCCAGATTCGGTGACATGGCTTACTTGTAAACAGTACTTGTAAAAAGTGGGGCTATATTTTTTTCTGCAGGATCGAATATCGCAATAGTAATACTTGTTATGGTTCAGTGGAACCCCTGGGAGGCTCACTGGTCTGTTTGAAAATGTCTGCAAGCTTATTGTTCTCGCACAAATCAAAACGTGCTCATAGTTCACTGGAAGTGGTACAAAGGGGAGTTTCCAATGTGACAGACAAAGATAATTATTCTTTAGACATAAAGACATAAAAGATCAGTGCAACTATGAGCCACAAGGGCCCGTCTTGGTTGCACTCTGTACACTGAACCAGTTTTCCACCAAATGCGCCAATCAACTCTCCCTGGAATACAGAAAAACAAGCCCCCTATTCTTATAATGATTGTCTATGCTGTTTTTAAAGATGTTCGATGTGTTACTCCTGACAATAGTTCCTGGCAGCTGGTTCCAGTGTTCTACTACCCTGTTGGTGAAGAAAGACTGTCTTAACCTTGTCCTGCTGTGATTAACTTTAATTTTGAATTGATGACCTCTAATTGCATCACTTCTGTTAAATTCAAACAGTTCCCTGTGATAACCCTGTTCCTGACCATGAACAAATTTAGGTAAATTTACAGAACTAGGTAAAATGCGATTTTTCGGATTTTTTTTTAATCTGAGGGTATCTTAACGTAAAAATCATGATGCGACCATTCATTTTCTCCGCAAATGATTACTTTTCAGTTGGCAAACAATACACGACCATAATCTTAACTCTGCAAACATAGCACATCGCGTATAATTATCCGTACCTGGTGTATCACAGACGTGATAAAGAAGACATTCAACACTTCAGGCACTCGATTTGATACTCTTTGACATCGAAAACCTTATGTTTCTGCCTTAATTCGACATTATCTCCGAGAATGCATATACTCGCAACACGCGGCGCCAGCCACCGTCGATAAGGGTGGCGTCAACATTCCTTGCGATGCTGTATTATTTTATTTAAATATATTTGATGACGTCATGGCCAAAAAATTTGTTTCGGATAATTCTGGTTTTCCGGTTAGGTTAGGTTAGGTTAGGTTAGATTATATTATTATATAATTATATTATATAATTAAATATGAATATATAAATAATACAACAAAATAAAATAACCTAACCTAACCTAACCTAGACTAAGATAACGTAGCATAATATATAAAATATATTATATAATATAATCTAACCTAACCTAACCTAACCGGAAAACCAGAATTATCCGAAACAAATTTTTCGGCCATGACGTCATCAAATATATTTAAATAAAATAATACAGCATCGCAAGGAATGTTGACGCCACCATTATCGACGGTGGCTGGCGCGGCGTGTTGTGAGTATATGCATTCACGGAGATAATGTCGAATTAAGGCAGAAACATAAGGTTTTCGATGTCAAAGAGTATCAAATCAAGTGCCTGAAGTGTTGAATGTCTTCTTTATCACGTTTGTGACACCATGTACGGATAATTATACGCTATGTGCTATGTTTGCAGAGTGAAGATTATGGTCGTGTATTTGTTTGCCAACTGAAAAGTAATCATTTGCGGAGAAAATGAGTGGTCGCATCATGATTTTTACGTTAAGATACCCCGTATTTAAACAAAAAATTCGAAAAATCACATTTTACCTAGTTCTGTAAATTTACCCAAATTTAAAGACCTCGATGAGATCTCCTCTCAGCCTTCTATATCTTAGTGAAAACATATTCAGTTTCTTCAATATTTCCTCATATGCCAGGTTGCCTATGCCATTCACCATTTTCGTTTGCCCTCTTTTGTACTCTCTCTAAAAGCCAACAATCTTTTTCATAACTAGGGGACCAAGCTTGGACACAGTATTCCAAATGTGGCCTGACATATGCACAGTACAGCTTTCTGATGACTTCCTCACTTTTGTATGATACATTCCTATTTATTGCCCCAATCATTCTTAGTGCCTTCTTCCTGGTACTTGTTGTAAAAACAAATTGTAAACATTAACTTTCAGTTAATAAGCTAGATACCTAGGTACGTCGTAGGTTTCTACCCAAGAAAGAGGTTTTGAGTGGGGTTCCTAGTATATAATGAGCAATGATGCATTACCTTTGATATTGTAGAATGGGTAATCTTTACCTTTCGGCCGATACATACTGCCAAGGTTAGTGATTTGTAAAGAGGTGTACAGTGGGGAACAGTGACATCACAGGAGTCGGGGAAGTGACGTCCCAGAAGTCGGGTGTCTGTAAAGATTACCACCTAACCTAGACTAAGATAATGTAGCATAATATACAAAATGTATCATAGCATAATATAATCTAACCTAACCCAACCGGAAAACCAGAATCCTCCGAAGCAAATTTTTCGGCCATGACGTCATGAAATATATGCGACATTGTATGCGACACCTCTTTACAAATCACTAACCCTGGCAGTATGTGTCAGCTGAAAGGTAGAGATTACCGTAGAATGCACAAGAGAAACCTAATCTAACCTACCTGACCAGAAAAATGGTAAGTTTGAAGTTTAAGGTAATTTATTATTTCTTTTAATTTATTTTATACAATGTTTACAAATGTGCTGAACATGATGTGATCACTCATTTCCTCTGCAAATGCATACTTCTCAGTTGGGAGCCGAAACAACACTAAAAAGGTTGCTTTGAGTTGGGTAGTATAGCATAAAAAGTGATGTTCAAAATATATATTTTTTTAATGTAACAACCTAACCTAGGCAAACCTTTGATGCAAGAAAACAACTTCCTTAAGAGGTGTATAGTGGGGAACAGTGACGTCACAGGAGTCAGGGACGTGACGTCACAGGAGTCGGGTGTCGGTAAAGATTACCACCTAACCTAGGCGAAGAAAATGTGGCATAATATAAAAAATGTATCATAGCATAATATAATCTAACCTAACCTAACTTAACCGGAAAAACAATCCTCCGAAGCCAATTTTTCGGCCAAAACGTCATGGAATATATGAGACATAGTATAGGCAACTCTTTACAAATCCCTAACCGTGGCAGTATGTGTTGGCCGAAAGGTAAAGATTACCATTAAGGCTTAATAAGAGCCACAGGGGCCCATCTGGGCTAAGCCTATCTAGAAAAGGTACAAGAAATGTACATACTCTCACCCCAACCAATCCCTTATCTCAAGTTCCTAGAGAGCTATATATCCCAGCCTATCTAGCACCATTCACTTGCTATTGCATAACACACTAAACAATTACAAACTCCTCCCATCATACCCATTGTGCTACCATAGACAATCTCATCAGTAACACATCCTGAAGGAAGATGCTGAATCCACTGCTAGGTACACCCTATATAAAATAAAGATTAAATTAAAGGGGTTTCAAAAAAAGATATTATTTTTATTTTTTTTTGTGATTGTATTGACTTAATAAGATGATCAGTACATTTCACAATTGTCAACTAGTAACAAGTAAAATGTGATTTTTAATTTTTTTTTGGTCGACCATGTGAAGCCCATCCAGTCCCTAAGTCTCAGTATAATGGAATTTTTTTTTTTTTTTATTTAATTTAAAAAAACGAAATTATTTTTTTTTTTTTTTTTTTTTTTTGGTGGTTTTTTTTTTTTTTTTTTTTTTTTTTTACTAAAATAAAAATTTTTGGGGAAAAAAAGTGGTTTTTTCTTTTTTTTTTCATTTTTAAATACCCCATAAAAAAAAAAAAAACCCAAAAGTCACATTTTACCTTGATCTAAACCATGAAGATACCATAAGCCTGGTAAAAAGATCCACCCCAACAATCCCACATCCTGAAAAAAACCAGTCCTCCAATATCCCACACACCTATTAATGTCTATCTACCCTAGCTATCCAGCCCTATTCCCCTGATCTCTCTTAACACATGTGGATTGAATGCCTTATCAATAATTTTCCAACTGGCACTCCCGACCAGTCATAAATTATTCGAGAAGTACAGTGGAATATACCACTTACTGAACACTGAATCAATATCCTTCCCAAAGAAGTATGAACATCGTGCTTCTTGATGCATGTTTGTGAAGTCTTCATGCCTCCTTTCTAACTGTATCCCATTTACAAATGTCATAGGTACTTTTGCTTACCATAACAGATCCAGAATCGTGATAACGAACATCCCGCAGCGTTATTCCAGGTGAAGGGATTACCTAAGATGTGTTTTGTTATACAATACCAGTTTATAGCACAGGTGTTTGTACCATTATCATTGCTATCAGTATAACCAAATTAGATACCTTTCAAAACACTCAAAACGGGAACAGTCATATGTACGCAATGGTCTCAAAACTGGGTTTGCAGAACTTCACAAGATTTTAAATCACATTACCTCCATGGCGATTTCGACATCCTGCTGCACTTGTTTCAACATCACATCTTACAAGAAATAAATATTTTAGCACTGCTCGAAACAGGTTGACGAATGAGACGTAATGTGACGTTTTCCACTACATTTCATAGGTATTATGTGTGCCTCTGTGAAGTTGTGTACTCAAGTTTCGGATAAGTTTGATTTAATCGTTTCTTTTTGTATTACAGATGGTGGGGAATGAAACTGGACCGCGAAAGCTGATCATTGTTGCTGTATTGGGCACACTGTGAGTAATACAGTGCAACTGTATGTCATGTCGAGACATCCATGGTAACTCCGTGAACAAGCGAAATGAAAACATGGATGCCAAGGCTGTGTCACAGAGCAGCAGCATCCAGCTATGGAGCAGCTGTGATCAGCACACCGACTGCGTCCCAGCACCAGGTGGCGAAGTCCTGCCGCAAGATGAAGAAGTCTCGTCACAGGGCGACACGCTTCTTCCTCAGTACACTACCAAACCACAGAGCGGCAGAGTCCTATGGAACAAAGAGGAGCCACCTCAAAGTGATCAGGTCAGGCCCCAGGATGACGTCCCACGACAGGAGAGCCGTGGCCTTCCACAGTATGATGAGACCCTGCCGTGGGACAATACCCTGCCACGGGATGACACCGTCTCGCCGCAGGACACCACCCCATCGGACAATGCTCCGCTGCAGGTGGAGCTATTGGGCCGCTGTGGCTACGTGTGGACGGCGGCGGGGGCGCAGCATCTGCGTCAGCTGCGCCTGCCTGGTCAGCTGAGCGGTGCACTGCCACGTGCGCCGCGTCAGGCCACTCAGCTGGGCCTGCCATTGGTGCTGCTGCCCGAGGAGACGGCGCTGCTGGAGCAGACAGGTGCGTATGTATGTACGTATGTATGTATGTATGTATGTATGCACGCATGCATGCATGCTCGTATCAATGTATGTATGTATGCATGTATGCATGCATCTTTTAAAATCCATCCACATGTATATGGCTTCATGCGCTCGTGTCATAAGATAAATCGCGAGGAAAATAAGAGGAACAGTTCACACATGTGCACCTTCTATCAATCAGTACATTTACAAATACACGTTATAGCAGACCAGCTGTAATCCTAATCTGATAAATATGCTCCTTCAGACAATTTGCGTGCATTGCCATATTGCACTGTTGAATATGGTTCGGCGCTCTTTTGAAAGCTTTTGCACTTCAGTACATTGATCTCTGGTCGGATATTTGGGATGTCTTTGTTTGTGTGCGTCAACATGCAGGCGAAAATGTCGGTCGTCCTCACAGCATGTGTTGGCTGGTTCTGTCATGGGGCGGTGAGATCTGTTGCACTTCTGTTGGCAGGCGTGGTGACTTCGGCAATCCTATTAACGGTGATATAGTGACGATCCTGTCACACCTGTCGACAGATCCAGTGACGATCTCAGCGTTCCTCTCAGTATACCTGGTGATGATTCTTGCCTCTCTGATCTGGTGACGATCCAGACACCGCTAGCACTGGGTCTGGTGACGATTCCGGCGTGCCCCTGTTGGCAGGTCTGGCCCGCCTGGTGACGTTCCCGACACTGCGCCGTGGGGCCCGCTCGGAGGAGGCGCGCGCCTGGCTGCGACGCCACGACGTGGCCAGCGTGGCGGCGCAGCAGCGGCTGCTGGTGACGGCTCGCCAGCACGAGCTGCTGCAGCGCGCCGACCAGATCACCGCCGGCAAGCTGCGCAAGCTGGAGCGGCAGCGGCGCGCGGCCGGCCTGCCGCCGCCCGCGCCGGCCAGCCGCCACCGGCTGCGCGCCGAGTTCGTGCAGCGGCTGCGCGCCGACGCGCTGCCGCCGGCCGCCGACCAGTGCCGCGTGCAGCTGTTCGCCGGTGAGCCGCGGCCACCGCCGGCCACCGCCGCGGGTGCGTCGCCGCCGCCGTCGGCACGCCAGCGCGTGCGGCGCGCCGCGTACGCCGACCTGTGGCGGCGCGGCTACTGGCTGACGGACGCGCTCAAGTTCGGCGCCGACCTGCTGGCGTACGCCGGCGACCCGCTGGCGCACCACGCGGCGCTGCTGGTGCGCTGCGCGGCGCGCCGGCCGCCGCTGCGCGACCTGGCCGCGCTGCAGCGGCTGGCGGCCGGCTGCGGCAAGACGCTGCTCGTGTGCACGCTGGACGCCGGCGGCCGCGTGCGGCACGAGGTGATCGGCCGGCGGCCGGTCGCGCTGCTGCCGCCGCGGCCGGAGCCGATCGCGGACGGCGCCGAGGCGACCGCGGTGTACGGCACGGGCGGCGGTGGTTCCGCTCCGGTGGAAGACGCCGACTGGGCCGATCCGGCTGACGCGGATTCCATGGACTGGGGCGACCCCGCTCACGTAGACAGTGTGGATTGGGCCAATCCTGTCCACGTGGGTGGTGTGGGAAGCCGTTGCCCAGCGCACACGAATTCGACAGAAGACGGCTTACGATCTCACATGGATGGCGGTGTTCCAGCTGAAGTGGACGGGCGGGATGGGGCCTGTATGGACGACGTGGACGTGGATGATGTGCATAGACGCCACAGCGAGTGACGCCGACGTTGTTCATTGCCATTGCAATCGAGCCAGTTGTGTGTGATTGGCCTGTGACCTGCATGGTGCTCAAAACGATAGCGATGGCAGGTGCTGGGTTCTGATGAGACAATATATACGCACGCTGTATATCGAAGGGTGTCAGGTGGTTTGGGCAGATCCGCTCACGCTATCGTTTGGTTGTGGTATTATGTGTGCTGTTTGCGGCGGCAATGCTGACATTGTAGCACTGACGTATGTCTATTCGAACAGTGGTGCACGAAATGAGCCAGTCGGTATCACACTGCTGTGGATCACTTCAGTGGCTCCAGACTGCTCAGGAACGAAGTTGCGGACAAATTGGTATCAGTCAATACTCTCGTGATTCGGAGAAGGGGTGATGTCCCCCTCTTTGGCTGTGAAGCGTGTCACTCATGAATCACGTGACTGCATAGAAGCGTTGACTCGGGTCCACTTTCGGATAATGACGATAACGGTGGCGAGGACTCATTCTGCGAGTTGCGGGTCAGCTACCCCAGCTACCATATACTGCACTTGCGCTTCGGGGAATGCTCAATGTTTCCAAATATGGTCCGGAAGAAATGTCAATCTCATTCCCCGATGACCACGAACCACTTGCATTTTACGTGTTCAGTTGACGAATAATTGCAGCGAACGCTCGTTCTGAAGCGTCCGACGTATACAGCGTTGAATGTATTAACGCGGTGATCATGGATGCCATCATTCTCTTCCACAATTCATCATTGCTGGAGCCAGCAATTGCGATATTCTGCATCGCGATGCCACTCCACCCCACCCCATCCACAAACCGGATGCTCTGATATCCACGACAGTGCGTAACTGGTTTTAGTCTCTCGTGGTTTGTCCGTAGCGCCGCCGCTGCAGGGTGTTTAATGCTGGGACGGGTCCGGGAACACACGCCAATCGGCAGATATGGGCGGTGATCGTTACTCATTCGCAGCTCGGCGTACCCACGTCGATTCGCCACATGAACCTTTGGACCGCACATTGACCACTTGTCATGTCATGTGGCGCCCAAAGCTTCCCAACTCCCGCCCTCCCAGACAAGCGTCCTCGGTGGTGCCGGTGGAGTTATCGGGACCGTACTGCAGTGATATCACTCATCAAGCATTCATAAACGAAGTTTATGCTAATTAACAAAAATGCAACGATATATTTGTCGGGGTATTACAACAGTTCGCGAACTGACTCGCCACAATTATATTTCGAAGAAGTTGCACTAATTAAATCTCCAATCAACTTTATACCTCCGATTAACTTGCTATCAAAGACAAAAATCATCAGGCTTGCGCAAAACATGGTCTATGCCTTCGCCGGTGCCACCGCTCCGCTAACGAATGCGTCCAGTGACGGCACCAGATCAACGAGCCGACAGAAACTCCGTGCTGTACAAAATGTATTAGAATACATTTTTCGACAAACTGAAATGGTTCGCACCGGGTTCCGCTCACGGTCCCTTCCTATAAAACTAATTCCGCTCTGACTACAACCAATTCAGCTGCACGACGTCGACAAAGTGCAAATCAGGAACACCAAGTAAAAAAAAGACACGCGTTGTACTCGGCCAGCACGGCGAGATTCGGAGGAGCGACAACATATACGACTGCCGTGGACGTGACACCGAGCCCTCCAGACGGCGCGGTATATACATCGGTCCTGTGCCGACCGACAGTCGGCGTCTGCGGCCGCAGCCGTTGCCAGGTGAATAAGTAAACCAGTGATGGCTGCGATCAACGCAGAATCTTCACGGACACTGGCAGATGCGCGGCCATTGTGAGCACATTGTCTGTGGTGACGCATTAAAGGGCGGCCTGTGTCGACCCCACGTTGTCGCGGCTGCCGGGATCAGCCAGGTTGTAAACACCGGTAACACACGAGACCCATCTATGATCACACCATCTTATATATCGTTTATACGTTACAATGCAAATATGCATGAGAAGTGAAAAAAGTGTTAAAAAGTATCGTACAAGGCTGCCTTTGGCACACATAATGACTTCGAGAGGGGTGTCCTCGCTGTGTGAGCACGGGCGGCACAGCTGGTAGCTGCTACAGCTGGTGGGGCGTCTAACGCAGGTAGCTGCTAAAGCGTCTTAGTTTGGTAGCTGCTGGAGCATCACACACTGACAGCTGGGCAGCTGCCGGACCGCCACATACCAGCATTGCAGCTGCTGAAGTCTCACATTGGCAGCCGCTGGAACAGCACACACTGACAGCTGGGCAGCCGCTGAACCGGCACACATTGTCAGCTGCTGAAGTCTCACACTGGCAGCTGCTTGAGCTACACACTAACAATTGTTCGTAGCTGCGTATGTGTCACAGCGATAGCTGCTGGAGTTCCGACGCTGACAGCTGTGTAGCCGCTGAAGTATCTCGCCAGACGGCTGCGCAGCTGCTGGAATTTCAGCGTCGACAGTTGTGCAGCTGTCGAAGTGCCTCGCGCGTAGACAGCCGGCGTGACAGCGCGGGCCGGGGGCGGCACTGCTGGCGGCGCACCCCCACCGGCCAGACGCCCAGGAGACGGCGGACACTAGCACTGGAATTCCGACGCCGTGATGGCGTTCAGGTCCTTCATCAGACCCTCCAGGTTGGCCATCTCCTGGGTCAGCTCTTCGGTACTGTACGACGGCTGGTGACAACAGAGGCCGTGTCACTGCACGTGCAGGTGAAGCCGCGGCGCCACGGCATAGCGGATCACAGCGCCACGACTGCACAACTCCCACACAGCCTGAGCCATTGGCAGAGGCCGTTGCACCATACCGAAACCGACTCATCAAACTCCGGCTGTTGTTAATAATGTTAACAAACTGACCACTTTTTTTTCCCATTTCCACAATCAACAAATTGACAAAACGTAACAATTTGTTCACAGCTGAACCCAACTTTCACCCCTGGCCATGAGCGGCGCCGTTATTTTGGCTCAGGGCTCTGAGAGGCGCCAGCTCCTCTCGATCAAGAAATTCATTAACGCTGACCCACCCCTCCATTCCCGGCGCCACTAGATCCTCCCCCTCCTCCCGGCGCCACTGACCCTGAGCGGCGCTAGCTCCTCTCCCCCCCCTCCACTCCACTCCCGGCGCCACTGACCCTGAGCGGCGCTAGCTCCTCTCCCCCCTCTACTCCCGGCGCCACTGACCCTGAGCGGCGCTAGCTCCTCTCCCCCCCCCCACTCCCGGCGCCACTGACCCTGAGCGGCGCCAGCTCCTCTCCCCCCCCTCCACTCCCGGCGCCACTGACCCTGAGCGGGGCCAGCTCCTCTCCCCCTACACTCCCGGCGCTAGCTCTTCTCCCCCCTCCACTCCCGGCGCCACTGACCCTGAGCGGCGCCAGCTCCTCTCGACTGACAGCGCCGTCGGCCGGCCGCGGCGAGCACGCGAACGCCGGCTTCTTGAGCGGACTGCCGAGCGGCCGGCCGGCGGCCAGCGGCGGCGGTGGCGCCGGACAGCCGAAGCTCTTGAGCGGGTGACTGCCGGCAGGCGGCGCCGTCCGCTTGCCCAGCGAGCCCGAGTCGAGGCTGCTGGCCGTGCTGGCCGGGTAGCCGGCGGGCAGGCCGACCGGGCCGGCCGCCTCCGACGAGGAGGCCGATGCCAGGCCAAGTCCGGCGCCGTAGTGGCTCTCGGGCGCCGTGGGCGCTGCAATGTGGGCCGCGCGTCACCGTCACCGTCACCGTCACCGTCACCGTCACAGTCACAGTCACAGTCACAGTCACAGTCACAGTCACAGTCACCGTCACCGTCACCGTCACAGTCACAGTCACAGTCACCGTCACCGTCACCGTCACCGTCACCGTCACCGTCACCGTCACCGTCACCGTCACCGTCACCGTCACCGTCACAGTCACAGTCACAGTCACAGTCACAGTCACAGTCACAGTCACAGTCACAGTCACAGTCACAGTCACAGTCACAGTCACAGTCACAGTCACAGTCACAGTCACAGTCACAGTCACAGTCACAGTCACAGTCACAGTCACAGTCACAGTCACCGTCACGTCACACCACCAGCCGGCAATTGTTACCACCTTCTGAAACTTTTGTGAAAAAGGTGCATAACTGGAAACATGTTTACATCCTATGCTAATTACTTAGCTTAGGCTGGGTTGGGATGGGATGAGATGGGTTATGTTAGGTTAGGTCGGTTCCTTGGGTGGTTTACGACGCACGATCCACGATCATGGCTAATGGCGCCGCTCACACTTTCGCCGGCGGGCCGCCGGATTGGAAAATGTCCCGAGTGGTGCGAGCGTTGAATACAGGACCTTGACATCCAGAGCTGAGCACCTTAACCGCCCGGCGACCCCCACCCCAGCTTAGGTTGGATTATGTAAGGTTAGGTCAGATCAGGTTACGTTCGCTTCGTACAACAATCAAAGTTAGCATCGATTGCATCTACGAAATATATGACACAGTTAGCATTGATTCCCCCCAACTTCTGGTTTGTGTCGTGTTGTTTGATTGTGGCACTGCACAAAACAAAACTTACATTGCACAACTGTTTACAAATATTACATTAAATTTTATATATCACATATAGCCAATGAGGTCTTTATCTTCTTATTCATATATCACATATAGCCAATGAGGTCTTTATCTTCTTATTCATATAACCAATGATATCTTTATATTCATATAACCAATGAGGTCTTTATCTAAACCTGGCGCCGAACTGAGAAGACGTTTCGACACACTACCGGGCGCTGCGGTGGTAATAACTATGGCTATAAATACGCATATACTGTGGTTATTGGTTTTACGACACGTCGACCGTTGAGTCATGTAGCGTCGCCAATCTCTCACGCCGATTGGTCGCGGGCGAAGAGTAGCGACAGGTGAGGCTCGAACCCACGATCTTTCGATTGCGAGACGGGCAACTTACCCCTAGACTACTCGTCCCAATACGCATTGGGTATTGGGTATACTGGCTCCCACACCAAACGATTAAATTGCATGTCGTCTGTGATAAGGCAGTATGGGAATGGCAAAGGTGTGGTGGGAAGCGTCTGGGTGTAATGGGACAGGGTGAATGTGTGATGGGGAGGGTCAGGGTGTGATGAGACAGGGTGAAAGTGAGCTGGGAGATGGCCCGAATGTGATCAGGCAGTGCTGGGGAGGGCTAGGATGTGATATGATGTGATAGCCAGTGTGTGATGGAAGAGGGTCAAAGTATGCTAGGAGATGGTCCGAGTGTGACCAGGCAGTGATGGGAAGGGCAAGGATGTGGTGGGAAGGGTCAGGGTGTAATAGGACATGGTCAGGGTGTAATGGGACATGGTCAGGGTGTAATGGGACAGGGTCAGGGTGTAATGGGACAGGGTGAAGGTGTGATGGGGAGGGGAGGGGTGTGATGAGACAGGGTGAAAGTGTGCTGGGAGATGGCCCGAGCGTGATCAGGTAGTGTTGGGGAGGGCTAGGATGTGATGGGGCAAGGCCGGGGTGTGATGGGGATGATCAGGGTGTGATCGGACAGGGTCAGGGTGTAATGGGACAGGCCAAAGTGTGCTGGGAGAGGGTCCAAGTGTGACGAAGGAGGGAGCAGAAAGGTGTTGGATGCGTTCACCTCACCTGGAGGGGGCGGCGGCTCGTTGCCCAGTGTACGCGATATGCTGAACTGTGTTCGCGGGTAGACGGGCCGCGTCTCCACCGTGCCGTTGGCCAGCGCCGTCGCCGACGTCCCCGCTGCGGCACACAAACGCCACAGTGACGTCATACGGCCGACACACGAGGGCTCCAGCTGCAGCTCGATCCATGCTCAGGTCAAAGTGAGGCTACACGGCCAAGACACGGGATATACAGGTGTCAGACGGCCCTACCCCACCTCCAGTGACGTCACATGACAGGCATCAAGGGATAGTAACGTCACACAGTGTACACTGCACACGCCACAACCGGAACTCAGTGACGTCTCCAATCCCACAGTGGAACTAACTAATACATCACATGACTCGCGATCGGCCCAAATGATACACACAGTGGCGGAACATTGGAACGAAATACGGAGAGATTAGCGTCGCAACGTCATGAGTTTCTCCTATTCAATCACGATTACTCCCAGGCACGACGATCGGCCTATTAGGCACGGTCGAAAGCCACGACAGGACTGACACCGGCGCCGTGCCAATCCTGCTTAGCTCCGGCAGCCAGCCGGCGTAGTTCCGCTACCCCTGCGCCCCAGATACGGGACACCAGCGACAGACCGTAACTGGGTCATCTCACCCCTACCCCGTGCGAAAGGGGAAAGGATACAGTATTGCATTACAGCAGCATTACAGCACAGTATTGATCGACATGGTGACCGTTTGTCTCTAGCTGGATCAGGATTGGACCCTCCCCGTGTGGAGCTGAAGGGATAGACAAGAGGTATCAGTAAATCACGATGGCGACGTTAGAACATTCTGACGGGATGCATCTAAATAAGACCTTACACCACAGGAATTCAAGTGTGACCCACAGGTACGTGACATGCCGCAGGATGGAGTGGGCGCGAGAGGGAAGCTGACGTTGCAATGCCGTTGGCGACTTTGCGTCTCACAAAAACGGATTGCTGAAGCATTGGCCATGCTTTCCAGCCCGCTCCAACACCCTCCAGACACTGTTCATAATAAGCGAGAACAGACGGGCGGGTACCGATTTCCAGTCCACCTAGCTGAGCCCGGACCCCCAGCCCGGGCCTACACCACGAGCTTCTGCCCGTTCACAGGACACTAGGACAGGTAGCCTGAATTCTGGCGCTCATGGGGTTCACTGCATACAGTGTACTTATGCTGGAAGGCTGCGGCAATATTCCAGTGTATCAGGCAAACTGCAACACAGGACCAGGCATCACGGAGAAAGAAGCTTGCATGCAAAGTGGGATCCACACGCAATTCCCGCAAACTGGGTGTATAACCCACCTTCACGTTCGCCTGATTTTCAACGTGGACAGTGTGGAAGACACCAGCAGAAAAAAAACACCGGTGCGAACTACGCAACTGTCCATACATCTGGCTCGACGTGCACAGAAAAACGAACAGCAAGCATGCCGTGTATTTGCCATAAATGAACTGATCTTCCCCTCCCAACCGACACCCGCACTTACCTTGCCGATGCGGGGCGACATCTATGGGCACAACGATAGGCTTTGGTTTGAACACGGACCGCCGCTGCAGCTGCTTGTCTAATCTGTCCTCGCTGCGGGAGTTGCCTGCGTGCGGCCGGGGGCTCACGTCACCACGTGCATTCACCGGCAGCCGTCGAACCCCAGACGTGCGGAGCCAAGCGGAGCTACACACGTGCCAACGGCGGCCAAACGAGCCGGCCACAGCGTCAAACTGCTCGCCGGCTTGACGACAACGTGCCATCGAGACGGCTACGGGACGGCGACTCTGCACTGCCCATTTCAAATGCAACAGGCCACAGTTTGAATGTAGTGCCCAAGGTGAGACTGGCCAGCCTCGCAGCCCTCCGTGAAGAGCAGCATAGTGCATGCTGCCAGTGTGAACACTGAACATGCCCATGGACACAGTGCAGGCATCAGCTCGGGAGCGTCCCGTGACCACCTGATCTCGGCCTCGCTCATACAGTGGTGCGCGCACGCCAGCATCGACACGGACACGGTGCATAGAGGTGCAGAGGCACGGCGGAGGTGCCGTGAACGGCACGGATACAGTCAGCAAACCGCAGGTGTGTAGCCACATTCAGAGCGGTGTGCATCCCGTGTGTCACCAAGCAGTCACTGGTGTGTTGCCTCCCTGTCGCGTGCCATGCTATCCAAGGGAAATGCGTGCACATGGGGTGGCCGAATGGACTCATCAGCAGGGTGGGAATTAAGGCACTTCTTAAGAGATTTTATCTCTGAAAACATTTTTGCACTCCGGGTTCATACTGGATAGGATAGGCTTCACATGTACTCCGACACAAATGTGGGAACAAAGATATCAATAAAAACAAACACAGAACGACACCAAAAAAAAACGCTGGTTATTCCACTTACGGTCACCACTCAAACTAATCACTTTTTGTAGCAGTCAGCAGCCAGACCACAGCTTCACACACGCCATCAATCTCAACCACCGGAATTGCCGACAACAACGTGCCAACAGCAACTTGCAAGATGATGCGCATGCGCACTGAGAACACTGTTCTCCGGCTCTGGAGCGGCGTCTCGGAATACCTGTGTTCCTGCCACCCTATAGTGGGAAACTTTGATAGTTTTAAGAGACGTCTCCGGAGTCCCAGAGGCCACCGATCAGAATTGGCTGCGTTAGCGTTTTCTGTTCTGAAATCTGTCTGTCAACCAATCAATGCAAGGTATTTTGTATATGACGTCATAACCATTAGCAACTTTGAGCACATGGTTAACAGTGTCCACACAAGTTAACAGTAAACACAAGACCTTGACTGATCCTTTGCTTTGATCACATCCAACTGTGGCGTGCGCGGTAGCGGAGTTGCGTTCGTATTACGTGGGAAATTGGCTGCGTGGGTAGGTATGCGCTCTGAGCTGACGGTGAAGTGTGAAGTATTTTTGTTTGTTTTTCATATGGCTAGCCTTGTACTGAGACCAACAGTGAAAGGAAAACGCATTTCTCCTGTGAGTTATAAGAAACGAAACAGTGCTGATTATTACGGGTCACTGCCGGGCGGTGCCATCCATTGTTCACTTCTTTGTTCGTATGTTTTGGCATTTGATTTGACCAAAAATGAGAATGATATTACTTATGCATATTATGTAGGTACTGATTTAGGTTTTTCCGGTCGGTTACTGGTAAACAGATTCCATGCATACAAAAATAATGTCCATGAAAATGTACTCCGGAAGAAATCGGTATGCACTCCGACTCCCAACCCGGAAAGTAAGTTTCCCACTCTGCTCATCAGGTCAAAATAATCGTCAACCAAGCGATGCACAGCCTGTGGTCATTTTAGTAGATGTTGCCACTGGCAAACTGAAGCGTCATCGCGAGGTTACTCACCATCACATCTGGAACATTTACAGAGCTACTCAAGGTGCTGATTGAATATCTAGAGCTGCTAGCGTTACCGATGTACGTGGAAGCATACCTCACATGCATCACTACCCCCACCCCATCCTACAACGCACCCATATCCCATGACGCTGAAGAGTCGAGGGAGAGGTATTTATGCACACCCACAAAATAAAAACAACTGGTACCCAACAGCCAGCGGATCTACACTCCTGGTTGAAAATGCACTTTGAACCGACGCTATGAGCTTGATCTGAAGGGGCGGCCCTGCAGCCACCCCGCCCAGGGCGTGACCCGGGCCCAGGCCGTGACCCACACACAGACTGTCGACCACTACGCAGACCATTGGAGGGACGCTATGAGCTTGATCTGACGGGGCCGGCCCTGCAGCTACCCCGCCCAGGGCGTGACCCGGGCCAGGCCGTGACCCACACACAGACTGTCGACCACTACGCAGACCATTGGACGGGGAGGGCCTGAATACCCGCAGACACACACCTTTGCTCGGGCCTGGCGACTGGGTGCGGCCGTGCCGGTCGCGTCGGTCCAGCGTCGACGCGTAGGCGCGCTCGTCGGGCTCGAAGTCGGGCGAGTGGCGGCGCAGCGTGGAGCAGCTGTCGGAGCGCTGCTTGGCCATCGGCCGCAGCTCCGTCTGGTCGTGGTGAATCCACAGGTCAGGCGGCTTCAGGTCGGGCGTGCCGATCCCCGTCTGGCCTTTCACGTAGCTGTTGCTGTGAAACACGCGCGGCGCCGTCGCCGGTCAGGTGTCGCACGATCCGCTGCGTGATGCGACCTCAGACAGGTCGGACGGCTCCGTCGGACGTTCCAACATGTGACACGGTTTGGTCAAGCGGGACCACTGCCAGCTGCACATCCAACGACTCCCGGACAGTCGAACAAAACGCGCCAGCACGCGTCCCGTGAACCTTTTGCTCCTTAATTACCACAATTTTCTGTAGAAATGCTGTATCACTACTGGCAAATAATTTCCAATAAACGACTGTTAGTTAGTTATTGCGGTTTTTGGGCGCATCAACTGCATTGGTCATACAGCGCCCATGAATACACGACTGTGGATACACGAAAATCCGCATTGTTTTGTTACTGTACTATTATCAAGTTACACACGAAAATAACCAGACGATCTTGCTGGAGGGTCTTGCATCACAAAGGGATTTTGCGCGGCTGTTTGTCGGCTGTTTTGCCTTACGCAAAACAGTCGACAGAGATTATCCTGTCGTCCAGCGCGACGGTCGGCCCGGGCTCCTACCTCTTGTGTCCGCGTCGCGGCGACTGGCGGCTGGGCTTCCTCTTGCAGAGGCACACGGTGACGATGATCACCACCACCAGCAGCAGCGTCACGGCGCAGGCGGCCACCACGTACAGCAGGTGGTCGCCGAGGCCGCCGCCGCCACCTGCCGGCCGCCAGCACAGCCGTCGGCCAACTCCGTCACATTGGACGGTCGTGCTGCACGGCCAGACTGAAGGGTACTCGCCTCGGCCGCTCCACAGCGTGAAATCGCACGGCTCACCATAGCTGTCAGCACGCGGCGGCTTTCGCCACTTTCGATGCAGAACTCACTCGTGCTTCTCTTAAGCAACATTCTTCATGATCAGATAAATTGATTGGACCTACAGCAACAATATAGAAAATACTTCAATACACGTGATCAAAGATACTCTTCATTATTATGAAAGTCTGTGACGTGGTAGCCCAGATATTCCTGGATCACGGTCGCAGCCTATCTATACTACCCGGCAGTCAAGTTAGTTATTAGTGCTTTTGGGCGCATCGACTTCATTGGTCATGGTTGGTTGGTTATTGGTTTTACGACACGTCGACCGTTGAGTCATGTAGCGTCGCCAATCTCTCACGCCGATTGGTCGCGGGTGAAGAGTAGCGACAGGTGAGACTCGAACCCACAACCTTTCGATTGTGAGACGAGCATCTTACCCCTAGACCACTCGTCCCCTCATTGGTCATGTAGCACCCATTATCCAGCAGTCAAAAACTAAGCTAAACTATTTTGTATGCTATTGCAGACAAGCACAGCTCGGCAGGTAAGCCATGTGGAAACCTGACGGCCGCAGCACTCACCTGACCGCCGCCGACCCGACGGACTGTAGCCGGGGTCTACGGAAACCAAAACAGAACACACGTCAACACGGCGCAGGCCAACCCGCGTGCAGAACGAAACAGAACGGGACCGCGGCGCAACCAAGCCTCACTGACTCGTAACGAAACACACCAGACGGACATAACAAAACCATCAGGCAAAACGGAAATCCGACGGCATCAGTGCGGGTGATCGTCAGACACAAAGCATCCGATGGTGCAGGCATCGTGCAGGCCAAACGACATTTGGCCGATATTTGGTCATCGAGGATATGAAAATAATCGGCGTGCATTGAGCAGTTTGACCTGGCCTGGCAGGCTGGTCGTACCTTCTGTTCTGGCATGGTCCCCAATCTCACTTGACCAAGTAGCAAGTCTGACTCGACATGGTCTGCAGTCTGTCATAACCTGCCGCTCAGTCCGACGTGAACCGACCTCCAGACTGAGCCGACCAAGTATTCAGTCCGACCTGACCAAATATCCAGTCCGACCGCGCCTGACCTGACCTGGTCGCGCGCCTGACCTGAGCTGGTGTGCAGACGGACGGAGCGCGAGACGGGACTGTTGCCGGCGGCGTTGCGCGCCTGGATGCGGAACCAGTAGACGGTGGTGGGCGTCAGGTCGGTGAGCGTGGTGGTCATCTGGTCGCCCACCACCGGGTGCACCTGCCACTCGCGGTCCGGCAGCGACCGGTCCGCCGTGTACTGGATCACGTACCCTGCCCAGTCACAGGACGGCCGTAAAATGACTGACTTCTCGTTACGTGAGAAATGTTGAAACGAGTACAGCAGGATGTCGAAATCGCCATGGAAGCGATGTTCTTTAAAATTCTGTTAAATCCAGCAAATCCAGTTTTGAGACAATTGCGTGCAAATCACTTTTCGCGTTTTGCGTGGTTTGAAAGGTACCTAATTTGGGAATACCGATATCAACGATGACGGTACAAATGCCTATGCTGTAATCTGGCACTGCATAACAAAGCACATCATAGGCGTGATTGCGTTCACCTGGAATTGCGGTACGAGATGTTCGTTATCACGATCCAGGATCCGTTATGGTGAGCAAGAGTGTGATAATTGTAAACGGGTTACAGTTAGAAGCGAGAAAATGAGGACTTCACAAACACACACGAAAAAGCACGATGTCGATACTTCCTTGGGAAGAATATCGATTCAGTGTTCAGTAAGTGGTATATTCCACCATATTTCGAGAACAATCTATCACTGCCACATGCTAGCTCATACACACAGTAGTGACGGCCTCAGCAGTGCGCGTGCCAAACCATCGGGGGAACCCCACTGGTTACGGCGAAACTCCGTCCCTGCCCTGCACCATGCCCCATGAAAATATGCCACCAAAACACATTCGATCCAGAAATAAACTTGGGTGCCCAACCACCGACGTTCAGGTGGGAGGGAACCATGCTTCTGAATAGACTTGTACAAACAATATCCCTGGGTAGGCACATTTGAGCCAAAAGTGACCGAGGTGAAACTTTTAGGACCTCCTGCTACTATATGTATTAATGTAGCTTTAAGTCTCTCCTGCAAATGAGAGGGCTGATGGGTGCAAAACATGCCCTTGGATATACAATTACATCACTCTGAGTCAGAGTTGGGCTTACGGTCGCTAAAATATTTATATATTTACATTTTAAACTTTTAGTGGCTTCAGCTCTCAAAGGACGGAGAAAAACAACGAAAAGGAACTGGGAACCGCATTAGTGCATTCCTGGTTAACCTGTCTACTTAAATTTGGGCCGGATGCGTTGCAGCATGCTTTCCTTTAGGCAATATTTGACATTTCACATAAGCATGTGCACCACAAGGGAATGCTTCGTTGATGGCGGGCCTTGCATAGATACTATGTACCGAAATTATATGAGCAAATTGCACGCAAAATGTACTTGAACGAATGTATTATTTAAAATAAAAATAGCCAGTAGCCGGACCGACCACTGGCCGTCCCTCCCGGCTGCCCCTCCCGGCCACTGACTATTAAAAAAGAAGACCTGTGAATAAAGATCGAAGTACTGGCTGAAGTATTTTTCGCTTTACCCAGAGTGAGTCCGAATAATTAGGCAGTTCGATCATTGATATCCACCGGGGTAGAAATGTGCTTCCGCAGCTATATAAAAATAAAAATAGCCGTTCTGAAAACATCGATTGATTCCTGAAAATTCCTTTCATGTCTTCGTATATAGCTGTTTCTAAAATTCCCTGCTTCGAGACGCCACGGGTCATCTGAAAGGCAAATGATCGTGCTTGACGCGTATTGACACAGGATTAAAGAGGACAAATAGTGAGCTCAACCGAGACGATACACACAGCCACGTTTTATTGATGGCCGCCCCAAATGACTGGGCGAGTGCTCTGACCAGCGATTCCACCTATCGCCCATTAACCACCGCCTCCCGCCGGCCGACCACTGACAGCCCCCCCCCCCGGCCACTGACCGTCGATCCTGCCGTTGGGCGTCTTGGGCGGCTGCCAGCTGAGGTTGATGATGGCCGGGTTATCCTCCGACTGGACGATGGTCAGGTCGCGTGGCGGCGTCGACGGCGGCGCCTCGTGCGTGTTGTTCACCACGATCAGCGACCAGCTGGACTGGCGGTGACCCTGCGCGCACGGCACCGACCCGCCTCAGAGACGCCGCGACACCAGACGCGTCGGCTCCGTGGCGCCCGGCCAGCCCGAGATACGTCAGCACGGCACCGACCCGCCTCAGAGACGCCGCGACACCAGACGCGTCGGCTCCGTGGCGCCCGGCCAGCCCGAGCTACGTCAGCACGGTACCGACACCAGCTGATATCCGACCGGACGGTCGGTCGAACCAGTCGCAGCTCATTACAGGTGCTCAACTCTACACCGTCACGTACAAACTCGGTCGCAGCACACAAAGGGGCTGATATAGAAGGGGGAGGGGAGTACATCTCAGACAAACGCACGAGTGCTGCTAAAGCTCGGTCCGATGGCGGTGTGAACCGAGCTTAAGGGAAGGGGAGGTTCATGATCCGCCCTGATGGGTAGCGCTGACCAATTCGGGGGTGTAGCTGTCACCCGTCAAACCCACCCAGGGTGTGGCTCACACGCCCATTGGCACGGCCGAACCATCAGTTGTGCGGCTCATACCCACCCACGGGTGCTGCTCAGACCAACCTTGACAGCCTGAACGGAGAACTCGTAAGTGGTGGCTGGTCGGAGGTTCTCCAACATGCAGTTGAGCTGGGAGGCGTTGTGGTAGCGGAAGTGTTCCGCATTGGCTTGGCTGGCGTATCTTACTTGGTACATTCGGCCGTCGTTCACCACCTGCCAATCGTCACAATATCTTACCGTCGTTCGCCACATCTGACACATTGTTGCACCACCGTTCGATACATCTGCCACATTGTTGTACCACCGTTCGGTGCATCTGCCACTTTGTTGCACTACCGTTCGTCACATCTGTCACACCGCTCTGTCAGCGTCAACCATACCAGTGTCGTGGTTATTGTTGTTATTTGGGTTTAGGGCCGCATCAACTACACCGGCTATACACATACAGCGCCCATAACCACCAGTCGAGTGGAAACCTATCTGACGTCACATCATCGACCTCCGTCAACACTGCCTGGCTTCACTCTACATCGCACGCACGCATGATGAACTCGTTGACTCATAAGGTACTTTCGTGTAAACTTTCGATACAAACAATAGCGAGTTTTCTGGACCAATGTGTAACTGGTACAATGCCTGGTTGGGCAGTTCCAGTACAGCATCTGGTCGGGCATACGTCGGCCGACCAAGTACAACGCCTGGTTGGATAGAGATCGGTCGGTCTGGTACAGTACCGGCTCAGCACAGTACCTGGTTGGGCAGGGAGCGGTCAGTCTAGTGCAGTACCTGGTTGGGCAGGGAGCGGTCAGTCTAGTGCAGTACCTGGTTGGGCAGGGAGCGGTCAGTCTAGTGCAGTACCTGGTTGGGCAGGGAGCGGTCGGTCTAGTGCAGTACCTGGTTGGGCAGGGAGCGGTCAGTCTAGTGCAGTACCTGGTTGGGCAGGGAGCGGTCAGTCTAGTGCAGTACCTGGTTGGGCAGGGAGCGGTCGGTCTAGTGCAGTACCTGGTTGGGCAGGGAGCGGTCGGTCTAGCGCAGTACCTGGTTGGGCAGGGAGCGGTCGGTCCAGTAGAGCACCACCTCCGACTCGCTGACCACGTTGACCTTGAGCCCGGTCGGGATGACCAGCGGTCGCCGGTCCATCTGGTCCTCGGGCGGCCGCGTCCACAGTGTCTCGTAGATGGGCGTGCCGTTACCGGCCGCGTTCAGCGCGCGCAGCGACACCACGTACTCGGCGTTGGACACTGCCGGGCGGCGCGTCCATCACACATGAACCAGTGGTGGTCGGAGAGCTACAGAGACCGTCACTGACGTGGCGGCCGGAGAGCTGGACAGTCATTAATGTGGCGGCCGGATAACTTGTAATTCTAGGGCGCGTCGACTGCGTTGGTCATTTTGCGCCCATAACAGACCGTCAGTAAAGAACTGCCGCCAATCATTGTCATGAGCTTGATTCCAACATCAAATAATTATCAACATTTAACGTGTTCATCGTGCTGAGCTCTGTGGGATGTTCTGTCAGAAGGGTTGCAGCACACAATTTTGATGGGGCGGAGTTGTCTATACATTGCCCATTGGACGATGTCGATACCCCGTCCTAACGGCTTCCTGGAATTGGCACTCTGGGGTATCATTACACACAGGGTTGGATTTAAGCTTGTAATTCTGGATGTGGAGGGAAAAGATGAGGTCATCATACATGGAGATCATATTTTCTTCAAGCCTGTGACATCCGAATCACAGTTTGCACTTGTCAGTGAATCTTGAGCACTTAATCACAGAGCAGTTTATTGTCAAACAGCACCATTGGACCTCAAAATGAGAAAATTAGATGATGATTTTTTGGAGAAGATAACGCTCTGGATGCCAACAAACCTGGAGCAGCCTCTATTCCAACCGTCAGCACGCCTAAGTGGCTCCTCGTGGTGATCACACGTGGGCTACGGCTCTTACCAACGCATTGCAATGCGGCGACGGCAATTAAGGGCATTTGGCGCCAGTCCCACGGCGATGTACGGAGACACTGGTGCTGGCATTGGTCGGATCGGGTCACGTCGGGTGGCTGGGTTTGGTCCGTTAGTGAGTAAGTTGGTTATTAATATTCTTGAGTACATCAACTTCACTGGCTATACAGCGCACATACGTGGCTTAGCCCAATCCATCCAACCACATGTAATCGGGACAGATCAAACGATGCTAAGTCAGGTCAGGTCAAGCCAGACGAGCTTCAGTCAGGTTCATCCGAACCCGGCCCGGTCGGCGGGCGGCTCACCGAGGTCCTTGATCACGTAGAAGTGTTGTTTCTCGTCGATGACCTCTGTGTAGCTGTCGGGCACGCCGCGGCCCCAGCCGATGGTGTAGCCGCGCACCAGGATGTTGGTGTTGCGCGGCGGCGACCATACCACCGTGATGGTGTCCTCGGTCGGACGAGCTGGCCACACGAGACGGCCTCGGTCAGTTCGGACGGCCAACACGACAGGACGCCAGTGGTCCCAAACTGGTGTAATTTTGACGTGACATGTCGCCCAGCTGGTAAGAAGGCCACGGTATCTCCCACTATCTTGAACGCTTATATGTCTACTGTAATGTACTCTTGGAAAGAGCACAATAAGAAATCAGAACCGCCTGCTAATAACTTTACAGCCTACCTTATGAGATACCATCATGGTACACTATATTTAGAAATTCATCTCTGCCAAGGATTCTGCTCCATTTTCCACCCCATCTACACTTTCAGAAGTAGCTATACACTCTCACGCCCTGAATCAACACAGACTTTGAAACTGCACGCACATGCATCATCTTCCTTTCAGGCAACCTTGACACCATGCCACACACGATGCATTTACTCTCTCCCTCGGAGAACCGCGTACACATGTCACGGTCGCTGAGCACTCGACCGGGTGAACCGAATAGCGACCACCTACGGCGTGTCCCTCCAGGGGGAGCCCACGGGCTCGTCTTCGCCGCTGCGTCGAACTGCTGCCTCAGAGGCGCTACACCACTACAGCCGACAGCGCACAAACACGACCAAGTGTGGTGTGCCCTTCTGGTGCGACGAGGCTTCGCATAACGTGACAAGTTACTCCAGTGATAAATTATTCGTGAAATAGGGTGGAATATACCACTTTCTGAACACTGAATCGACATCCCTACCAACGAAGTATTGACATCGTGCTTCGTGATTAGTCTTTATGAAGTCTTCATATCTAATTTCCAACAGTATCTTGTTGATATGTATCATCCTTGTACTCACTATTGCGGATTGTGATGCACGAACATCTCTGAGCACAATTCCAGGTAAGGGCATTACCCATTGTGTGGTCTGCTACATGATCAGTTGATATGGATGGGTATTTTGTATTGTTATTGCTAAAATAGTTACCCTTAAATGAAGTATTTCAAAACAAAGGGAAAAGATGTACGTATGGCTACGCTGTTGGATTAAAATCGTGCTTGAAGAGCTTACAAGTTATGTTAGGAGAAATAGTTTTCATGGCAAATTTCATCATAATTCTGTACTCGTTCCAACATCTCACACCCAACGAGAAACCATTATTTTAACACTGGGTAGGTAAAGCATTTATTCTACCAATTGCCTAATGACAACTAATTCCAGCTTTGCCACTGTCTCTGGAATCCCATCCCAGAGCAAGAAATGTCTGATCAGAATAAGAATGGCATGAAAAGCAGAGTGGGAAACTTACTTTCCAGGTTGGGAGTTGGAGTGCATACCGACTTCTTCCGGAGTACATTTTCATGGACATTATTTTTTATGCATGGAATCTGTTTACCAGTAACCGACTGGAAAAACCTATGTAATCAGTACCTACATAATATGCATAAGTACCTAATATGCATTGTACTTTTTGGTCAAATCAAATGTCAAAGCAAGAAGTGAACAATGGATGGCATCGCCCGGCAGTGACTGGTGATATTCAGCACTGTTTCATCTCTCATAACTCACAGTAGCAATGTGCTTTCCTTTCACTGTTTGTCTCAGTACAAGGCTAGCCATATGAAGAACGAACAAAAATACTTCACACTTCACCCTCAGCTCAGAGAGTATACCTACCTACGCAGCCAATTTCCTATGTAATACGAATGTAACTATGCTACTGCACATGCCACAGGTGGATGTGATAGCAGTGCGCAAAGCAAAGGATCAGTCAAGATCTTGTGTTTGCAGTATGACACTATTAACCATGTGTTCAAAGTTGCTAATGGTTATGATGTCTTAAAAATACCTTACATTGATTGGTTGATGGACAGATTTCAGAACAGAAAATGCTAATGCAGCCAATTCTGATCTGTGGCCTCTGGGACTCCGGAGGACGTCTCTTAAAACTGTCAAATTTTCCCACTGTATGGGTGGCAAGAACACATGTTTTCAGAGACACGGCTCCAGAGCCGGAGAACATTGTACTCAGTGCGCATGCGCACCATCTTGCAAGTGCTGTTGGTGCGTTGTTGTCTGCAATTCCGGTGGTTGAGATTGATAGGAGTGTGTGAAGCAGTGGTCCGGCTGCTGACTGCTACAAAAAGTGATTAGTTTGAGTGGTGACCGTAAGTGGAATAACCAGCGCTTTTTTTTGGGGTGTCATTCCGTGTTTGTTTTTATTGATATCTTTGTTCCCACATTTGTGCCAAAATACATGTGAAACCCATCCTATCCAGTATGAACCCTGAGTGCAAAAATGTTTTCAGAGATAAAATATCTTAAAAAGAAGTGCCTTAATTTCCACCCGGATGAAAAGTCATTATTTTGAGAGCCACTATAGGCAAGTTTGCAGTAGCAATGTGCTCCTACCTGGTTGCTGAAGGTACTTCCCAGTACCTACCTATAAATGGAGTAATTCTTTGTTTCAACTATCACATTCCAGGTACGACATTTAAAAAAATGTCATACATACAGCATTTAATATTAATAAGTAGGTACATAGGTACCTACATAGCTACCTGGGTAGACAATTGGTTTTGTTCAGTTATTATGGTTTCCACATTAGCAATAGAAACCATTTGTTGTTTGGTAGTGGGAAGAAAATAATATTACTTTGAGTGATTTTTAATTACAATGGCCATAAGGAGCATACTTATGGTCTGTACTACCAACCAATGTAACAGTATGTACAGTCTGTACTACAGTATGTAGAGACCGTACATACTTATATCATATATCATACTTTTGCTCTCCATGATGGATCTGGGATCATAATAATGAACATCCTGTAGCACAATTCCAGGTGAAGGGATTACCTATGATATGCTATGTTATTCAATAACAGTTTATAGCATAGGTATTTGTATTATTTTCATTGATATTGGTGTCCACAAATTAGGGGCATTATTATGCTTTAAGGTGGTAGCAAGACAAGTTGTTATACACATTTGCCTCTATGAGGAAAATAAATGGGTTAGATTTGGTTAGGTTATGTTGGTTTAGGTATTTTTAAGTTGGGAAATCTGTGTTTTTTTTCTCTCAAAATAAATTTACAAAAGAAAAAGAAATTGTGTTTATTCAAAAGCAGTCTATCTTATGTCATGTTAGGTTAGGTTAGGTTGTTGAATTTCAAAACATTTTAGACAAGATATTGCTTTAAATTTTTCCCAATTTTATTCTTCAGATTTTTTTTTTCTCCAAAGAGCAGTTAGGCTAGGTTAGGTTAGGTTACAGTGATAAATTATTCAGGAAACACGGTGGAATATGCCACTTACCAAGCACTGAATTGACATCCTTCCAAAAGAAGTATCAACATCGTGCTTCTTGGTGCGTGTTCATGAAGTCTTCATTCCTCGTTTCTAACTATATCCCATTGACAAGTAGCATGCTTATGCTCATCATAACGGATCCGGGATCGTGATAACGAACATCTCGTAGTGCAATTCCAGGTAAAGGGATTACCCATGATGTGCAATGTTATACAATACCAGTTTACAGCATGGGTGTTTGTATCGTTATCGTTGATATCAGTGTCCCAAAATTAGGTGCCTCTCAAAACATGCAAAGCGAGAACAGTGATATGTACGCAATTGTCTCAAAACTGGGTTTGCAGGACTTCACACATTTTTAATAACATTATTTCCATGGCGATTTCAACATCCTGCTGTACTCGTTTTGACATCTCACACCTAACAAAAATCATTATTTTAACACTGCGTTACTCGTAGGCTGATGAGATGGCACATGACAGACAGTGTGGACAAGACCCGACCTTCTCCCGCCAGGGGCAGGTGGGAAAAGAGGGACGTGACAACGCAGGATGACAACGTGATGAGGATGGACGGGAGAAACAGGGGTGCCAGGCTGAAGGGCACAGTGCGGGCGGATGGAGCGCAATACACACACTCGACCCACCCATGCCGTCGGCATCGGCTCACCTACCAGCGAAGCCGGCCGGCCCCCAAGTGCCTGCATGGACAGAACGCACGAAACGGCACACGACGGCAGCCGACCCGCCCCGGCCGTCGGCGGCGACTCACCTACGAGCGAGGCGGGCCGGTCCGGCACGGCCGTCTCCACCTGCAGCCGGTGGAACAGCTGCGCCCGGTGCCAGCGCGTGAACGGGCCCGTGCCGTTGGCCGTCAGCGCCGCCATCTTGACCAGGTACTCGGCGTTCTTCTGCAGCTCGCTCAGCGTGAAGCTGCGCCGGATGGCGTCCGTGACGACGGTGTGCGCGTCGCGCCGGCCGCCGCCGTCCTGCCGCTTGTAGCGGATCTTGTAGCCGGTGAGTGGGCCGTTCCGGTGGTCGGCCGGCGGCGGCTCCCAGCGCACCACCACGCTCTGGGTGTGCAGTTCACGGCACGGTCAGTACCATGGCGGTACACCGTCCGACAGCAGCATGGCATGGCACTACTACCACACTCTGGGCGTACAGTTCACGGCACGGTCACTACCATGGCGGTACACCGTCCGACAGCAGCATGGCACGGCACTACTACCACACTCTGGGCGTACAGTTCACGGCACGGTCACTACCATGGCGGTACACCGTCCGACAGCAGCATGGCATGGCACTACTACCACACTCTTGGCGTACAGTTCACGGTGTACCATGGCGGCACACCGTCCGACAGCAGCATGGCATGGCACTACTACCACACTCTGGGCGTACAGTTCACGGCACGGTGACCACCATGTCGGTACACTGTCCGACAGCAGCATACCATGGTACTACTACCACCATACAACATGGTACCATCACAGCCACATCTGGGTACCGTTCCACCACCCTGGTAGAGAACGGTACAGTAACCACCATAACGGAGCACTACTCCATCACCCTGGTAGAAAACGGTGCCGTCACCACCACATCGGGGTACCGCTCCATCACCTTGGTAGAGAGTGGTATCGTCACCACCATAACGGAACACTACCATAAGGTGTTGGCTGAGGGAACGGTGCCGTTACTACCACACAACACGACACAGTTACCGCCACAGCTTGGCGTAGGAAGGCGACACAGCCAATATCACAATACGACACCACCAAAGCACAACACTCACTCAAGCACATCAAGCGGCACCGCCACCACCACACAACACAATATCGTCACGACCACAAAACGCGGCACAGTCACCATCGCACAAGATACTACCGTCACTGCCACAACATGGCACCGTCATCAATACACAACACAGCATCGTCACCACTACAAAACGTGGCACAGTCATCACCACACAGCACGGCACCGTCATCATAGCCGACACCCGACATCACAGCACGGCACCATCCACACAGCATGACAGTCATCATAGCTGACACCACAGCACCACATAGCACAGCAGTCATCACCACACAGCACGGCACCATCCACACAGCATGACAGTCATCATAGCTGACACCACAGCACCACATAGCACAGCAGTCATCACCACACAGCACGGCACCATCCACACAGCATGACAGTCATCATAGCTGACACCACAGCACCAGATAGCACAGCAGTCATCACAGCCGACACCCGACACCGTCGACGCCAAACGTTCAGCCCGCGACGCGGCCCCGGGTGGCCGGACGAGCGCTCCGGCAACCATGCCGAACACCATGGCGAGGCACGGCACGACAGCTTACTGAATCCCAGCTGCCAAGAGCATCGCAAATGCCGGGTACCGCCTGCAGGGCCGCCCGCGTCACCCGCGGCTGACTGTGTGTGCCCGCGGCCGGTATCCAGAGCCGCAGCTGCCAGCAGCGACTTAGGACTGGCCCTCGGGACCAGCCGCGTCTGCCCGCGTCCAGCCCACGCTCCCACCGCGGTCCGACCACTGGTCGCGCCTCGCGCGATACCGACGGAACGACCCACGCCCGACGTCTCCGGACGACCGTGGACAGGGCCGGCGCCGCACCCGCCACCCACCGTGTCGCTGGACGTCTCGATGGTGATGTTCTGCGGCGTCTCGGACGGCTTGTCGCCCCAGGTGCGCGCGCTGACCTCGGCCGTGCTCGGGCCCGGCCCGTCGGCGTTGACGGCGCACACGCGCATCGTGTAGCTGGTGTACTTGCGCAGACCGGTCAGCACGAACTGCGTGTCGTTGGTGTTGAACACGCGCTCCTCGTCTCCACCCGCCGACTGGGTCAGACGGCAAGGTCGCCGGTCAGATGAAAGTGGGGACACGTACAGTCATGTGGGGTGACGTCCAGGTCAGATGTTACGTACAGGTCATACAGATATGGCATGGAAGTTCAAGGTCATACAAAGGTTGCATGGATCCAACATCCAGGTCAGAGAACATGTGCACAGTTCTAAGATACATACCTGGGCTATATACACACTTTCTATATAAAGATATAGATATAGAAATAAATAAACACAAAGATATATATATACATGAAGCATCCCACGTCACAGATCATGTTCCTTAGTTATTCAATAATTTGGGCCGATCGACTTCTTGATTGGCTGCCGAACATTCCTCGCAGCACATACTTCAGGCACATGATCTATTCGAGCTAGCACCACGCAGTCCGCCTGACTTGGGCCACGTTCTGCCTGACCTGACCTTGGCCACGTGTTCCGCCTGACCTGGGCCACGTAGAGCATGTAGTGCAGCGGCGGCGGCGTGACGGCGGCCCAGCTGGCGCGCAGCCGGGTGGAGCCGATGGGCAGCAGGTGCAGCTGGAGCGGCGCCGCCGGCACCGTCGGCTCCGGCTGTGTGCGCAGCTGCAGCCGGGCGGCGCCGCGGCCCGCCGCGCCGGCCGTGTTGGCCACCACGCGGAACACGTACTCGGTGTCCGGCTGCAGGCCCTGGATCTGCTGGCTGGGCGAGCCGGCGCCCGCCGACGTGTTGAGCACGCGCTCCCTGGGGTGGGTGGAGGTGTCACGGACGGAACACAGGCAGATGTGTTGGACACACACTCCCCGGGAATGCATGGCCGACAGATGAGGCGCGGAGTGCAGACGGTCTGAGTCGGCAGACCAGCGAACCATTCTCTGGGGAAGCGTTGGATTTGTACTTTGTAATCCTGTATGTGGGGTTGTTCGCGAGAAAGCATCATCCTCTCTCTCTCTCTCCCGTCTCCCAGCACTTTCTCTTCTCATCTTAGCTATAATCATCTATTTTCTCAAACTACCTCCTGTCTCAAGCCACCCTCGTTTTCCCGGTCACCCCTCCCTGCCCGAGAGGCGCCTCACCTCTCCGAGTCGAGTCGACGGTACGTGACCGTATAGAACGTGACGGCGGCCGCCGTGCTGAGCGGCTCCCGCCACGTCAGCGTCACGAAGCGCGCGCCCACCACGCGCGCAGTCACCTCGCGCGGCGCCGCGGCTGCCGTCGTGTCCGTGACGTCATCGTCGCCGGCTGCCGACGCGCCGCCGTTACGGCTCCGCCCACCACCTGCCAACGCCGCCGAGCCGGGGCGGCACGGGAGACGGCGGGCCGGCCCAGGTGGGAGGGGACAGCGCGCGGGTGGAGTCGAGAGCGGACGGCGGAGGGAGAGAGCGAACCGAAAATTAGTGTACTGCTGCGGCACGTTCCAGCACACGCATGCGGTACCTCATTCCGGGCATACGCAACGGACAGTGAATGATCTCCCGCGCAAGCATAAACGCAGCACAGTGAACAGCGACACATTGAAGGTTCCGTGCTATTTCATGCTCATGGTGTCGGCATCTGACCCGGTGTGTAGCGTGGCCGAAAGCTCTTCAAATAGCAGAGCGCAGGCGCCCGTCGCACCCCTCCCCCAGGTGCACTATTCAGTTTCGGGCCAAGGCCATACACTGGGCCTGTTGATGGAGCCACTCACATGTGCACGCTCAGCAACAAACTAGCCAACCGCCAATGTTTATGACGCCCGTCAAGTGACGCTGACCACCGTTTGAAAGACGCCGATCCGACTACCATGGTCTTCTAAACAAACAAACACATTCCTTGAAAAGATCATAGCATGCGATAAAGTGAGCAGTACGTATTGCAGCAACATCAACTACACGGTGGGTCAGAACACACCAAACTTAGAGGAACGTCCAAGTAAACTTCAGACAACGGAGCACACCGAACTCTAGAAATCATGACCGAACATCGGACCAAACCTAGTACTGCCTTCTAAGCAGGGGATCCCAACCGAGGTGGGAAGGATCTTGGGTGGTAGTGGTGGTGGATTTGTGCTTTGGGACGCGCCGACGACTTGGGTCATTTTACACTTGGGTCATATGGGTCATTTTACACTTGGGTCATATGGGAAGGATCTGTGGGTTCGAGAGGTATCGTGAAAGCATGGCAGGATGAAGGCATACAAAATGCTATGTATGCTGCAGGTAATTTTCTGGGTCCATGAACTCAGGTCACGGTTTATGCGCATTCTCTAGCTCAGAGCTTACCTATGAAGCCAGTCAAATGAACAAAGCATGGAACACCAAGCCCCGAACCCCAACGCCCCGATATGCGCATTCAGAGCATGAAGCGGCAGGATGATAACGGATGACGAAGTTGTCTCACAACACATCAGCAAGAGGCTCTAAACTCACCCAAAGACATATCATCCGGCAACACGTAACTACCTTATTAACATAAATAACACCTCAGCGTGGTATTAATACTCCTAAAACTAGAGAGGTAAATCAAATGACGTCACCTATATTGATGAATTGATTAGCTGGCTTCAAGTGATTGACGATGAAGACCTGGTCATTGTGTTGCCATAATTCTACCGTCGACAATAAATAAACATCACCAATGTCTTAGACGAGAAATCGCAGTTAAATAGATGATCAACCATAGGACAGGCACTTTGAGCTGCAATCACACCAATTATGATCTAAACCAGACATGAACCTCAGTAGTGGCACGTGCTATGCGCAACGTACACACACTACCGAAAGCCGGGCGACGTCTATACAATGCTCAGGGAGTCGTTGAACAACATACAACTCTAACAGAACCATAAATAAACTTGCTGCAATAGGATCGCATTCAGGGCCGGTGAGAGCTTCAGCCAGCTAATGGCCATAAATGTAGCTTCAGTGCTACCCTGCCATCCGAAGCCAACACCGGACAGCGACGGATAATTGTCGGAATTGTCGACGAGCGGCCGGGATCGGCGACGAGTGCCTCCATCATTTCCTCACCTGCGATGACATAATACACCAGAGGCAGACCGCACTGTGCATACCAACAAGCTGCCGAGTCTGGCGGACATCTGAGGAGCACACCGTACAAGGTGGGGATGTGAAATCTGGCGGACGTCTGAGAGGAAGCTGGAGATGAGTCTGAACCTGGTGCCAGGACGCCAAGTCCGGCCGCAGTCTGAAGATCAGGATCTGGGGAGCAGCACACTACCTGGCGGCAGGACGGTGAGGCGGGCGGCCGTGTAGGTGGTGGAAGCTGGAGAGCACACTGTACCTGGCGGCAGGACGCTGAGACGGGCGGCAGTCTGCACGTTGCCGGCCGAGTTCGTGGCGAAACACTGGTACACGCCGGCGTCCCGCTCCACCAGGCCGAGAATCCGCAGACTGTGGCCGTTCTGCTTCAGCTGAGCAAGTCAATGTTGCCGGGTCAGTCACCACGGCCTCCGTGGCCATGCGGTTAGTTACCAGAAGCACGTGACATACCCTTGGAGCGCCAAACCAAACTGGGGTCAGCCAGGCCCACATATATATCTATTGTGAGAAAACAGTGGAAGTGCATGTTTCCGGTTTATGGCTATACTTTTACACCCAGCAGAGATCCATTTATAATGGGGCCTGGCCCATTTCTGCTCTGCGTCTAGCCACTCCGTGACACGGAGTGGCTAGACGCTCCGAAAAAAAAAGGTTAGGATCATGAATTCAACGTGTCTGAATCACTTCAGTCAGCCAAACAGCTCGTTGTGACGGAAGCGATCGATGGTGTTACGCTCCCTACTCCCGTCAATGGCGAGTTATCCCTGTAACACCTGCAGTCCAGAGACCCTGTAACTCACCCAACCTCGGAACCCTACAACACCTGCAGTCGAGAGACCCAGTAACTCGTCCCACCTTGAAGTAGTCTGAGTTGTGCAGTTTCTCGCCGTTTTTAGTCCAGGTGATGGTGGGCGGCGGCACACCGCGGGCCTGGCAGTGCAGCTCCACGTCCTCCTTCTGAACGGCCGTTGTGTCGCTGGGTCTCTCCTCAAACGTGGGCGCCACTGAGCACACAACATACCATCCTCACAGCAATGCACATACACCGACCGCTGCCATTTCTCGGCACTTACGTGCTATTTGTTCGCTGCGAAAACAGCTGTATTATACAACACACTATACCTACATACCAATTGCAAGTGATTGTTCAAGGGTGTTATTATGTCCACCAGAGGATGGTGGCGTTATTTCGGTGTGCCTAATTTAATGAATGGATTTCTTTGGGTGGAATAAGTGATTTGATTTCGTGGCATACTACAGTTTGAACTCATTTTTATAATGCATTCCTTTGCTTAGTCAAAAATAGACCAGACTCGGGGAGCTCATGGCTTATTTCACCCGCAAACACACACAAAGAGGGCACATTACGTCAGAGTATATTAAAGAACGGGTACACCCAAGTTTAGTATATTCTCAGATCTAGTATATAGCGTGCCTTGGTGACGTCACAGCTAGAATATACGATATTATACTGGAATGTGGTGGACATCTGGCAGATTATAGAATCATATAGTAGAATATTCCAAATCTAGCAGATTCCTGGCAATTGGTGATAAAATGCCGCAACCGCAGCAAAAACTTCACGTCCTTCATTTTTCTATAAATTTTCATTAGAAAAGAGCATATGGTACTATGGCATGCTTTACTTTCTCCTGTATTCAGCTGACACGAGAAAGCAAAGGATGACATGAAAAAGAGTACAAAGAATGAGAAAGAACGTTCAATTTCATTTAACAGCAGCTTCCTTTTCTGCCGAAGCTCGATGTACGACTGGCCTCGAGGGCCAGCCGGTCGTCATGGCAACGACTTAGGCCCCGCCCTCCGGGAGTCGGCCGGCCGGTTTTGTGTAGTGTCCTCGTTTACCGGCAAGGAAACATACTTTTTCGGTGTGATACAAGTAAAAACGATCCGGATTCGTGTGTAAAATTCTTCAGGCATTCGCATGACATCAAATCTTCTCATGTACAATTAAAATTTCCTGCGTAAAGCCGTGGCAAATATTGGCCATTTTGGCTTGAGATGCACGCAAAGTGCTCCCGAGTATCGCCTTGGCTACGTCACAGGCCCGGAACAACTTGGCGCCCTCCCCCCCCCGCATTACGTAGCCGTCAAACGTTCTAATTCTCGACACCACGCTGCCAGGTTCCCTGTAATACCTCTCCTACGTACGACGGAGCTTCCCGGATTTCTCGGACTGGAAATACAGAGAACTGCTTCGGTGGTGCAATGCGACGCAGTGCCCTTAGGCGACCTCTCGAACAGGATTGATTTAAAGACATCCTGTGAACTCATGATACGGACGCCAGGTCACGACTCGGTGAACACTCCCCAGCTACAGTCATCGCATTGGATGAAGTCGGTCGAAGAGTCTGTCCGAAGTCAAAATTAAACAGAGGCCTCCGATATTCGAAGCCGAAGAGCGAGCAGACTGTCACGAAGGTAGCTGGTTTGCTACATTGTGGGGATATGCACGTTTTCTTCTGAAAAAGATGCGCTTGATATATAAAGTTTGCTGCCTTACACCAGCTGAACTCATTCAATGAAGCACATTCGACCGAGAGCGGTTTTCGGCCACTAAATATATGCTTCAAAGTGCCACAACATTAACTAGTTCCAAGGTAGCTTCGGCGGTAAGGTACGTGCATCAAACATTCCAAACACCATTGCGCGATAGAAAATGAAGATTCATTGTCCTTTCAGCGATAAGCACATTTGAGGACCTTCCACATTACTTCATTAACGTTGGCATCTTAAAAAAGACAAACACGCTCATTTCCTTCAAGTTCTCAGAGCAATCGATGTTGGTGCCAGAAAGAAACAACTGAAGTGGGCCCAATTTAATACCATATTATATAATGGCTTTTGACAACGCCCTGTATTATTAAGGGTTGCAAAATAGTCATCTCCAAACCCCACTCTGGCAATCGACAGACGCCACGGCTCCTGATACGGACACAGGTCGCCGCCGACGTGGGTACCCCAGCTGCTGCTCCACCTATTTTAGCCCACAATCACGTTCTGGCTGGCGGTCGGTAGTACAATGACAACACGACAGATTTATGACGGTCACCACGTGGCAATGCCGTGGCGCTTCCCAACGACAGGTTCCGCGTCAACTGCCTTCTTCGTTCTCCACAGCACTGAACTACAGACCAAATTGCAATATACAAGACATCTTGAATGGCATGTGATCAGCTGTACGGTTAACTAGGCCGTCGACGGCTTCACACACTGACTATGATATGCTGCACACAATCACCTGCGATACACAGTGCAGCGAACTGTACTGACAGCGACCTCGGGCTGACCTGTGACACAACACAATATCGACCTTGGACCATCCAGTCGGTCACAGTGTACAGTGGAGTGACTCGATACTCTGTGCCAGAGACTGACCTATGACACGCAGTACAGCGGTGGCGTCGGCAGAGTCGATCCTGTTCACCACGCGACACTGATACGTGCCAGAGTCCTCCTCCTGTACACCAACAATCTGAAGACTGCTTACTCCCAGGTAGAAAAACCGCCGGTCCAGGTACCTGCCGATACACCACAGTACCGTCACACGCGATACACCACAGTACCGTCACACACGATACACCACAGTACCGTCACACACAGTACACCATGGTACCGTCACACACGGTACACCACAGTACGCACACCTACACCACAGTACCGTCACACACGGTACACCACAGTACCGTCACACACAGTACACCATGGTACCGTCACACACAGTACACCATAGTACCGTCACACACAGTACACCATAGTACCGTCACACACGGTACACCACAGTACCGTCACACACGGTACACCATAGTACCGTCACACACAGTACACCATAGTACCGTCACACACGGTACACCATAGTACCGTCACACACAGTACACCACAGTACCGTCACACACAGTACACCATAGTACCGTCACACACAGTACACCATAGTACCGTCACACACCTTACACCGTAGTACCGTCACACACGATACACCACAGTACCGTCACACGCGATACACCACAGTACCGTCACACACGATACACCACCGTACCGTCACACACGACACACCACACTACCGTCACACGCGATACACCACCGTACCGTCACACGCGATACACCACAGTACCGTCACACACGGTACACCATGGTACCGTCACACACAGTACACCACGGTGCCGTCACACACGACACACCACAGTACCGTCACACACGGTACACCATAGTACCGTCACACACAGTACACCATGGTACCGTCACACGCGATACACCACAGTACCGTCACACACGGTACACCACAGTACCGTCACACACAGTACACCATAGTACCGTCACACACGATACACCGTAGTACCGTCACACACGGTACACCACAGTACCGTCACACACAGCACACCATAGTACCGTCACACACGATACACCACAGTACCGTCACACACGATACACCATAGAACCGTCACACGCGATACACCACAGTACCGTCACACACGGTACACCACAGTACCGTCACACACGGTACACCACAGTACCGTCACACACGATACACCACAGTACCGTCACACGCGATACACCACAGTACCGTCACACGCGATACACCACACTACCGTCACACGCGATACACCACCGTACCGTCACACGCGATACACCACAGTACCGTCACACACAGTACACCATAGTACCGTCACACACAGTACACCGTAGTACCGTCACACACAGTACACCATGGTACCGTCACACACGGTACACCATAGTACCGTCACACGCGATACACCACAGTACCGTCACACACGGTACACCACAGTACCGTCACACGCGATACACCACAGTACCGTCACACGCGATACACCACAGTACCGTCACACAGTACACCATAGTACCGTCACACAGTACACCATAGTACCGTCACACACGGTACACCATAGTACCGTCACACACGGTACACCACAGTACCGTCACACACGATACACCACAGTACCGTCACACACGGTACACCACACTACCGTCACACGCGATACACCACCGTACCGTCACACGCGATACACCACAGTACCGTCACACACAGTACACCACAGTACCGTCACACACAGCACACCATAGTACCGTCACACACGATACACCGTAGTACCGTCACACACCTTACATCGCAGAACCGTCACACACGGTACACCACAGTACCGTCACACACGGTACACCACAGTACCGTCACACACGATACACCACAGTACCGTCACACGCGATACACCACAGTACCGTCACACGCGATACACCACAGTACCGTCACACACGATACACCACAGTACCGTCACACACGGTACACCACAGTACCGTCACACACGGTACACCACAGTACCGTCACACGCGATACACCACAGTACCGTCACACACGGTACACCACAGTACCGTCACACACAGTACACCATGGTACCGTCACACACAGTACACCATGGTACCGTCACACACGGTACACCATAGTACCGTCACACACGGTACACCATAGTACCGTCACACACAGTACACCACGGTGCCGTCACACACGACACACCACAGTACCGTCACACACGGTACACCATAGTACCGTCACACACAGCACACCATGGTACCGTCACACACGACACACCACACTACCGTCACACACGGTACACCATAGTACCGTCACACACAGTACACCGTAGTACCGTCACACACAGTACACCGTAGTACCGTCACACACGATACACCACAGTACCGTCACACGCGATACACCACAGTACCGTCACACACGATACACCACCGTACCGTCACACACGACACACCACACTACCGTCACACGCGATACACCACCGTACCGTCACACGCGATACACCACAGTACCGTCACACACAGTACACCATAGTACCGTCACACACTGTACACCACAGTACCGTCACACACAGTACACCATGGTACCGTCACACACAGTACACCATAGTACCGTCACACGCGATACACCACAGTACCGTCACACACGGTACACCACAGTACCGTCACACACAGTACACCGTAGTACCGTCACACACAGTACACCATGGTACCGTCACACACGGTACACCACAGTACCGTCACACGCGATACACCACAGTACCGTCACACACGGTACACCACAGTACCGTCACACACAGTACACCGTAGTACCGTCACACACAGTACACCATGGTACCGTCACACACGGTACACCACAGTACCGTCACACGCGATACACCACAGTACCGTCACACACGGTACACCACGGTGCCGTCACACACGACACACCACCGTACCGTCACACACGGTACACCATAGTACCGTCACACACAGTACACCATAGTACCGTCACACACAGTACACCATAGTACCGTCACACACAGTACACCATGGTACCGTCACACACGGTACACCACAGTACCGTCACACGCGATACACCACAGTACCGTCACACACGGTACACCACGGTGCCGTCACACACGACACACCACCGTACCGTCACACACGGTACACCATAGTACCGTCACACACAGTACACCATAGTACCGTCACACACAGTACACCGTAGTACCGTCACACACAGTACACCATGGTACCGTCACACACGGTGCACCACAGTACCGTCACACGCGATACACCACAGTACCGTCACACACGGTACACCACGGTGCCGTCACACACGACACACCACCGTACCGTCACACACGGTACACCATAGTACCGTCACACACAGTACACCATAGTACCGTCACACACAGTACACCGTAGTACCGTCACACACAGTACACCATGGTACCGTCACACACGGTACACCACAGTACCGTCACACGCGATACACCACAGTACCGTCACACACGGTACACCACGGTGCCGTCACACACGATACACCACAGAACCGTCACACCCGATACACCACAGTACCGTCACACACGGTACACCACAGTACCGTCACACACAGTACACCACGGTGCCGTCACACGCGATACACCACAGTACCGTCACACACAGTACACCATAGTACCGTCACACACAGTACACCGTAGTACCGTCACACACAGTACACCATGGTACCGTCACACACGGTACACCACAGTACCGTCACACGCGATACACCACAGTACCGTCACACACGGTACACCACGGTGCCGTCACACACGACACACCACCAGTACCGTCACACGCGATACACCACCGTACCGTCACACGCGGTACACCACGGTGCCGTCACACGCGACACACCACAGTACCGTCACACGCGATACACCACAGTACCGTCACACACGGTACACCACGGTGCCGTCACACGCGACACACCACCGTGCCGTCACACGCGATACACCACAGTACCGTCACACACAGTACACCATAGTACCGTCACACACAGTACACCGTAGTACCGTCACACACAGTACACCGTAGTACCGTCACACACCTTACATCGCAGAACCGTCACACGCGATACACCACAGTACCGTCACACACGGTACACCACGGTGCCGTCACACACGACACACCACAGTACCGTCACACGCGATACACCACAGTACCGTCACACACGGTACACCATGGTGCCGTCACACACGGTACACCACGGTGCCGTCACACACGACACACCACAGTACCGTCACACGCGATACACCACAGTACCGTCACACGGTACACCACGGTGCCGTCACACACGACACACCACAGTACCGTCACACGCGATACACCACCGTACCGTCACACACGGTACACCATAGTACCGTCACACGGTACACCATAGTGCCGTCACACACGACACACCACAGTACCGTCACACGCGATACACCACAGTACCGTCACACACAGTACACCGTAGTACCGTCACACACGACACACCACAGTACCGTCACACGCGATACACCACAGTGCCGTCACACACAGTACACCGTAGTACCGTCACACACGACACACCACAGTACCGTCACACGCGGAGTACACCACAGTACCGTCACACACGGTACACCGATATACGATCACACACGGTACACCACGGTCACCGTCACACACGACACACCACAGTACCGTCACACGCGATACACCACAGTACCGTCACACGCGATACACCACAGTACCGTCACACACGGTACACCACGGTGCACACACACGACACACCACAGTACCGTCACACGCGATGCACCACAGTACCGTCACACGCGATACACCACAGTACCGTCACACGGTACACCATAGTACCGTCACACACGATACACCACAGTACCGTCACACACGATACACCACAGTACCGTCACACGGTGCACCACAGTCTCGTCACACGCGATACACCACAGTACCGTCACACACGAAATTTACGTGCAGATATGTAGTGAAGGACACATTACAGAAGTGATTACCCTGAAAACCAGGTGAACGGAGGGAGCCTTCACGGTGTCTATGGTGGTGTCATCTGTCAGGTTGGGTGAAGAATAGCGGGGAGCGGGAAGCCACTCAGTATCTATGGTGGTGCCGTCCTTGAATCAGGTGAGAAGGGGAGCCACTCCAGTGTCTGTGGCTGCAGTTCTTGAAGGGTTAGTTGGTTATTGGTTTACGACACGTCGACCGTTGAGCCATATAGCGTGATGTGTCTGTGGCGAGCAGCGATGAGCCACTAACTGGCGACTATGGTGATGCAGTCCTCCCGAGTCGGGTGAAGGGAAGCGTGGAGCCGCGAACTGTGAATATGGTGATGCTGTCCTTGAGTCGGGTGAAGGGGAGCGGGGAGCCCTGCTGTGACTATGTTGATCTGATCCTCGAGTCGGGTGAAGAAGAGCAGGAGTACTAACTGTGACTATGGTGATGCAGTCCTTGAGTGGGTGAAGGGTAGCAAGGTTACTAACTGTGACTATGGTGATGCAGTCCTTGAGTAGGGTGAAGGAGCCGCTAACAGCGCCTATGGTGATGCAGTCCTTGAGTCAGGTGAAGGGGAGCGAGGAGCCACTAACTGTGATATGGTGATGCAGTCCTTGAGTCGAGTGAAGGGGATCGGGAACCACTAACTGTGACTATGGTGATGAAGTCCGCTGAGTCGGGTGAAGGGAGCGAGGAGCCATAACTGTGCCTATGGT